>VXBT01001420.1:54750-83755 GCA_013400235.1 Oriolus oriolus
AAAAAAAAAGGAATATTTGAAATTAATTAATTAATACTGGAGTACCTGAAAATGCATCCTTGGGCCAGGCTGGATGGGTATCAGGATTAGCACGGGGGCTCCCAGCAAGGTCCCTGCTGTGGGTAGAAAGGAGCTTGTGAGGGTCCTGTGCTGATGAGCAGAAGATGCTCGTGGTGGGGGATGCTCAGCCCTGCCTGAGACAAGGATGTGTGGGCACAAACCCAGTCTGAGCTGCTGCATATTGCTCCTATCACAGGAACCACAATATTGCATTAGCACCTTATGGTAGCAGACAAGAAATGGGCAAAAATTTACTTTTTTCTCAGTTAATCTGAGCATTTCCTGCAACCTGAGAGCCTCCAGACAGACGGATCTTAAAGCTCTCAGTGGTTTTTGGGACAGGCCTTCACAGGGAGGTTTGTGGGCTGTCAGCCACGCTTGAGATTTTGGAAAGGGTCGTGCGAGGGAGGTGGGAGAGGCTCCCCTGGGGCAGAAGGGTGTTTGTTCTGCAGCAGGAACAGACCCAGGAATGATTTCCCTATTTTTTTTCCCTAGGCATTTCAGTTTTGTTAATCAGACGAAGCTCACAGAACTGTTAATTTGCTGGGTTGGAATTACCTCGTGATGAGGGTGTTTGGATAAAGCCCTCAGGAGGCTGTGCTGTTTGGACACAAAAGGGGGTTTGCTGAAGCTTATGTGGGGTCACAGTGGCCTAATCAGGATTTAGGGGAAATGGTGGTTTTTGCAAATGGGTTTTTAGGTAAAGGAAGGAGGTGGCTGGAATGTGCTGTTAGATGTGGAGTGTAGCGTTAAATGAGCATGTAAATGAGATGACTCTCGTTAGAAAAGGGCAAGTTTGATGAACACTTCCTGAGAGCTTTCCCTGGAGTGATGCCTTTGACTTCTGCCTCCTGCCTTATTATGGCAGGACAAGGAGGCTGGGAGGGTGGGAGGGATAATGAACTGCTGGGAACACTGGGAGAGCACGGCTTTGATGGCGGCAATAAGGAGCAATCATTTCACCCCTGAGCCCAGCACTGGTAAATCTGAGCATCAACCCAAAAGTTATCTGCTTGGGAATATGGCAAAAACCACCATCAGGCCCAGGGGGCTGAGGTTTGGCTAAAAGTTGTGGTCAGTGGTGGTGGAGGTTTTTGGCAGGGCTCATGTCTAGGGCCCTGCTGGGGCTCCCATGGGGCTGGCATGGGCAACCCAAGCCCATGGGGTCCAGCAATCTGCCAGCATCTCCCAAAATTCTCCCCAGGAGCATCCCAGCACCCAGGCCTGCCACAAGCCATGGTGGAGAACAAGTCCAGAGTTACCTCCTGCACTTGGGATGAAGCCGTGCTGGTTTTCTCCTGCCTAAAATAATCTTGACTATCAAGCCTCAAGCCCTCGAGCTTCTCAGCCTGACAACAGCACTTCAAGATGATTCCCCTTGAGCTCTCTCCTTGCTGAAACAACCTGTGTGTGCTGGCTGTGTGCTCCAGCCCAGCCGAGCACAAAGGCTCCAGGGATGAAAGCAAAATCCCATTTGTCTTTCCTGAATGCAAACAGTTGGAGGATCAGCAATGTCCATCCCATTTAGAAGCAGGTTAGAGCAATTTTCAGGTGCAGGGGATGCATTTTGCTGAATAAGGTGGGTTTTGTTACCACTCCTGCAACTGAAGATGGAATTCCTGCTTCTCATCAGCTGCGTTCCTGAATTTGGTGATCACCTCCTTTATTGGAAATAGGCTGACAGACATGGGGAGAGCCTTGGGGATTAATGGAGTGGAGCTGTTTTTATGGAATCTCTGTTGGATCCCCCCAAGTGAGGCTGAAAAGGATTTTCTGAGCTCCTCAGCTCTCCTGGAGGAGGTTTTAAGCTCTGAGACATATCTCCAGTCAGATATCCCCAGGTGACGTAGATGTTCATGGTTCTCCTGGCAAACTTTCCTTTGAGACAAGGAGATTGATGCCCTGAGCATCTGTGAGACCATCACACCCAAAGTATTTTCCTTTTGGGCTCGTATTCTTCTGGGCCAGAAATGAAAGCTGTCTCATGCTCCCTCCACGCTGCTTTTCCTCATCCCTCCTGCACCTTCGGCCTTTAACTGTGGGTTTGTCAGGGCCAGGATTACCCCCACAGACAGTGCAGGTTTAGGCAATGAGGTCCCGGTGTTGGTTACACCCCCAGGCAGGAACTGACACTCCCCAGTGCTGGAAACTACACGAACCAACCCTCAAACTGCAGCAGCTCCCACGCTGCTCCCCTGACTCTGACTGCAGCCATTGGCAGCCCTGTAATTGTCACTGTAATTGCAGGGGACTTGGAACCCCTGAGCCCTGCCAGAAACATAACTTAATCTTTCCTGAGCTGTTGCTTTTGAGGGCTGAGCGTGGGGATTTGCCCTTCTCGTGGTGGCAGGGGATCAGTCCTGAGCCCAGTGCTGGCAGGGAGGGTCTGGGTGCTGCTGCTCCCTCCCAGTGCACAACAGAGAGCCCAGGTAAGCTCGTTACAGGGGCTTATTCAGCAGATGGAAGAGCTGTTGCCAGGTAGATCTGATTGCTCATTAAAATGCCATTGGCCTCGTTTGTGTGCCCTGCTCACCTCTGGCTCTGTCCTCGTCTGGCGCAGGGATTGTGTTTTCAGCCCAGCCTGTCCCTGGCATCCTGTTTCCATTGCTCCTCACCTTCCCAGAGGGAAATAACTGGTGAGGGAGCTGGATATGGCCATGCCCATGCCTGGGGCTTGAGAGATGTCCCGAATGTGGCACTGGGTCACAGTCCCAAGGCTATGGAGAAATGATGCCTCTGGATCCCTGGAAGTGTCCAAGGCCAGGTTGGATGGGGCTTGGAGCAACCTGGGCTAGTGGAAGGTGTCACTGCCCATGGCAGGGGGTTGGAATGAGATGGTCTTTAAGGTCCAACCACACAAACCATTCTATAAATCTATTATTTGACTGCTAGAGATACCAAAGGTTTCTGTATCTTCTCCAGCTGTGCTCTCCCAATGTTACAAAACCCCTGGGGAGGGTGTTTGTGACCATGTTGACGTGGGGACAGGACACAAAACACCTCGTCCTGCAGCACAGCAGGGAGCGATCTGGGGCTGGGAACCTGCTGTGTTCACCTGTAGCATCTGTCAAAACCCCCCTGAAAAACCAAAGCCTGGCAAAATCCCTCCTCCTGTCTCATTCTTTCTTAAATATTTGCCATCAGTACATTTGGTTCTCCATTTTCCCTGGTACTGAAGTGAGAGATTTCATAATGATTCACACTGTGCTCTGCTGAGCAGCTTCAAGCAGCAACTGGGGAGTCTGTTAAACAGGCATCCAGCCCGGAATATTTTGTACACTATCTAAATGCAGCGCTGTAATTAAAAGACATGCTTGAAATAAATGACAGAGGGCTTGGGGTTTGTGGTTTTTTTTCCCTCCTTTTTTTTTATTTCCCTTCCCCAAGGGAGATAGGAAGGCGGCTGGAAGTTGCACTGAAGTACCAAAAGGCACAACAAGCACATTTGAACAAATAATATCCAACAACGCGGGTCGACGGCATTGCTTTCAAATGCTGCATGTTCGGTTATCACCCAGGGAACTTTCTGTCTGATTAAAAATAATTATTGCTGGCATTAAATCTGTTCAGAATTACTCAGCGCAATTCGTCTCCTACCGCACGCCGCTACCATATGCCTGGTCTGCTGAGTGAAAAATGTCTCTTTTATTCAGATAAATAATGCTTTGTAAATATTTAGAGATGAATGTTCTGGATCAGTGAGCGGCTATTTTTTCCCTGATGATAAATATGTGCAAATGAGCTTGTTTTTGGCGGCGGCTCCATTTGAGGCAGGCACGATGTGGGGCCAGATTAATCCCTGTGTAAGTGTGCAGGGGCTGTGCCAGGATGATTTACCACGGGGACAGCAGAAGGGTCACAGAATCATGGAGGAGTTTGGGTTAAAGGCCGTCTCCTTCCAAAAGTACTGCAGTGAGCAGAGACACTTCCCCCTAGGCCAGGTTGCTCCAAACCCCGTCCAACCTGGCCTTGGACACTTCCAGGGATGGGGCAGCCACAGCTTCTCTGGGCACCCTGAGAGCCTCACCACCCTCCCAGCCAGGAATTCCTTCCCAATATCCCATCTAACCCTGCCCTCTGGCAGTGGGAAGCCCTTCCCCTTGTCTTGTCCCTCCATGCCTTGTCCCAAGCCCCTCTCCAGCTCTCCTGGAGCCCCTTTAGGCCCTGGAAGGGGCTCTGAGCTCTCCCTGGATCCTTCTCTTCTCCAGGTGAGCACCCCCAGCTCTCCCAGTGTGGCTCCAGAGCAGAGGGGCTCCAGCCCTTGGAGCACCTTCATGGCCTCCTCTGGACTTGCTCCAACAGGTCCACGTCCTTCTGATGTCAGGAACCTCAGGGCTGGATGCAGCACTGCAGGTGGGGTCTCATGAGAAGGAAGCAGAGGGGAAGAACCCCTTCCCTCACCTGCTGCCTGAGCTGCTCTGGATGCAGCCCAGGACATGTTTGGCTCTCTGGGCTGCCTGTGCACACTGCCAGGTGATATGCAGCCTTTCATCCACCAGCACCCCAAATCCTTCTTGGCTGAGCTGCTTTCAATCCCTTCAACCCCCAGCTTGTAACACTAAGGGTTGCCCCAGTCCAGGTGCAGAACCTTGCACTTGGTCACTTCTGCTGCCAAGCAAGTGGGGAGAAAACTTTAAAAGATTTAAAAATCTGTTAAGGTATCTGCAATGCATTCCATTCAAACATGGGTGCAGGTACCTGGATGTTGGGCAAGTGCCACGGATTTCCCTCCTTCCTGCTGCTGAAGTCCCAGGAGGATCCACGGGACATGGGCATGGGTGCAAGAGGTGGATCCCACATTGTGTCTGGATCTGACCCTGCTCCCCAGTGCCTGGAAGGAGGGTTTGTTTAAGAAATGGGACACATGAACCTCTTGGCATGCCCAGACTCCTGCCTGGTGCCAACAGAGGCTCGTGGGACTGGATGGGATCATGGGTTATAGCTCCTGGAGCCGTGTGACGGCAGCGGAGCTGACGCTTTGCATCTTTCCCCTTTTACACTTCAGAAGTGCTGCAGGGAGAATGCTCATCTGGGTGCCAAAAAACGTATTTGCTGAGCGCATATAACCTCCAGGACAGCTGCTCTGGCTGGGACCTGGTGATTCATGGAAAGGGAACACGGCTGTCAGAGGGTGCACGGAATATTTAAAGCAACGCAGTTTTCACATGGTTTGTCCAGAGGCGCTGAACGAGATGGAATCTCTCCCACTGGTGAGAAAACGGGCTCTGCGAGAGGGGAGGGTTCAGCCAGACACATCCCTCCGCTCCCAAAAGGCCTCCCAGGGAGTGGAGGTGTTGGAGAGCACGTCCAAAAGATGAATTTCTTTCCCTCAGGATATGCACAGGAAGACGGATGCAAATCCCAGGCCTCCAGCCATCTTCACCAAGGCCCTGCCACCTCTTCGCCTCCATCACCTCTTTCTCCCAGGCAAATTCCAAGCGGCCGGAGATCCTGGCTCGCGCTGCCGGCCTCAGCCAACACCCTCTGGATGTATTTGCTCTGCATTCCATTAAAACACGGAGGCAAACAACGGGCATTAATGAATGCCTTCGTTTATGATGACAATACGGTTTTGAGTCCTTCTATTGATCTGCCGAGCAAGCTGATAAAAAGAGCAAACCTTGCAGTATTTACCGCCCCGAGCCTGAGTGTGATGTCTGGATCAACAGAGCCTGTTTGCTTTTCAAAATTCAAATGAGGACAAAACATAATCTCCTTTTTCAGGAGGCTGGCAGGCCCCTGCAGGAGGGGTTTTGCCAAACTCGCTCAAAAAGATGCCACAGCTTGAGGTCAGCCTGAAGGGCCTGGCTGGTGGAACTGGGATTTCCCCGAGCTTTTGAGTCTGTACTGATGCACATGGGGGCAGATGCTGGGTCAAGCTGTGAAAACTGGAAACCAGAGCAAAAAAGCTTCTAACAGTCAGCTGAGTCGTCAGCTCCACGTGGTTAATTAGGCATAGTTCCTAATCAAAGTCGTTATTTACCTTGGAAAGGAGGAGACTGGGCAGCTCCAGCCTTTGCTGAGTGCACGGCTGGGCTTTGATGCGTTTTCTAGGGAGGGCAGTGGGAAACAGAGGCACACAGTTCCTTTGGGTGCATGAAAACAGGAAAAAACCCAAGAAATGAAGAAATTGGAGCCCCTGGGAGGGTCAGTGTCACCTCTGGTGCTCTGGGTTTCTGCCACACTATCCCATGCTCAGTGGGAGCTGCAGGAGGGAGAGGGGTGGGAGTGGGAGCCTGGCTGACCATAGGCTGGATCAAAACCACCCTGTTCAGATTAACTACAAAAAAACCCCAAACCAAAACAAAAACAACCAAAAAACCAAACAGGATTAAAGAATTTCCCTCCTCTCTGGAATTTTGGAGACCACAGGCCACGCTTCTGCCTCTGTGCTCGCCCTGAGAGCGGATGGAGCAAACCCGTCCTCTGCTTTCCACTCCAAAACGCAGCAGCATGCTCAAGCCTTGACCAAAGAGGCCATTACAAAGGCAAGTCAAAGCCTTGATTTAAACCAGCTTGCTCAAATATTTTCATGCTCCTTGTGGTTGGATTCCAGACTTTTACTCCGTGATTACTTTAGCTTGAAAAAAAAAAGTGAGTAAAGAAAGGCCTGATTCAGTGCTGAGGGCACGGCACTGCTGAGCACAGGGTGCTACAGTTTCCCCAGGAATCCTTTGGGGTCTCAGAATGCCCTGCAGTTAATGAAAACAACCAAAGATTGCTAAAGATTGAGGGAGATAGTTTTGCCCATCTTAACAAGTTATAGGGTGCTTTCTGGGAGAGTAAAGTTCGGGGGATGCTCCACTGACTGCTAACAGTTGTGGTTATTAATGAATATCTCGGGCTTTTGGCACCATCAAATTGTTTTTGTTCAGGATCCTGAACGGACTTTGGGTTTCCCGGACACCCCATGGAGAGGGGCTGTGAGGACCCTTCCCATGTTTTTTGTTCCTCTGAAGTGGCAGCTGTGGGAGGGCAGGGGAGGCTCTGGGGCTGTGCTGGCTCCATCATTGACTCCAGGTTCACTCACAAATTAGTTATGGTCATTACTGGCTTCTCATTCTTGGTGTCATGGAGATGCTCCACAAGCATAAACTTCCCAGTGAGTTTATCTTGATGTCCAGACCTATATATATATATTTTTTTTTTTTCTGCAGCCAGGAAGGTCCTTGCGGGATCCCCTTCAGAAGCCACGAGCTGTGACTTCCGGGGGGGACACTGGAAGGTCTCCCCCATACCCTACACGTGACAGGCATTTGTGTCCTTGTCCCCTTTGTTGGAGATATTAGGCCTGGAAAGCCCCTCATGGCCACAATCATCTCTCCAAGGCCACAGAGCAGGCGCAGGATCAATGGATTTTTTTTTGCAGAAGACGACTTTTAGGTGGAAGGAAGCAGCTGATGGTGGTGTGCGCTCTTCCCAAACAAAGATAAAGGAGGGTGCTCCAAATAACTCTGTTCTTGCTGGCAAGGGGTATTTTTAACCAGCAACATGACACAGAAATAACACAGACGGCTGGAAAAAAAAAAGGAACGGCTGCTTTGCCAGTAGAGGAGTTTGCTTTGTTTCATGGGCAAGGCAAGAAACATTTATTTTGCAGCCCTCTCCCAGCTCCCCGTTAGCCATGCCATTCCCAGGAGGTGCTACCCATGGTGTTTGCATGGACATGGAGGATGATTTTAAATGGCTGCTATAAAGTGATTAAGGTTGAAAGGTCAGGCTTGAGTATAAACAGCCCCCAGGAGCCTGTTTTTACACCCTGGCCATGCCCTGAACCGAGAAAGAATTGGTCAACTTTATGGTCTCCTTCCTCTAGAGATACTTTGGCCATCTGGGTGTTCTGGTTAATGCTGTCAAAAGGCAGAAAACACAGCTCTGACTTGGTGCCAAACCAAGAAATGACCTTTTCCCAACACTCCTGCCTGCAGCCTTCCTTCCCCACTGCGCTGCAGAGCCGAGGGTCCCCTGGACCGTGCTGGGAACGGGGCTGAGCCTGCCCGTGGCAGGTCCTTTAGGGTGTCTGGGGTTTTCTAACTGTGATAAGAGCCTTCACGGCTTTGGGGCAATTTTTGAACATGCCTGACAGCTGTTTTTTCCCTAAGTAATGAGCTGGGGTAAGGATGAGATGTGCAGCGCGTGGGGGAAGTTTTGGAAAGAGGCTCAGACCCCGCGGCTACGTGAGGCGAGCGGAGACTGCCGGGGATGTCGATACTCAGGTGGAAAAGCAGGCGTGTCCCCTTGCAGGTACCCGACCACACAGGCAGAGGGGAAATTAAGGCTCTCTCGTGCTTGCCAGAGCATCATTTGGGGAGGACAGCCAGGAAAAGGAGCAGTTGAGGAGGAAAATCACGGTCTGTGCTCATGGAGCAGCCCCAGGGCTCTGGTGTCTCCAGCCCCTCTCTCCGTGCTGCCGTGATGTGAGTCAGCTGCTTCCCTCTGCCTTCCCCTCCGGGATGAGGAATGGAGCCGGGATAACCTTTAACGCGTCCTGGAGACTCTCCCGGCTTCTTATTTTCAGTGTTTTATTAGCAGGGATCAGGATGGAGCAGAAATGCGGGGGTGTGAAATGTGGAGGTGTCTGCTGGGGGTTCCAAGGAGACCTCCCCCAAGAAACGCACTCAGTTCCTACGGCAGCATCTGCATCCCGTGGGGAGGGAGCCCCACAACGCAGCTTCCCTGAAACCGCAGCAACCCCCAGTAAATCTTATTTGTGTTTTAAGGCTTGAAAGCTCCAGCGGCTCCGGAAGCCTCTGCCCGGCTGATCCCTGTGGTGCCGGGGCTCTGCCTGGAATGGGGTGTCTGGCTGCAGCGTGGCCCTGGAGCAACACAAAGGCGGCAGAAATTCAGTCAGAGTGGGGACCGAAAGGAGCCTCTCTGGCTCAGAACCGGTCTCTTGTGTTTCTCAGTGCTTCGCAGGACAGGGTGTTTGCATAGAACCACAGAAATATTTAGGTTGGAAAAGACCCTTCAGGTCATCCAGCCAACTGCTCAGCCAGCACTGCCAGCCCCACCGCTCGCCCACGGCCCCAGGTGCCACATGTGTGGCTCTATTTATTGGTACAGAGGTTTGGAGATGTGAGTCCTGGCCCCTGAGTGGGACATTTTTGCCTTCTAGAGTGCAAATAATGACCTCAAGCATGATGAGCTGAGTCTGGTGGGTGCTGAAATTTCCAAAAATAACTCATTTACCGTGGGAGAGGGGAGGGTCACTCATACCAAGCCCCTCTCCCTTTCAGGCTTACAAATAAATTGCATGGTGTGATTTTTAGGGCAGCCCTGTGCCAGGAGCTGGACTTGATGATCCTTGTGGGTCCCTTCCAACTGAGGATATTCTGGGATTCTGTGATAAAGGATCTCTTCCCCATAACCAGCGTGCCAGAATTGCACTCGGGGTCGGTGAATCAGAGGCGAGCAATCTATGTCAAGATTTCCCCTCTCTTGCAAATTATAATGTACTATATTGTCATTATAGGATTATGATTATGTCTAATAAGCAGGAATTTTGGGTGCTGGCAGCTCTTTAAACTGCAGTGATTTCTTTGCCTGTCCCGAGGCAAAGGCAGGCGGCAAAGTCACGCGGACGGAGGGGGCTGTGTGGTGGCCCAAAATGAGGTGGGGTTTGGAGGTCAGGATGAAAGGCACCACTGTGTGGGCTTGTCTGCTGCCCGGCATGTGAAGGGCCTGGCATTCAGCTGGGCTCATCCTATGTCAGCTCTGAGCTGGTTTGGGGAGCAAGGGGTCGGTTTGATCCCTGGGGGTGATGCTCAGCCCATTGAACAGCCCAGGGATGCTTCAGGCTTTGAAGCCATGGGGTTTGGCAGAAGTGTGGGATCATTCAAGGCAGCAAAAGGCCTGGGTCAGGGGAGGTTTAGGTTGGAAATTAGGGAAAGGTTCTTCATCCAGAGCATGGTTGAGAATTGGAACAAGCTCCCCAGAGAAGTGGTCGTGGCATGAAGCCTGACAGAGTTCTAGAAGTGTTTGGACAATGCTCTCAGGCACGTGGTGTGATTTTTTGGGGTTATCCTGTGCAGGGCCAGGAGTTGGACTTGGTGATCCTTGTGGGTCCTTTCCAACTCAGGATATTCCAGGATCCTATGATTCTGTATGTTAGAGAAGCCTTTTGGGCTAATTCAATTCCTCCACTACCTGCAAAATAATCCTGCATAGGGTATTTAATTGTATTCTTAATTTCTCATAGGTACTGAGTAGTTTCAAAAGATGAAATCTCAAAACACCAATGTCAAATTAAAAGAAAAAAGAAAAAAGGTGAATGTTTCCTGTGATTTGCTGATTTTTCCAGTGTCAGTCTTAAGATTTTGGGGGCCTTGGTGTAGACTTTAATAATTGCAGTTGGTAAGACTGGATTTAAAGGGCTATTCTTGGTATATTAAATTGCTGGTATTTAGTTATGTGTCATTTGTATGAAAATTGAAGCCACCTTCTCCCTCAGATCTCCTGCTAATAGTGTTGTTTTAATTTAGGCTTGTTAATGGGCCGTGTAATTTAAGGACAAACCGCGGTGTTTGAAGCATTCCCAGTCACTTCAAGTCCCTCATCAGCACTCAGGACTTTCCTGCCTTTGCAGAAGGAGGCAGATGGAAAACACAGGGGTCTCCAGTGGCAAACTACAGGTGGATATCTGCAACTCCAAGAAAGGGTTATGTACATGTACGTGTGAGTGCCCAGGATATCGGGGATCTGTTCTTGCCCCATCCCTGGAAGTGTCCAAGGCCAGGTTGGACGGGGCTTGGAGCACCCTGGGATAGTGGAAGGTGTCCGTGCCTGTGCCAGGGGGATGGAATGAGATGGGCTTTAAACTCCCTTCCAATCCAAACCAATGCTGTGATTCTATTAAGACATGGAATGTCTTTGGGAAGATCTCCAAAGGTCTCCTTGTTGGAACAGCCCTCAAACCGCACGGCACTGGGGTGAGTTGTTGGGACAGGGGATCCAGGTCGTCATGCCCAGCTCAGCAGCTGATGCTCCAGCTAGGAATCCTTCTCCAAGATCTCATCTCCTGGGCTTTTCCTTCCACTTCCTCCCTGATGGTCTGCTGGGCTCCTTCAGCACCAGAAGGAGGAGATGGAGGAAGGCTGTCACACAGGGCTTGCTCTTCCGAGGATTTTACAGCACCCACGTCTGCTCCCGAGCTTCCTACCACGTCCTTCTCCTCTGCAGAAGGATCTCATGCTCTGCGCTGCTGTCTGGTCCCATTTCCCTGCCACGGCTCCTACCTCACTCTTGCAAAAGAGGATCTGCATCTCCTGTGGTTTTAATTTCACCCACCTCTCACCGTGCGAGACACAAGAGCACCGTTAAGCACATGAACGCATCTCTGACAATTTATGGTCCAGCTTGGGAACTCCGTGGCTTCTGGATGCTGTTAAGTGGTTCTGCAAGTGAAATAAATATCATCCTTTCAGGATTTGAGCTGATAGCTTTATTTTAGATGTTTCTCCCAGGGGGAAAAAGTAGAATCTCTGCTTTAATTCTTCCCTGGTACCTGTTCCTCCTGAAAAATGTTGCTGAACTGAGTCACAAGGAGAAGGAATACGTCTAGGTGCAGAGTCAGTTGCCACCACCTGGGATTTATGCCATGGAAAACTTCATTCCATCAGGACGTAGCTGCCACGGGCACCTCATCAGCGTGATGGGAAGTTGCATTTATCCTGTTGTGTGGATGCAGAATGGGCATCTCCACGATAAATCCAGTGCCAGTGCCTCACTGGAGAATTTCGTGCCTGTGGTAGGAGGAATCTCATTAACACGAACTTCAGAGGGATCCAGCCCTGCCAGCCAGAAGACAAATGCAGCAGCGCTATCATCATCTATCAAATGGAGAATGACCTTTGCTATCCATTAGGATGAAATGAAAAGCTTTGGGCTTTAACTTTGTTAAAATGCACATGGCTGTCTTTTTAGATCCCGGAGCCGGCACATTGCTGAGATTAATCAAATTGTGCATTTTGCAAGTGCTTAAGCAGTATTGTTATGTAACTCCATCTCTTCGTGGCTTCAAGACAGAAAGCAGAATAATTACACCGAGCCCGGCTGCGGAATCATCCTGCTGCGGTCAACAGCTGAGGAGGCAGGAGGGGTTTGGAGCCAAGTGCCATCCTCACGTTCTTAAATCTTGAATTCAGCTTTCTTCTGGTGAGAATTAAATATGTGGGTCTCTAAGGCTGTGCGTGTGCCCAGCAGGGCTCAGCTGAAGGACAAGGGTGCATCTCACTGTGGTCTGCTCGAAGTCTCCCCACAGAAAGGGGGTGTAGGGGTGGGTTTTTCAGGTATTTCACTTTGAAAAATGCTGATGTGCCAAGGAAATGTAGCCATGCTGAAAAGAGGGAGAAGAGGGCACTGCTCTGCTGGCACTGGCCATCAGAGTGGGGGCCCACAGAGGGAAGCAGGGCCTGCTGGGTGCCTGTGCCTCTGGGGTGGCTGGGGAATGGGCTGGACGCTGGTGCTCTGACCATGGGTCCCTTCTCTTTGTCTCTAAGGAAAGCACAAATTCGGCCGTTCCCTAAGAGAAGGAATTACCTGGATCATCGTGTCCAAAGTGTTGCAGTCAATGCCTCAGTGTCCAAATGGAGATCATTCGGTGGTGTCCCTCAGGGGATGGTGTTGGGACTGGTTGGAACTGGATGATCTTTAAAGGTCCCTCTGATGCCACGATGATTTTTTGCTTTTCTTTTATACCCCCTTTTACACCCCTTTTATACACTCTTTTATATAGCTTTATATATTCCTTGTGCCTTTAGCTTACATAGTTATAATTCTTTAAGTTCGATAACTCCCCTTAGACCCAGTATATCGTTAAGTTTAGAGACGAAACATTCTAAAAGCCCAAAGAAACCAAGGTCCTCTCCAGAACACATCTGTAAACAAAGACAGGCCCAGCCAGGGGAAGGCTCCTCGGGTGGGGGGTCTCACTCGAGTCCCTCACTGGAGAATCTTTGATAGATGTGCTAATTAGCAAGGCCTATAATTGTATACTCATCACATTGTGTGTGGCCATTTTCTTCGGTGGGGACATCGGGGTGCATTTCGATGTGCATTTCATCACACCTGAGGATCCTTAAATAAATACCAAGGTAAAAACCCTTTTGCCTCCTAACTATGTGCAGATCTCTTAATTTTAAGACCAGGAAAAGGCATCAGTTGCTCCCAGCTCAGACCACTCCACGACTGTCAATCCTCACAAACCCTCCCAAGCTCCTTGGCCACCATCGAGCGTATCCTGCACCCAGCGGCTCCTTGTGCGTGTCTTACCCTCCCTTTCTCCCCTCAAGCTCTTCCCCACTTTTTTCCTGGTCACAGTGGAGCCCACCTCCATCCTGGTGCTGTGTGGGCTAATAATTTGGGACCATCTGTAGCACAGGCAACTCTTGATGTTCCCACACCAAAGGTTAATCTATTTTTCTTCATAGCCTCTCCAGTATTTCTATTTTCTTGGCAATTCTTGGCATAAGGTGCAGACAATTCTGCCAAGCAATGCAGGCAAGGCAGTCAGATGGTGACTGATACCTTCTTGTCTTCACCCAAGAGCTGTACCCAACTCTGCATCCCTGGACTTTCTGCTGCTCCATGGGGAGTCGGATCCTGCCGTTCAGCCAAGTCCCATTCCCAGCTGACTTGAGCGAGAGCAGGAAACGCTTGGAGCAAACAAAACAAACCCCAGAAGTCCGTGCAGCTGTGTGGATTAGGTTGGATGGAATCCGCCTGAGCTCTCACCTTACAGTCCCTGGTTAGAAAAACTGCTGTGTTTATAGGTTGTAACCCCACCTGTATTTATTTCAGTGTCAGTTTAAGCAGATGCTTTATTTAAGCCTATAAATATCTTTTTTTTTTCTCTCTGCCTAAAGTATCTGCTTATTTACAAACAGAAATTAAATCCAGTTTAGAGGATGTGATGTAACAGGGTCTTATATCGAAATAACGACAAGCTTTGGGCTCCAGCTGGTGCAGCTCAGCGGGCAGATAAAACCATAATACTTTTGCATATAGACAGGCCTAGAAGCAAACATATATTCTTGTAGCTTCAGTGCAAAAGGCAAGAAAAAGTGAGGATGAGGTGAGCTGGAGCCTTGTAAATCAACGGAGCACCATCGGCTGATCTGACAGGAGCTGAACAAAGAGGGGCTGATACCTCAGTGGAAATCAATCCCTTAATGGACAGTTTCCCTTGTCTGTTCCTGGAGTTGATGCAAGTCTCTGGCAGGATCTAAAATGATTAGCTGGAAATATGTCCTTGTTTGAGCAGGGTCTTTGGGAAGTGTGTCTTTAACTCAAGTTGTGTGAACTTTCAGTCTGACGGTGACATCGGGTAAGTCACCACTAAAGTGGGCTCGATCCTGGGTTTCTGTTATATCAAATCTGGAGGAATTTCCTCATGGAAAGGGTTGTTAAGCATTGGAATGGACTGCCTGGGGAGGTGGTGGAGTCCCCATCCCTGGAGATGTCCCAGGAACTACTGGGCATGGCACTCAGTGCTCTGGCCTGGGTGACAAGGTGGTGACAGTCACAGGCTGGACTCGATGACTTCAGAGGTCTTTTCCAACCTAAATTACTCTGTGATTCTGTGATATAGGATGTGCTATTCATTTCTGTGTGCTGGTAAGGAACAAGTTTGCATCACTCAGTTACAAATCCATATGTAAAAGCCATTTCCAGTGCCGTCCCTGAATACCTGGAGGAGCTGCGTGGCACCGGATCCACGTCCTGCTTGGACCCTGCTCTCCTCTGGGAATGCCTCTGCTCTGAGAAACTGAGCTAGGAGCCTTGAACGGGAACCAGTGACTAAATATTCACTCAGAAAAAACAAGGACCCCATTTAGATGTAAATGGAATGGGAGGGGGAGAGGGGGAAGCTGGGGGGAGAAGAAGGAAGGAAACAGAAATACATAAAATAGGAGTCTACAAGCAGAATTATTCCGTTGCAGATTCAGTTTTCCAGACTTCCCTCGGCAAGTTATCGGCAACACTCCACGGATTTGTGCAGCCCAATAGCTGTGAGGCACAAGTACATTCTCCAGGAGCAAATAATTCCCTTTCCTGATAACATCTTCAGCAGGGCTGGGCTGCAAGAGTGAGGATTTGGCCGTGCAGGTGGGGGGTACCCAGCGTGCTGTTTGTCAGGAGGCTCAAATTCAAAGCAAAAGCAAAAGAAGCACCCAGGAGGGGAAGCTGTCAAAGGCACTGAGGCATTCCCATGGGAGCCAGGGAAGGGTTCAAGGCCAGGCTGGACAGGGCTTGGAGCAACTTGGAATGGTGGAAGATGTCCCTGCCATGGCAGGGGGGTGGCACTGGATGATCTTTAAGATCTCTCCCAACTCAGACCATTCTGTAATTCTGTGACTACAGATCATAGGAGCATGGACACCAGCACTGGGGCAGCCAGTTAGAGTGGTTTATCCTGTTGATAAACCTGAGTCTATATTCCTGAGTTAGAGCAACAGGAAGGTGTCGCAGAAAACCCCTGCAAATTTAACAGAGCAGTTTCCTCTTTGCCAGTAACACAAGATGCACCTTGCTGGGAAGTGTCAACACTTCGGCATTTGCAAAACAGGGTCTGTCAGACCTCCCTGCACGAACGCTAATTGCTTGTAGAGCTGAGGCTGCTCAGCTCAGCAGACAGACCGAGGTGCCTCTGGCCCTGTCTCAGCTCCTCTGTGACCAACCTGTCCTTGAAAAGCAAGTTATCCATCGGTGCCACCCGTCTGCCTTACTTTGGGCAGGGAGCTGTCACCCCTGGCTCTGAGAGTCTCCAGCTCCAGGAAAGGCTGCGGCAAGCTGGAGATCAGATCTGGGAAAGCAGAGTTCGTCTGTCTCCCTGACCAGCAGACTGAGCGCTCAGGATGTGCAAAATGAGGTTAAAACAATGTAATACACATTGTTTCAGCTTTTTTCCCCCTCTTCAGTCCATGTTATTGGCAGCAACTGACCAAGGCAGAGTGAAGAACTTGGAGAGAAGGGAAACTGTGTGCTCAAGGTCAATGGTTTTTCTGAGCTCCAGTGGGAAAATAAAGAGCAAAAAGTCAAACCTCTGCCACAAAACCCCAGGCCCACGTGGCAAATTTACACCTCTAAAAGAGGTTCCTCCACTGCTGCTCACACCAGTCCAAGTGTTGGCATCAAACCTGTGCTTGCCCAGCTGGCTTGGCTGCAGGTGTGTCCTACCCTCGACAGGCAGAAACACCCTCTTTTTCTATCTTATTGTTTCCCCTTGCTGGGAAAATGGGGGCAAATCCAAGAGTCTGTCATACAGGTGCATGGGATTCAGCAGCTGCTCCACACTCGGGGCACCAACACAAGAAAAACATGCTCAAGAGCTCTGCCAGGGGACCCTGCTCTGTCAGGGCTCCCAGCAAACCTTGTTTGTTCCTGCCATGAATTTTCCTGTGGATGAAGAACAAGTTATCCTTGGAGACACAACCCAGAGCTGTGCTTGCAAATTGAAATCCTGGGCCCTACAACGCTTCCTGGGAAGCATCAGATCAGTGGTGAACACTCACAGCACGCTGCCCTTCACAGGGGCACGTCTGCAGGGGCTTCACTGCTTGTAAGGGTCTCCTGCTCCACAGTGGGGGAAAGCGTGGTTTTCCTCGGTTGCTTTGTTATTTATTTTTTTTTTTTTTGTGAAAGGCTTTACAGGCTGGGATTTGGAAGCATTCCCAGTTTTTGCAAATAAAACTGTGAGTCTGTCTCAGGAGTGTTGGAAGAGGAATCTCAGGAACGTGGGAGCGTTCTCCCTGGAGCCGCTCTGGAGTTTCTCCTCCTGTTGCTTCAAAATATTCCTAAGGCGGTGGTTGTTCTGCACATCTCCAGGTGCTGGAAACAAAGGAGAAGTGAGACCTTGCAGCAAGTTTGTTTGGCAAGAAATATGGGCCAAAATTAAAAGCAGGATTAGATCCTGCATTTACAGAACCAAAAGAAGGAGGAATCAAACTCAGATTCTGCACAATGAGTGAGGACAACAATGGAACAAGTTCTGCAGAGAAACTGTGAATGCCCCAACCCTGGAAATGTCCAAGGCCAGGTTGGACAGGGCTTGGAGCAACCTGAAATAGTGGAAGGTGTCCCTGCACATGACAGGGGGTTGAGTTGAGATGATCTTTAAGGTCCTTTCCAGCCCAAACCACTCTGGGACTCTGTGACAAAATACCAGCAGTGGTCCCTGCGTCGGTGACTGCAGTTTGTGAAAGACCATTGGTGCATCCTTTTGCCCCACTTTTCATGTCCCCACACAATGCTGGGACAGCTGAACAGCTTCCAGACTCAGATGGGCCTTGAGGGAAGCCAAGAGACACCCAAGGAGCTGAGAGAAAAGGCTGCAGCTGTCTCCCAGGCTGGCTGTATTCAAAAATGAGAGACATTCCTTGCTTGTTGTTCCCCATCCACATGAAGGATATGATGACTAATCATAAAATTTTATGGAACAAAAGCTCACGGGCATTTCATTCACTCTTTTGTGAGTTAGGAGTCACAGACAGTTCAGGAATGTGGTGAACCCTGAGAATAAGAAGTTTTATCTTCTTAACCAAGGACTGGAGCTGTGCAGTACCACTGGTGGGATAATCTATTTCCTCCAGGCTGCTGCCTTAAAAATGTCACAAAGTTAAAGGGATTTGAGTAAAAATAGAAAACGACATCCTGGATCATGGGGGAAGGCTTTGTGTCCGATGGGAAGCCAGGGAAGGCAGGAAGTCACCAGGCAAAGCCCAGCACTGTCAGGGAGCCTGGCTCACGTGGGGACCTGTGGGCTGGGATGGGAGGAGGGAGAACAAACCTTGTGGAAAATCAAAAATCCAACCTGGCCATTATTCTGGGGGGGTTGGGGGCGGGGAATGGGGTGGTTTCTGCTTGTTCTTGCTACCCTGCCATGTGCATGGGGCCAAAATGAGATGGGTGCCAGGGCTGGGTTGGCTCTTGGGGGGACAAAACACCTTCTGCTTCCCGCGGCAGCGCTGGCATGAATGGAAAACCCTGAGATTAATTGCTCAAAGGCCACCCCAGCAAATCATGGAATTCCCATGAGAGCAGTGATGGGTGGGCAGTGCCAGTGATCCCAGGATGTAGATGTGGAGTCACGGAGAGCTGAGGGGGGGCCTGCTGCCAGGGCTTGGTGCTGAAATGTCGGCTCGGTATAATTGAGTGAAGAAGACTCAGCCTGTCCTCTAACAGCAAATTAAACACAACTTTGTGGGTTTGGTGGCTCGCTGCCAAGTGCCAATACAGCTCCATATTAATGGCTCATGACAGGATTATTCTCCCTGTTTTTGGCAGGAAGAAGCTCTTTGGCCTTAATCCTTCTTGTGGCTAAGGGAAGAAACCCAGCATATCCCATGTATTTACCAATGGTGTAACTCCCAAATACTGCTTAAATCCCAAATTTTCAGAGAGGAGCAGAGCAGATGGACCCTGCATCAACCCAAAAATGCTGCCAGGAGGCAGGGAGAGGTGAAGACCCTTCATACACATCCCAGGGTGAAGATCAGTCTACCCCATGAACCGGAATTTCTGTTTCTGTAACCTGTGTAAACGTGGGCATCCATCCTCCCAATATAAATATAATGTATAAACATCACAATAAATATGAAAATAGATAATATTTTTATATATTTATAAATATAATAAGTAAAAAAATATATAAGTGTGAGGTTGTTAAATCAACAACCTTTAAAAAAATTTTAATACCAGTAGTGAGCTCAATATTTAAATGCCTGAAAGGGGGCAAAACCCCCAAACAATAGGGCTGGAAACAGGAAAGCAAAAGGGATTTGAAGCGGTAGGTTTAGGAGGGCAAAGTACTCAGCACACAACCAGGTCAAAACCTCTTCGGGGGGCATCTGGATGAAGGCTCCCACAGCATTAATCCTTTTTAAAATTCACAGACTCCAGCCAGGGACCTCAGTGGTCACAGATAATCTATTTAAGTGAAAATCTCCAAATTACACACCCAGCATCCCACCCTTCCCTGCGCTTGCAGTGATGAGAGACCGGCCAGAGAGGCTTCAAGGGCTGGATTTTGGGAAAAGCTGAGTTGTCAGCACTGGCAACTGAGCTTCACTGAGCTGAACTGGCAGCATCCCTGGAAATAAAAGCAGGGGTTTTTTTTCTCCAAGGCAGAATTTTCAAAATTTCTCCCTGATTGTCAAAGTTTTGGCTGGGTCTGTCAGGGTTTGCTGGTGTGGGCAGCGGGGCTGGGCTGCACTGGAGGCTGTTGGACTGGTCAGTGCTGGGGGTGGGGGCAGGACAAAGATACGTGTGTGCAAACCACCGAAACCTCCAGGAAAAATGAGGACAGGCTTGAATTTTCATAAGGAGGTCAGCACAGCCACGGCTTTGTGCTTCCCACGGACAATGTCCCTTCTCACTGTTACACATTTGCAAAGAGGAGGAGGGGAAAGAATGAAAGTCAGACCTTGTCTCCTTTGCCTTGACCGTGCCAGCCATGCCCTGTGGGCACAGAGGAGGTGACAGGGTGGCTGGGGTGGAGGTGACACCCCGCAGCACCAAGCTGCCATCGCTGCGTCCGTCAGCGAGGCACGGAGACGATGCGAATTTTGGGAAATAGAAATGTTTATCTTGACTTCACGCTGGAAACTGTGTGGAGTAACCAGGAGTCAAAGCATGAATAAATAACTACAGGGAGAAGGGGAAAAAAAAAAAAAAAAAGAACCCCAAAGCCCTCAGGACTCTTGAGTCTGCTTTAAAGTTCTCATGTGGCATGAAACAGAGACATCTGCACTTTTTCTGTGTTTCCTTATCTTCCCAAAAACAGAGGAGCATTTCCCACACGAACACAACATTTCTGAGAGGATCCAGGCAAAGACACGCTGAAATATTTAAATGTAGCCCCATGCTCAGTCAATGACCTTTGCATAATTAGCAGCTCTTTCTCTTTCTGATCATGGAAATGGCCTGTGGCTTCTGCCTTTGTGTTGCCTGCTATAGTCTCCATATGCTCCATTTGCATCCTGGAATTATCGATCGCCCTGTGTCTCAAATGTAAAGATTTATTAGCAGCTGTGGCAGGGTTGGGGATCCCAGGTGGGGGGGTTGAGGTCACCGAGGCTTTGGCTGTTGCAGATGGGACAAGCAGAGGGTTTGGCCATGTAGGGCCTCGCTAATGAGTTGCAGGTTGGGTCAGCTTTTGGATGGGGAGGCTTCCTATGGCTCTGTTCCCATCTCTTCCCAAAAATCACGTGAACAAAACACAAAATAAATAAAATAATACATAAAATGAATTTTGTGAAATGTAAACTTTTGGGCCAAGGCCAGGTTGGACGGGGCTTGGAGCAACCTGAGAGAGTGGAAGGTGTCCCCGCCCATGGCAGGGGGTTGGAGCAAGATGGGCTCTAAGGTCTCTTCCAACCCAAACCATTCCACACAACTCTGTGATTTTGCCACCACCAGATGTGAATTTATAAGGTTGCTTTTGTTTTCCTGCAAGCTTGGATTTGACTAAAACATCTGATCCGAGGACTCCTTCACTCCAGAAGGCAGATGGCGATTTTTATTAGCAAGTGGTTTCCTGTTCTTTTGATTCCTTCAATAATGTATTTGCTGTTGCCAGGGTTGGATGTACTCTCTGTATATGATTGCTAACCCTTAGCAATGAATTCATGTTGATTTTCTTTCAGCTCAAAGGCTTTCCTCATTCATCTTCTGTCTCTTAATGGCAACAGCAGGTACGTGCGTGCTCTTTTTGTACCAAAAAACGTATCACACTCTTTCCACGGATTCTTCTGGTGTTTCCATACAAAACCTTCCCTCCTTTAACAGAGCTGGCAAATCTCAGCCCCACGAGCGCCTTTTCCCTGCCCAAAAGGCGAGGAGCTCTCAGCCTCCCCCATGGTAACTCGGCTCCTTTGTTAAGGACAGACATTATCCGACGAGGTTCAAGGCATCTCCATCTCCTAACGATTCCAGGAGCAATCAGGGGCCCACCAGGATTGTGTTGCTCAGCCATTACCTGATTGCTGCGGAGCTCCGTTCCAGCCCGTCCATCTGCTAAAGAGCCCATAATAAAGACAACTCGACCGGAATCCCGGCCGCTCCCGACAACAGCGAGCCTTTCAGCTTGTAAAGATAATGACTTACTAATTACCCAGACGGAGCGGGCGGAGGAGAAGCGACCATCTATAACCATCTCCGCAGCACAAGCTCCCACGGCCGGCAGGAAGGCAGCGCTCCGGATTTTGGGAGCTGCCGCCGCACGCTGATTTCACAGGATGCTGCAGGATGTCGCTCCTTTTGCTACATCCTCCTGACATCTGCGCGCGGATGGTGGTCGCTGTTTTTTGGTGGTGTGTTTGTTGTGGTTTTCTTCTTCCTTCCCCCCCGCCTCTTGCTTTTTGGGGCTGGAATAGTCTCTCTTTTTTTTTTTTTCCCCCCCTGAGTTTATGCACTGGCTGGCTGAAGGCAGCCTGGAAGCCTGCCAGGGGCACCTGGCAATGCACTCAGTAAATTACAGCAGTGAAAGGAATGTCAGATGCTGGGAGGGAGTTGTAAGGCTTTACTGGTATACACATTTTGGAGGCCAAATGCTGCTTTTAACATATTCAGGTATGACCTGGCACCTCTTTAACCTAACGAGATGTGGAGGAGGCAATGATGAATTGCCAGGTCTTGCTGCCCACCAAGACAGAACTCCCAAGTTGTTATTAATCACAGAATGGACTCATAGAGTAGTTTGGGCTGGGATGGGCCCTTAAAGGTCATCTTGTCTCAGCCCCCTGCAATGAGGAGGGACATCTTTAACTAGAGCAGGTTGCTCAGAGCCCTGTCCAACCTCTGCCTTGAATATTTTCAGCGATGGTCACCCACCACTTCTCTGGTCAACCTGTTCAGTGCTTCACCACCCCCGAGAGAAAACCTTCCTTAAAGAACACGAGGCCCCACCAAGATCCCGCAGTCCTTTCTGTCCCACCAAGTCGCAGAGTGTTTTCCTGTTCTTCCAAAACCACGTGTATCAAAGATACACATCCGCAAAGATTGCCAAAGGCACTGATGAGGAACCTGGGGACGCAAGGTGATGGCCCCCTACGGGCTCAGTGCTTTTGGCTGCGGAGCTGAATCCTGCTCTGGATCACGCTGGAGATGTGGAGGAGGTTTCTGTAACCTGCTGATTATCTGCTGGCTGAATGACAGCCGGGGGAATGCCTCTCGTTTCTAATATGCAATAATTTCTAAAATGCATTTCATTCTCCGTAGCAGAAAGATGTGAAAGCGATGTTTGATTTTAAGTGTCTTCGTGGGTGTTCACGCGTTGCTGGTGGGTGAGATATTTTGGCACCTGCAAATTGGGGAAGTTTTGGGTCTGAGGTTCATGGTGCTGACACTGATGGGCTCCCATCCTCCTGAAACTCCTTGAGCACCCCCTGAAAAGTGGATTCCTTGGCTAATAAAAATTGGTTGTGTGATACCAGCAGCTGGAGGAGGCTTTCAGGGACCAGGGATGACGAACCCCCAGCACGGGAGCCTTTCACACCAGCGCCAGGCTGAGACCACAGATCTGCGCTTTGCCAGAGCTCCAGAGCTTGGAAAGCAGAGCTCCTCTCCTACCTCATATCCTGCAGTGATTTGGGTGTTCTCATTATGTTTGATTGGGGGAAGTCTGGTTGATTTATGGGATGGCTGAGTATCTCTTTGTGGATGGGGACCCAGCCATCTGCTCTGGAAGCTGCTGCCCTGGGGGATGGGGACCATCACTGCCAGGGATGGCTCCTGCAGTAGGATCATGAGGTCCAAGCTCAGGGAACCAGACTCACCAGCTTTGTCTGCTGGGATAAAGGTCAGAGTAGCAGAATTTCCCCTAAATAATTAGGTATAAGTAATTTATAGGGAAACTGCACCCATCCTCTGCACCCCACCACTGTGTGTTAACTTTCAAACGGAGGCAAAATTTAAAAAGAAAAGCGGGTGACATCTTGGACAGCAAAAGTCCATTCCCAGAACAGCAACTGGGATAGGATAGAGGGGTGTGGTGATTTGAGAGGGGACTTGGCTCTGGGCTGCCTCAGCAGGAGCTGGAGCTGTGGATGGACCTGAATCCTCCTGGGGAAAGTGCAATAAAGGCAACACCGAGATTTGGGATGCCAGTGTTCTGATTTTGGCAGGCACACACAAAAGGTGTTTATTTTTATTCCCCCTTAGCTAACTCAAATCCTTCAGGAACTGAGCTGCAAAGTGAGTGCACAGTGCTGGTGTTCCAGGGAAGGGGGTGGGCTGTGGGGCACAGGAAGAGGGACTCAGACCATCCCTCTGGAACAACCCACTGTTACTATTTAACAGTTATATTAAACAAATTATTGTTTAACTCGCTGTAAAAGTCGTACAGAACCATCTGGGCACATTTTGTGTTTTAGATTGTTCCCTGAGCTGATCTTTCAAGAGAAGGACCTGTAACCTCTCGGGGATGCCTTTCTGGAATGACAATAGCTCAATTAGAGACAGCCATTAGACAGATATGGCTAAGGTCATCTTGTATGTACTTTACTTGGACATTTTCTTGCTGGGTCCTTCTAGAACTCCTTGCAGTCAGCTTAAAATTTTTGGCTTGTCAGCAAACTTTCCCATTAGAAGTCAGCAGCCTGGCCAGGGCCCCAGGACACCACAAAATCCCAGCAACAGCCTCTTCCCACTGTGAAAATGAAAACTGATTTCCAGGCTTCGGTTTCTCTTGTCTCAGCCGCTAATCCATGAAGCCCTTTCTTTATCTCATGCAACTTTTATCTCTTTGACAGCTCTCGTGGTGCCAAAGCTTTGCTGAACCCCAGGTATGTGATACACACGCAATCGCCTCCTCCAACATATTCATTGACTGCTTTAAGGGGTGTGAATGCGTTAGAAACTTTGACTTCTTTCTGCAAAAACTTCCTATTGCCCTTCCCCTGGTGTATCAGATCCTCCCAGTGCATCCCAGGTATCCATATTTACCTGAACTTGATTGTATTTTCATTCGTGTAGTGCAGGTCAGACTTCAACTCTTAAAAGTTAAGTTCTTAAACTTGCTTCTTCAGTGGCAAGTTTGTTATTTCTCATCCTGCAGACAAATGCAGTCCTTCATATAATTGTTCAAATGCAAATATACAATAATTATTTTTACAATGTTTTACACAATATAGTTGTACAAATAAAATTACTCATATAATTGTATTAGAATCTCTTTCCAAGTCTTGGGCCAGTGACGTCTCACTCTGGGAATTTTCTACCCTCTCAATTTACCTTTTTACTCCAAAATCTCTCTTGGTGACACTTGTGTTTAAGAAGCTCATCAGACTCACTGCAGATAAAGAGGGATTTTCTGTGGGAGTCTCAAGCCCAGACACATGGGGAGCTCATTTACTCGACCCACCAGTGTTTTATTTCACCCCAAACTTCTCACTTTCGCTGCCTGCTGATCCCAGTGAGTCCCTCGATGACTTTCTGTCTCTGCTATGCTTTTATGAGCATTTTCATGCCTCTGGTAAACTGCTTTGAAATATCTTCTCCTCTTGCCTTGCTGTGGTTTTATATTTGCCAGTGTTTGTGCTGTATTCTATTTCCCTCATTTCTGACAGCTATCTTTTTTTTTTTCTTAACAGCCTTCCCCACTCTGCTACTTAATTTCTTTGCTTTTAAAAAAATCCTTTAGGGTCTTTATTAAGGAGTGTTACATATTAAGCTGTAGCCTGTGCCATATCTTTAAGCTGCTACCAGGGTATTTGAAAATATTTTATCCTTTTAGCTCTTCCACTTACTTTTTAATGCAATTCTCCTCTCTAAATTTTAGGTGGTGCTACGAATCAAGACCATTACAAGCCGTGGTGGCACATGAAGACAATAGGAGAGATTCCCAAATGGTGTAAGGAAAAGAAAATCTATTTTAGCCTGATCAATGTTTGGCACTAAACCCCTCAAACATGCACTGAGAGGCTCTCCCAAACATGCTAAGCTTGGAATTGCATCACTGTGAGCAATCACATCTTATTTTTCCTGTAGTTTATTTACCAACTCTACTTTTAAAACACCTGCTGCTCTTTCTTCTGCTGTTTCTTCTGCTATTTCTTCTTGGTGGCTGCTCGAGAGCCTCACTCACCTGCCAGCTGGAGACTTTCCAGCCTGAAAGGTTTGCCTGAAGGGTACCACCCACCCAGGTGATACCTGCTTGATCCTGACCTTAGAGCTGAGTTTTTCTCCTTTCCTGGGGTTTATTCCCCTCCCTGGAGCACCAAATCCAGGCTGTTGCGACCGCAGGGTTTAATTTTCCCAGCCCCAACCATCCACACTGATGGCTGAACACAAACCTGATCCCAGTCCTGGAAACCTTTGTGTGAACAGCGATAACGCAGGACTGGGAACAGAAACCTTCATCCCCATTTATGCTCCATGTGCCACGAGTTTCATGTGCAGTGTGAGCTGCAGGTGGGATCCAGGGGCTCTTTAGACTCAGAGAATCCCAGGATGGTTTGGGTTTGGAAGGGACCTTAAGGCTCATCCCATTCCAGCCCCCTGCCATGGGACAGCTTCCACTGTCCCAGGTTGCTCCAAGCCATGTCCAGCCTGGCCTTGGGCACTTCCAGGGATCCAGGGGCAGCCACAGCTTCTCTGGGCACCCTGTGCCAGGGCCTCTCCACCCTCACAGCCAGGAATTTCTTCCCAATATCCCATCTAAATCTCCCCTCTTTCACTTTAAAAACCTCTTTCAATACTTTTGAAGCCCATTCCCTAAGCCCTGATTCATAAAAGCACTGAAGTACACTCAGAGTCCAGCACATCTGGAAGTAATTTGCTGAATTAGAGCCTTATTAATCTTCCTGCATTTAAAATAACTTTTTATTACATTTTAAAAATAAATGGGCATGTACTATTTCTTCGTGTTTGGGATTTTTTTTTTTTTCAAACATTGATTTTAATGCTCGCCTGGCTTGGCTGGATATTCCTCCACCCAGCCAAGCAGCTGCTTGTGCTAAACCTGGGAGCAAAATCCCTCTCTCAGTGTTGATGCAGCCTAGAAGGAGCTCCAAGTTATCTGTGACTCCCACTTTCAGTGGAAAACAACCAAATTTCCCTTCACTGCCCTGGAAAGCCACCCTGGGGCATCCCAAATTCGAAAAGGAAAGGTATTTTTAGTTGAAAAACAGCAGAATGCAGCTGTGGGTATATTTGTCAATTATTTCAATGGGTTTGGGGAAAAATGCCAGCCAAGTGTTGCTCGTACCAGTTGCACAAGGGATTTTTGGAGCTGGGGGAAATAGAGGGGCTGGGAATTGGGGCTGGGATCTGTGTGGGACAGGGAGCTGTGTAATGTGTGGCAGAGCTGCTGTCTCCTCCTGGCTCTGCTTCATCAGCCAAAACGTAATAATTTAAAATATTAAACAATTCTAAGCAGGTTTCCAGTACTGGCAGCTATTGGTCCTTGGGAATTCAAATGAGAAAACCTAAAATTTGGGAAGAAAAGACACAGCAGCCCTCAGAACACCTTGTGGGGCTGGGGCTGATCTTCCCTCAGCCTAAAACATCCTGTGGGCAGAACGAAGAGATTGCACGTGGACAAACGAAGCACATTTCCAAGGAAAAAAATATCAGATCAGCCCGAGCTCAGGGTTCATGTCACAACCTCCCACCACAGGGACACGGCAGGTGAGTGTCTCCTCATCCCAGCACGGCTCATCCTCCTCCTACGAACACCACAGGTGTGAATATTCCCCCGTGAATCCCACGGGGATCTTTTCCCCGCACGCTCATTTTTCAGCGATGCCGAGAAGAGCATTTTCTGTATTCAATATTTTTTTTTTCCAGCTGTGCAAACCAGTGCATTTTCTGTAGTCACGGAGTGGGAGTCACTCCTGTGTTTAATGACAGTTTGCGTGCCGGGAAAAAAACGTGCAGGTTTGAAAAGAGCGTGCAGAACTGCCCAGCTTCCCCCTGTTTTCCAAAAAGAGCAGTGTTAGAGAGTGGGGAAGTGGGAAAAAAGGGGCAAAATCAGATCTCAAGGTCCTTGCTCATCCCTCCACCCTTGAGTGGGAGCAGTAAAAGATGCTCCAAGTCCAGACATGTCACTGACTTGTGGGAGCCCATCTGAGCTGAGCTGCTGGGGAGCATTTTTTGGAAAAGTATTGGAGTTTGTTAATGTCATGTGAAAGCCAGGCTGCTGTGAAGGTCTTGCTTTCAGGGGAGAAATGCAGAAATTGAAGAGGATGCAGCCAGGAGCTTTGTTTTCCACACTGTTTTTGGGGATGTATTTGTTTCCTTTGACAGTGACTTACGGCCTGGCTTTCTTTTCTATTTTGTTAGAGCAATAAAGAAGATAAATCTGTAATAATTCAGCTCCCTGTCTTTAATAAAATCTTGTCTTCTTCACGCAGCCCCTGGGAAGATCTTCATTTTGCAGCCCTTCGAGATTGGTTGTGTTTTTCCATTTCACCTCTTCACCAGAACGACAGAAAAATAACATTACCAGGAAAATTAATAGCTAAATACAATTTCTGGCAGAGGGAAAGCTTTCAGCGGGAGGAGCTGGATCCCGAGTCTGACTGTGCCGGCCTCAGGGATGCTCTTCAGCAAAGGTGGATGTTCCCATTGCTTTTGTCTTTGGTAATGAGTTGGAGACCTCAAACATCAGCTAATGATTATTTTTATCCTCAACATGGATTAACATCAAGCCAGTCTCTGCTGGTTTTGGACTTTAGTCAGGTGCAGAGGACAAAGGAGGAGAGAAGGGGATGGTGGTTGGGGAGACACCGAGCCAGCAGCAGCAGCGGGCTGGGGGAAAAAAGTCCTTGGAAGTCATTGAGTGGGTTGGGAAGGACCTGAAGGAACATTAAAGAACGAAGGGGGAACGGGCATTTCTGTCCCCTCAGAAGCAGCCAGTGGACGGCAGAGGCCGGAATGTGGGTTCCACGGCTCCTGCCACCTCCAGGGACGGGAGACAGGAGGTGGGACCGGAGAGCAGCCCCAGGCGCAGAGCCTGATGGCGGCCCCATCGCTGAGACCCCACGGGAGGTGCAGGGCTGGGGCGGCTGAGCCCCCTCCCTCTGGGGCAGGAGGTGACCCAGGAGCTCTCCGCAGATCTCCAGGGCCGCGGCGAGGGGGTTCAGAGCCCCCTCCCCAGTCAGGAGGCGACGCAGCCCCGCAGTGACCCAAACCTGGGGCAGGTGGCGTCTAGAGACTGCCCATGGATCTGGGCACGCCCCGGGGGCAGGAGGGGATCTAGAACCCGAGCGGTGATGTGGAACCCAGGGTGAGGTGACCTAGAGCTCCCCGCGGACGGGGCCCCTCGGTGACCCCGACCCCCCCCAGCCGCGGCCGTCGGTGCGCGGCCCCTTTAAGAGCGGCCGGGGCCTCTTTACTCTATGTTTACATAACACGGCCGGGCCGTACCACTGCTGCCTGTGCCGGGGGGGGAGCGAGCGCGCGGGAGGGGGCGGAGCGCACCCGCGCCGAGCCCCGCCCCGTCCGCCGGCAGTTAATAGGCGCGGGGAGGGCGGGGCCACTCCCAGCCCCGCGGGGGGGGGATGGCGCCGTTTCTCTCCTCCCGCCCCCCTGCCGCGGCGGGGTGGTCCGTCCCCCCGGTGGCTCCGCCCCCGGCACCCCCCCCCCCGGGGTAGTGGCCGGTGCCGGTGGCCNTGTAGTGGCCGTTGCCGGTGGCCGGCGGCGCAGAGCGGAGCGGAGCCCGCTCGGGACGCGCCCCCGCGGCGGCGGCTGGGACGGGGGCGGCCGGTGCCACCACAGCGGCGGCCCCATGTTTTCCCCCAGCCAGGAGGAGCTGTGCGCGCTGAACAAGGAGCCCGTCAAGTACGGGGAGCTGGTGGTGCTGGGGTGAGCGCTGGGCAGGGGCTCCGGGGAGGGGGGGAAGCGTCGCGGTCCCGGGGCCGCGGGAGCGGCGGGGGCTGCCCCCCTCCCGCCCTCCGGCTCAGCGCCGGCCGCGTCTCCGCGCTGCGAGGGAGCGCTCGGAGGTGGA
>VXBT01001420.1:83910-159750 GCA_013400235.1 Oriolus oriolus
GTGCCGGAGGGAAGCGGGGAGGGATGGAGCGGGGTCCCGGTGCCGGAGGGGAGCGGGGAGGAAGGGAGGGAGGGATGGATGGAGGGTGCTCCCAGTGCCTGAGGGGCCCGCGCGGTGCGGCCCTTGCGGGGTCCCGGTGCCGGAGTGACGGGCGGACGGACGGAGTAGGGTCCGGCCGCTCTCGGGCATCGAGGTCGCGGCGGGGCTGGGGGGGAAACTTCGTGTGAGGCCGGGGGGTGCGGGGTTATGGCACACAAACCCCCCCGCTCCCCGCTGCGGGCCCCGTCCCTCCGCCGGTGCCGCCGTCCCTCCGCCGCCGGCTCCCGGAGACGGCGTCCTCCTTGCAGATGGCAGGGAGATGACTTTGGAATGAGGAGCAGAGGAGCGGGAGGGGGAGAGGGGAGGAGGGTGAAGCACTTCTATTCGGATTCGTCGTGGAAATGTTTATTTTCTCGGCTTGATATGGATCTTAAAGTAATCCGCTTGGCATTACGCTGTTGCCCTGCTGTTAAAGCTCGCAGCCGCTCTGCTGAGCGCCGCGGAGGCAGATGAGGGAGAAGCGTCTAAGCCGTGCGTGCTGAGAGCCCTCGCGAACCTTAGAAGAGATGCTTAATTTGGGTAGTTTAATACGTGGTAGCGTATGGTTAATGGAGTAATTTTTTAGTCCTAAACACAACGGAAAGGCTTCGAGCCAGCCGCGAAGCAGAACAGTCACAGCCTCGCTGCGTTACTCAGCCTCCCCCAGAATCTGGTACATATTTGCTGCAAGGTCGTAGAAAACCCTGTTCTGGTTTCTCAGGGATTTTTGTTCTGTTTCGGTCCTTTCATACAGAGCCGCGTTCACCTTTGCAGAATAACTGTTTGAAAAAGAGCAGTCCAGGCTGGGTACTCGTATCCAGTAGTGCACCTTTTTTTCCTTAAGGGATGCTAAATGTTTCCTATCACGAGACTGGGTCAAGATGCAGTTACCGTGGAATAAAACACAGCTGCTACCATGGACGTGGCATAGCTGGTACTTGAAATCCTCGATTTTAAGTCCCTTGATTCGTGAGAAATACCCATATCACACTAAATTTAATAAAGAAGCATTCTTAGTGTTTCAGTTGTGGAAATGGAGGGTGAGCTCAGCTGTGCAATGCTGTCTCTGACAATAAAGTCGTAGTATAATGCAGAATCTTTAATTAAATTAGAGAGCATAAATTGATGTTGTGCTGCAGAGGCTCTTTGTGCACAGCTGGAAGCGTTTTCCTTTCTGTTGCTTTCCTATTTTTAGCAGCAGTTGAAAGTACAGAAGTATGAAATGTTTTGGCTCTGATCTTAACCTGGCAAAGTCTGGTGTGCTTTGCCTTTAATATGGGGACGCATTGATCTTGGCTTATCGGTTCTGCTGGGCTCTTGATCTTCACTGCGTGTGTTGAAACATGCCAGTAAAATCTAAATAAAATGTATATGGCTGGGTTTAGGTCCTGTTTGAGTTTTGGCTGTTCCCTAAAACTACTGAGGTTGCATCTTGTAGGTGTAAGACGTACTGAGAACGCAAACAGATCCCGCTGCCCTTGCAGTGCAGCCAGGAACAAGAAGTCTGTGCACGGGAGCCGAGTCTCTCTGGTCACGGTGTCTCTGTGGCTGCGCTGAAACAATGGGGCATTGGCTGTCACTGCTTACACAGTGTGCCTGCCAGTGGGATGTAGGGGTAGGTAGACGTGATGGAAGCAGTCCAGGAAATCTCATGATTTCAGTAACTGTATTTTTAATTTTTAGACTGAAGATTGGCCTTTTAAATCCATTTGCCACTTTAGGAGCTGATTCCTGTGTGTCCTATCAGAGATGTCTTAAACGTTGTTTGTAGTGCCATAAATAATGCAAACATCTCTCTTTTTTGGTGACTCAACGTTTGTGACTAGGAGCTCTTGGAACAGCTTAAGCTGTTCAGTATGCTAAAAAACCCTCTTAATACCTGTTTTGTATTAAAATCTTGTAATCTGGAGTTTTCATTTAAATAAGACAATGTAAATCTGCTCTCCTCCCTGTAGTGAAACTGAGACTTGGGGACCCAGCAGAAGCATAGGGTTGCAGCTCCTGTTACAACTGCCTGATTAAAATTGATAGCGCAGCCTCGCAGCTAGATTTAAAAAAAAAAAAAAAAGAAAAAGCTGTTTAGAGACACTGTGTGGGTTGTTGTTTTTTTTTTTTTTTAAAAAAAAGCCTTGATTGTGATGTTGATGAATAACTTGTGTCTTGAACTGTGAGACTTTTAAATTAGGTGGTGAAAAGGATGATGAACAAAGGAATTGGTATACCTGGCAAACTGCTGAGCTCCCGTTTTTAAGATGACAAAACTTTCCCTTTATCTTTTGCTCTCACTCTGCCTTAGCAGTATTAAAGCAGGGTTGCTGTACCTTGACCTTTCGAGGGGGAGGCGTTTTTTTTGGCAGGAGGTGGCTCTCCCAGCAGGACACGTTCCTTATTGTCTCACAATAGTTGTGATTGCTCAGTCTGCGCCTTAATGTGAGCCCCAGTAAGGCCCAAGGCGTTCCGTGTCTGTCGGTGCAGCAAACACATTTCTAATAACCTTCTCCCAGCACTGTGCTACGTCTGTGCTGTCAGTGATGTGGCAGCGTGTGTTTGGTTAAGATTTTGTCGAGGTTTACATAATCAATGTTGTAGTGAATAGAAACAGTTTATGTAAATCGAGCCAGACAGGTCAAGATGGCTGGTAAAGAAGAGATCATCTGCTTGATTGTGAATCTGCTTGTGTACATCTGCTCGTAGCATCATCTGCTCACAAAAGGCTCTGGATTTCTTGGTGAAGCAAAAACATTCATATTCTAATTCTTTTTGAAGAAAAAAGGAAAGCAGCTTTGTTTGAAGTCGTGTCAAAGTAATGGCTCATTATATATTTCTTGGAACGTAGGGCTGGAGGGAGTTGAGGAGATGCTGAATGCAGTCCCAAGTACCTGAACGGTGTCAGGGTGTTTGTTAGCGTGTTTGTCAGTAGCTTTTGTTTGACTTATCTGGTGTCTTGTTAACATTTTGAGGTGCATGTCCTGGCCCCTTTCTCTGGTGCCCCTTTGTCCCCTAACTTTGAATCATGCTCTGAAGACTTTACTGCAGCAGTGTCATTCCAGCCAGCGTGGCTCTGCTCCATGCGTGCGGGAGCTGGCCCTGGCTGTGGGGGGTGACTGTCTCTGGAGGCCGGTGTCAGTGGCCTGATGCCCTTAAATCTCTGCTCCTTTGGGACTGCATGGTGGGGTTGGGCAGCTGTGACCTCTCAGAAAAGTCACTTGATTAAAATGATGGAAATTGAAGGAGGAACGGCAAAGAGACACGAGCTGTAGTCAGTGGCTGAGTTGCTGAGTGAAAGATTTGTACCTGACGTTGAATGCTTTGTTGTATGGCAGTTTTGGATGGGGTTTCTGGTAGTTGTGTGCATGTACATGGAATATTTCATACTACCCAAACACTTCTTTGGTATTTGCTACTCGTTAGCAAGGAGGTGCAGCCTGGTGCCTCCTCAGCTGAGGAAGACTTTCTCATACAGACTTACTGAGTTTTGCAATATCTAATGCATTTTTTAAATTTAACCAGACAAACCTCTGAGGGCTGGCCCTCAGTGTGGTTACAGTAGTCACTTTGAAATTGCTGTCAGCATTTTACGTGTAAATTTTCCATTGTCTACCATTAAAATAAATAAATTTGTTAATTTGGAGGCTTCAGTGCTGAAAAAAGCAACTGTGAATTGTTATGTGAACGTTGTTTAATGTGGACTGTTGGACATCCTCAAATAAACAGGCTGTAGTTCTGCTTAAATTTAACCTTTTGAGAAAGCAGAATAAAGATAGGTCGTGGAACACCTGGTCTAGTGGAAGGTGTCTCTGCCTGTAGCAGAGGGCTGGAACTGGATGGTCTTTAAGGTCTCTTCCAACCCAAACCATTCTGGGATTCTACAAAAATTCTCACCTGTGTTTACAGTGATACATTTTGTGGTAATTTTTGGGAAGCTCTTCTCATTGATGGACCACTTTACACTTGAAGCAACTTTAGATCTGAAACAGTCTTTTTTTTTTTGCTTCATCTGAAGGGACATGCATTTTTAAATCCCTGTTTTTCATACCGGCTTTTTTTCATACTGATCAAAGTTCTCACTACCACTACCTCCTTGCTGGGTAAATAAAGGTTTTGGAGTGTCTTCTGCTTATGAACACATTTCCATTTTTTTAACTTACCTGTCTGGCTTTTCACATAACTCTTGTTCGTCGCTTGCTGTGCAGATCAGGAGAAAGCCGATGCACGTTTCCAGTGGTGTTGACAGATGCAGATGCAGTGTGGTATCTGTGCTTGTCCTTGACTGCTGTTTGCTTCTGTGTGTGGACTGAAGGAGGAGGGAGAGTCGTGCTGGCTGTGGAATTAGACTGGGTTCTTAGTTTGCACATGGATGGATTTGCTGTCTGATACCAGACTGAGGCTTTGTTTAATGACCTGCTGATTTTCTGCACTAACTGGTGTAGATATATTGGTGAAACTGCTTTGGTGACTGGAGTTCTGCTTTTAAGCCTTATTTAAAAATGTACTTTAGGTTTCATTTAAAGGAGTGACTGTAGTGTATAATGGGAGCCACCAGTTAAATATGTTCAAGGTCACAATTCTCTGAGAATTATTGGCTCCAGCAGTCAGAGCTGGAAGGCTGCTGTTCTGGAGAAACAAATTTTATTTTTTTTTCTTTGATATTGACGGTGGCTTCTTGGAGACCTTTATGTCTTGTGCTGGGTTTATGGCAGATCTTGTATGTGCATATAGAGAATGTGTGATCAGGGTCACTTCAGAACTTGCAAGGAGATTAATCAAACACCAGAAGAATTGTGTCTGAGTAGAACATTAACTGCAGTGTAGGAAAACAGTGGAAAGGATTATATCTGAGGAAAGGTCTGTGGATTTTTTTTGAATGCTTGTGTATGGTTGGATAGACCAAAGGTTTTGCTTCATTTAAGCTAAGAAAGAAAACATACTTGAGTTGGTTTTCTGCAGCTATCCTATTCCTTGGAGTACTTTTGACTTTCTCAGAGTGCAGATTTGTATCCAGCTGTAGGCTTTATTCACAACGTCTCAGTACCGATGTAAAATCAGAGAGCAGAAACGTCAGACTCTAAAATCTATGTTTACTGAAGCAAATCATAGCATCAAACATCTGCATGTTTAATGTTTGTTATAAAAAGGAAACTGAGTGCATTCTGGAAGTTAAACTAATCCCCTTGGTGTGTACAGGCAGGAGGTCACACATGTGGAAGACTCAGGGTTTTTATCTTAAAATATGTGGAAAACAGGCAGTTTACTCTGAATAAACAAGTCTGGGAAATGTAGGACTTTGCCTTTGATGCACTTGTGTAGAACCAAGTAGCTGCTCCTCTTCGATCCTGGCAGAATCAGGGATGAATGGTTTTCCATTTTCAGCTGAAATTCATAAATGGGTACATACTGTAACAGTCCACTTAGTTCTACTTTAAAATACGCATATAAACCAAGAAATTACTTTCTAGGCTATTAAGATTTGTTTTTTGTTGCTGAAAGCAGTATCTTACTTAAGCTATTTCATGCTCCTTCTTAACAGCAGGCTGTTCTTCAACTTTGTTTACCAGGTTGCTTGAGAACAGATTTTTCCTAAGAAGTCAGGAACTGTTTATTATCCAGTTCAAACTGAAATTATGGCTGGTTTATACTTACAGAACTAATGCTGCTCTCTGACTTGCTCAGTAGTGATAGAAGGTAGAAACTTGATACTTTGAAAAGACAACAACCTCCTTCTTCTGTAAGGGTACAGAAGGTGTCTGAGCGTGGTACAGCACTGAGCCTGTGCCTTGCTCTAGGTAGGGTTTGTTAGTTCAGGGTGCCAGCAGAGAAGTTTTACAACTGTTTGCAAAATCCTACAGAAGTGTTGTGTTTCCTGTTGGTGTTGTCTGCACAGCTTTTGGTTCTCAGTTTGTCCTGAGCAGTTGTGACTGGTGTGGCTATGAAACCTTCCAAAGATGGCTCATCTGCCCTGTCACTTGCAGTCTTTGTTAAGTGCTTCTTGTGATGTCAACTCAGTTGTGTCTGGTTATTCTGCACTGTCATACTTGTGACTTATTTGTCCTGTGGTCAGCAAGGCGAGTGAAGTAGAGGAGGATTTGGTCTAAGCTCCCAGCTTGAAGCAGGATCTCTAGCTGGTTTCCAGTCTACTTTGTGCTGTCAAATCCTTTTTTGCCTCTACTGTTTGATACCCTAAATCTTGTTTGTGTTGAGGATGCTTTTTCTTTTATCAACAGAAATCCCTTATGTTTATTCTTGCTCTGTCCCAAGGTCACCACTGAAAAGCTTGCATGTGACTTGTCATGAGTTTAAACCTTGAGGGACAGGAGCAGGGATGCTGGCAGAGGGAATGTGCCTCCAGAGACTTCTGAGGCAAAGCCGCTCATTTTGTTTTATAAAGACATCACTAAATGGTGCCCTTGCATTTTTCACTTCTGTCACCTGCATAGATTAGTATATTGAAGGGCTCCTGCTTTTCCTTTAGAGGGCTTGTTTCCCTCTTGATAAGATGCAGTTCAGAATTTTATGCCTCCCTTATCTTTGCATCATACTTGTTTTTAGGCATCTCCTGGTGTAGCTTTATGCGGGTTAGTCCTGGGTCTTGAGTTCATAGTGACATTCCCGTATTTTGGGGGACCAGTTCGTGACGTGTCTGACAAACTGTAAGTAACATCTGGGATTAGACTGCTTTAATCCTATTACTTGCTGGCCTGCAATAGTCTTGGTGCTCATGTTAAGCAAAGAGTACAGTCGAGAGCAGTGGGGGTTCCAAAGCAGAGATTAGTGAGCTCTGAGGGCAGAGCAGGAGCAGCGCTGTCCCAGCTCCTCGCCTGTGCTGCAGCATCGAGCACCCTCTGCACCGCCAGCTGTGCCCCTTCTGTGCTGACTCTTCTGTTTGACCTTGGAATGTGACCTCCTGTGCAAATACTCTCTCGCTGGAGCTGTGCAGTGTTGATGACTGGATAATGATTTAAAATCAAATAAAGATGAAGGATGGCGGACAGCAAACTGTTTGTAGGGTTTTCTTAAAGTCTGAGTAGGCATCGTGGTGCTGGGAATTCAGCACTAAGAGTAACCTGTCTTTGGGTTTGCCTAGGAATAAACATCTCTCCTGCCCTTTCCACAAACAGCACTTGTTGGCTCGAGTTAGAAGATCTTAATATCGAGGAAGACAGTCCTTGTAGGAAATCCGTGTACAATGAAGCTTCAGCAGTTGAAAATATTTGATCTTGGAAGACTTGTCACTGAGGGGCCTTGTGGCAGGAGGATGCAGCATTTTAGTGTGATGGGATTATGAGTGGTGTGTGAACAAGGTGACACTGGACTTGCATTGTCTTCATCTAGTCAATGCTTCTACAATTACTTGTTCTGATTAGTATCACCTCTGTTCCTAAAAATAGCACGTATCAGCTATTTTCCAATGAAGATTCACTCAGTTCTTCATATTCCAGCCTTGGAAGTTCTCGTGTGAGGTCACTCGGAAGCACGTGTGCAGCTGGGTAGTACAGCAGTTACTGGCTCATGGAGAAGAAAGAGTAATTCAGCTAAAAGCTTTCCTCTGTTTCACAACAGAAATGTCATCTGGAGGGAACACATTATAAACAGCATTTGTGAAAATGGATACAGACAACGTCTACAGAGCTGAAGAGTTTGTTGTATTAAAAGCAAAGTGGTTTGGAAATGAGCTCTGTTTGATGAGGAATGATATGAAGGTGCTGATAGCTGAAGGACCTATTAGGCATCCTGCTTTCAGTAGCAGCTTGTTTCTCCTGGAGGGAGGGAAAGCAAGCAAGTTCTGTTTTGTGCTTCTGGGAGTGACTTACTTTAGGTCATTTAGCAGTGTAATTTTTAATACTGCGTGCTGACCTCACTGTAGATACAACTCACATGTTTCAAGGAGGATGGAGCAGATGTGGGCTGTACCAAATCTGGGTAGCAGAAGGCTTCCTGTTCTAGGGAACTGGTGCAAAGGCCACACGTGCCCTCACTGAGTGTTTGTCAATAAAGACCTGATGTTCTTCTGTCATATTTACTGCTTATATTAACGGTGATATAGCTACATTGCTGTGTAGCAACTAATTGTATTTACCAGAGGTGCAGGCAGGCAGCTGCACAGTGAGACAAATACTGTGTAAAATGTCTGTTTGCTGTGCTGCCTCCCCAAAGGAGTGGGGACAGGCAAGAAAAGGTATGAGACAGCTGGCACATAGTAGGTTAAAAGGAGAAGGCCAAGAAGCATTATGGTCATCTCCTTGAGTACTGTAATGTTAACTGACCCCTGCTGTTGCAAAATTGTTTTTTTTTCTCTTTACATTCAAGGAATTGAGGACAAAAAAATTGTTGTCAGTCTTTCTCTCTGAGGAACATTTTTTTAACTTTTTGAAACACATATTTAACTAATGATGTGCTTAGTGGGCTTTCAAATTACTCTTCACCCAGAGATATGTGTGTAGTCTTTAATTTAGAATCTAGTAAGTTCATAAGCTGTCATGAAACAGTTTTATTCTTCAAACTGGCTGGCTTTAGTGATGTCTCAACAAACAGGCAGGCTTCAAAGTTCTGAGGTGTATCCTCTTGAGGCATGGAAATGTCATGGGTGAGGATGGAATGGGACTGACTGAAGACAATTAGTCACTGTATGAAAGTAAACAAATTGAAGTGAATAAAAGCTTAAATCTCTGCTTGCCTATTACAAATAAACTGGAGCCCAAATGTGCAAACCCTCGAGCACATACCCTTAGGAAGAGTGAAAGAACTGTTTAGTCTGGACACAGAAGTTAATGGGCTGAAACTTTGATATAAGCACAGCTGTATTTCTTCATGTGCAACAGCCTGAATTCAGTTTGATTGTTGGTGTCTGATTTAGTGCTGGTGATGCCGCAGCCTTTGAAACAGGAGTAGTGTTGTGTGTGTGTCCTCCTTTCACGGGAGGCGCCGAGCTGGTGAAAGATAGCGAGGGCTGCGTGGTTCCTGCTTCCCAGCACATCCTGTGGCAGGGTTCAGCACCTCACAGATTGACTGTGTTTTTCATGGAACGTTGACTAATATACCAAAATGTTGCTATGCTTTCAACTTACCTTCCTCCTAGTGCATGCTTGACCTCTGAGAGCAAATAGCTGTGCAGCTCAATACTTGGATTCAAAATAATTTTGGTGTTGAAGGAGAATCTTCCAGACTCGATAGGATTCATTACCTTGTGCTTGCCCTAACCTTTCTGCTAACATATGTGCAATACTTACTTTGAATTGCATCCTGAACCTTAAAATTTGCTGGAATAGTTTCTCAGTGCATCGGGGAGTGAGTTTTGATTCATGAGTTTGGTGTGTGGCCTTCTGCGCTGGGCTGTGGACAGAAGTCCCATTCCAGAAGTCCCAGAGCCACGTGTGTGACAGGAGAGGTGGCAGTGCCTTGCTGCAGGTCTGCACCTCCTCTGGCAGGACTGCAGTGCAGGCAGAGGAATTCTTCATAAGTGTTCCCTCATCTGACTCTGCCAGAAGATTGAATTAAATGGTCTGTCAGTACCTTGGTGGTTTTTGCCAAAAAACTACCAGAAAATTAAGCAAATGGAATGATTTGGGATTGGGGCAGATCTGTGAGGAGGCAGGTGTTGGTCCATACGAGCAGCTGAGTAACTTCTTCCATAGAGCAAAAACTGGAGAAGGAAGTCTGGCAACAGCCAAATGGGCAAGCCTTGCATGGTTTTTTACTCCACTTTTGTTTTTAGCTGGGCTTCACTGGAAGAATGAAAAGTCTGAAACGTGAGAGATGCCTCAAAACATCACTGGTGGTGCAGCTGCCCTTGGGATGGCACTGGCATTCCGGGAGGCTGCAGGAACGTGGCTCCATGGGCAGTGGCCATGGAAGCTGCAGTGCTTTAGTCTTACTGACTGTGCTGAGATTTATTCTCTAGGTGACATGTCTTGCTCAAGGTGCCAGGGTAGAGACTGCAAGCCGCTTGTTTGTTTTTAGGGATATGCAGTGCAGTTTTCTCATAATTTTCACAAATATTTTCTTAATACCTATATTATCTTTTCTACCCTTTTTGGTAATGAGTCCCTGCACCCATTTGAGGATTTTGATGGAGCTTTCCCAAAAGCTCTAGATATGTTCCTTCTTTTGCCTGTGAAAGATAAATGAGCTGGTTTTTTCCCAGTATTTTCACAGTCTGCTTGCTGTCAGAGCAAAAGAGCTTTAACTTTTGACTTGGGTTTGGTGCCTTACTTTCCATGTTTGAGCACAAAATGCTGCAGTTCCATGGCTCGCTCAGCTGTGCCTTATCTCTGGTTGTGCAATCCCACTTCCAGCTGCAAAACTGGAGTGCCATATATCCAGTTTTATTGCAAGTTTGGAGTTTCCAGCATGCAGAGACTGGTGTAATCCAGCAAATAGCTGTCCATGTAAGGATGCGGGAAGACTACAGAAAGTACAGTTCCCTCTGTAAGCAAAGCCAGGGTTTAAGAGATTAGCAGGGTTTAAGTCAAGCTCCGTGTACCCTCGTAGTTTATTATGTCCAATTTAAATTCAACTCAGGAACTGGCCTCTGATCATGTATTGCTGGTTTGCACCTTCAGCTCTTTGGAGGAGACTGGTTTATATTGTGGCTTTACCTACTGGAAATCCCTCGGTGGAGAGAGAACAATGGTAAAATGATGCTTTGTTAAAGGGTGAGCAGATTTTTGAGGCAAAAGTGATTTGCTCTTTCACCTCTGGGGGTTCTGTAGCCAGTCCAGGCGAGAAGGAAGAAACTGGATTTGGGGTTGGCTGGGGTCCGGTTGCAGACTCTATTCAGACCCAGGCCAGAAGGAGTATGGGCTGATTTGTACGGTTTGGGCAGAGATGACAGTTGAGGAAAAGCAGCTGTCTCACTTTGTGAACTGATGAAATTAGTTATGAAAATGTCAGGTGGTAAAAGTGGGATGCTTTGTGCTGTGCAGAGATTGAGAAATGCATTAAAGATCAGTTTGTCATGCCTAAGTCAAGAGACCAAAACACTTAGCTGAGTTAGACTAAAAGAGATAAGAACGTATGATGCTCTTTGATATCCAGAAAATAAGTGTATTCATTTGTAAAAACAACTCCTTCATTGTAACCACGAGTGCAAAGGGATGTTCTCCCACCTCCTGCCACCATTCTTACTTGTGCATGAACTAAGTGGAGCTTGTGTAAGTGATTGTGAGCAGTTTTTGGTTTACTTAGTCATTATTAAATCTAAAGGCTGGTCTGGTTAGGAATAACACACATTTCATTTTCTTCCTGCTTCTGTTCTTAGACTTTACTCTGTATTTGGAGAAAGACGGAGTTTATTTGATGTACAGACATATGCAGTGTGACAGCTCTTGTCAAAATTTTAAAAATGTGGTATAGCAAGCAGAATTTGACAGGACCTTTTAGTTTCTTGTTATTTGTTGTTCTGGAAGAACAAATGTCCAGATAATGACTGTTCAGATGGTCAGTTTGTCTTGGCATAAATGAATCCTGGTTAAAATCTGGAGAAGTTCTGAGCAGGTGCCTGTTTCACACTGATGGTTGTAACTGCTTGGAGCCTCTAGAACTGCTGGTATTTGTGGTGTGGGATAAGGTGTTCAGTTTTGGGATGGTGATGCCACAGCTGGAGTGAAGCAGTCACTGCTCCTGGCTGTCCAGGCAGTTGTCTTGCGGGAGAAAAGTGAATCCTCAGCTCTGCTGGCACCGCTGGCTCCTCCCTATCCCAGTCGTTTTCCATCTGCCTCTGGTGAATGCGCCGTGATTTACTGAGAGATGTAGTGACAGGTGAGGTTGTAGTCTGTAACTGGAAATGAAGGATGTCACTGAACTGATTTTATTCCACAGCCTCCCGATGCTATTTGAGCTGTGGTGAGGAGAAGCTGTAAGATGAATGAGATTCCCACCTCCCTCCTTGTTAGACATCAGGGAATCCATGTGACTGATTCTCACCTCTGAGAAGAAGCTTCAATTGGAGCTGTCACCTCAGTAGACAAAGAAGGAATCCAACTGCAAGACTTGTGCTCAGAGGAAATCATGCTTTGCTGGTTCCCTGGCTTATGAAACTCCTTGTTTTTTCATTGTTCTCCTTGTCACTACTATTGCTTCACCTCTGCTGCCTGCAGGAGTAATAACAGTGTTGAGATGTTGAGTTTGACTGGGAATGGACACAAATGTTCTGCTACTCCAAGTAACTGAGGGGTGGATGTAGACAAGAATAACTCTGAATGTCATCTTTTCTTGGAAAACCAGCTTTTTGGAGTCATTTTGAACACAACTTGAAACCGCTTTGAGAATTGTAAACAATGTCCCATGTAGTTTAGCAGCCTCATATTTTGCCTCGTGTATGAGCTCAGTTCAGAGCTAAAAATAGTATTCTGTGTTACTCAAACATTTAAATTTTCTGGGTGTGGAAAGTCTCCTTTTCCTAGTGGTAGTAAAATAGCCTAGTTGGAGGACTTTTGTCCTCGGCTAAAACTCTGAAAGGAAAAATTAGGGATTTGTCCAGACATGAATGCCTCTCCAGCAGATTTCAGGCTTGTTCCTTTATAATGGGCAGTTCCAGGAGATTTGCTTCTGAGTTTTACAAAGATACTGAAACAAACTGATGGGGTGTGAGTATTTCTGGATGTCATTCTTACCTTGTGCTCCCCCTCAAGGTAGTACAGCTTGAGAGATTTCTACAAATGCTCTTTCCTCTGCTTTGACAGGACTGTAGGAGGAAAGGAAAACAGTTGTGGGAGACCCTAAGAGATACTCCTATGAGTATAACGCCGAAGTATTGCCAGAGTAGCAAGGGAATGTGTGGTTTATATTCTGAAATGCATGTGCAGCACCTCTAGATGGACAGGGGAGGACGGGAAAGAATTTGGGTATCTGCAAAACCCACATAAAAATGAGATAGTACAGATAAAATCTCAGTCTTGCATATCCTCATGCACTGCAGTGGATGCAAAGCTCTTTAGCATTGTACCACTCCCCTCTTCAGCTGAAAACAGTGCGGCATGGCCAAGGTGCCCTTATGGAGAGTGATGTCAGGTATAAAAACTTGAGGGCAGCAGGGAATCTCTTGAGCCAGGCAGCTGTAATCAATTACTTGATTTCTGTGTCTCTGAACTAGCTCCTGCAGTCATGCTTTGCTGGGCAGTGCACTTCCAATTTCAGTCTTGGGCTCATGAGCTTTATTTCCACAGCTGAATTTCCATTTGGCTTGAGAAAGCTACTTCCAAGTCCTGTAATGCTGTTTGATATTATGGCCTGTACTTGGGGAAACATTGCTTTAAACAGATCCTCTGTTTTCTTGGTCTGGTTTGCCCCACAGGGCACCCTTGCCTTTAAAATCAAAGGAATCTAGAGAAATAGAGGGAAACATATGGGGTGGCTTGTTTTCTTGAAAGTTGGCGAACAAAAATAGTAATAGTATGCTGTCTGTCTTTGTGGGTGTTGGCAAAGAAAAAGAGCTGGATTTCCAAAGGAAAAAATTCGAGGGAGAACTATGTGTGGTTTTAAACTTGTTTTCTGTTCTACAAACCATTGTGCCACTTGTGCACATTACTTAATATCTGTTGGAACGAAACTTCAGCTTGCAGAGTGTAACCAGAAGTAGGTGGGCTGGAATAGCCCTGCAGATGAGCTAAGCGAAAACTTTGCTCTAGGAAACTTTGCTGCTGTAGAGCCTTCAGTGTGGCTTCAGAGCTTGCATCTGTGTATAAACAAAGTCTTGTGTGGTTGTCTTGCATAAAACCCTTGCTGCTTCAGAGAGGAGGAGGTGCCTTCCCATCTGCAGAGCACAGCAGTGCAAGGTCTCTTGTTCAGGCACTGCTACATGAAACTCTGTAGTGAGATTCTTCTGGAGATCAGAATCTCTGAGCATTTGGAAGTGAAAAAACGTTAGGAATTAATCACTTCTGTTGCTTTGATTCGTTCTTAGTAAGTGGTGTTTTCCGAGGCCTGTGAAAGGTCAATGTTTATTTTGTGTAGCATTTTGGGAAGCCCTCTTAAGGGAAGCAAAATCTCAACATTCTGTAGGTGAAAGTGTGAAACTGAAAGACTTTACTGTCATGAAGGTACATAGATCAGAATTCATTTTGCTGATCAGCAGTAAACACTTGCAGAAGTCTTTTCCTGGCTAGAGATGTCTGATTAACTTTGTTATAGATTATGATAAAAGCAAACACCCAAGGTTGCTGTGAATTAGTAAGCTGTCAGCGTGTTTTAAGTCTGAAGAAGATATATTGAAGTCTAGTTCTCTGCATTGCTGCACTGGTAATTTCTGGTTTATTAAGACTTTAAAAAAAAAAAACCCACAGCTTCAGCAGTGCAGTGATGCCCCTGTACTTACGGTCCACTCACAGATCCAGTAGGTTTCAGGTAGTTCTTTCAAACTGGGAATGAAGAATAATTCATCCTGTGTGGATTTCAGGGCACACAACACACTTGCTAACCAAGAACAGGCAGAAAGGTTATTCTTTGCTTTTTCTCTTTACTTACCCACTCTAAATGTGCTGGGAGCAGGTAGTGCCGTAGATTATCTTCCCTCTGACAGCTTGTGCCATGCAGCAGTTGATATAATGCAGAATCAGTGATATTAAGGAAGCTGCTGTGTTCAGAGAGGCAGCGATGCTTGCTACAAAGAAGGAAACCCAATCCTTTATTTTCTGTTTCTGAGGCAAATATTTGGGATTCTGTTCAGCAGTTGGGGTGGAAGTGGGAGCTGTGCATTCGAAGCTAAAAGGAATGTTAAAATTGATTGAATTAGACTCGGATGTTGCAGCTCAGGATGCAGTAGTTGAGTGCCTCTCTTTCTATTCAGTGCACTGCTGGTGAGATCACCTATATTCACAAAATGGATGCAAATTTTATCTCTTCCTCTGTGCTAAATGGTACTGAAACCAACCTAAGAAGATTCTTGTCATGCTTGAGTGGTTGAAAAAGGTGTAACAGACATCCTGGAACTTCTTCCACTGTCTGTGGAATCACAAAAATGATATTGCAACTGCTTCTATTTGGAGGTGAACTGAAGTTATAAGAAAGCTGTCACCTTTTCTTATGAAAATGTGAACTATCAAATAGTCCTTGATAGAGTTTTAAGGAAAGCACTTGATTTCTTAGGAAATGACTTGTTGGGACTGTGCTTATATTTTCAATGGCCCAAATGGTCCTGTGAGTGAAATGTAGTTTCTCCATAATGTTTAATGTAGCGAAGTTTCAGCTGTAACATGGTGTTATTACTGTTCATTCCTCAGGCTAAAATTTGAACAATTCCATTTTGCCCCTTTGAGCGTGTGTGAAGCACAAATAGGTTGGGAGAATGTTCTGAACGTCAGGGCAGGTGGGTTTTGAGGTCTCTCATCCCCTTGCGTGCTATGAAGTCTAATTTGTCTCAATTTTGAAACTTGCAGCTTTGATCTGATGTTTGAGAGCAGATTGTAAGTAGTTTCCAAACAAAGCTGTGTGGTTCCTCAGCCTCTGGTGGTGTGGCTCAAGTCTTCCTCCTTCCCTTCTTTCCTCGTGTGCACCGAAACCCAGCTGTGCATTAGTACTTTGCTTTGAAAGGAATTTTGTGTTTTTCTGACTTTTTGAATGCAGTGAACGCCAGATCTCGCTTTTGGCTGTATTTGTGTATATTTAACCAAATGCCATATCAAACAATTCCAGTGGCATTTGGCTAAATTATAGATCCTTCTCAGATGAGTAGCATTTCCTCTGTGCTATGAGAGGTTTAGGGTTGGAAAGAGGATTCTCTAAACAGGGTGCTTTGCCCACCTCTTGTGCTCTTTTAGCTGGAATAAAAAGCATCCTTTGAAATGAACCTGATTAGTTTATACCCTGTATTTTGCTGTGCACTAACATTGCTGGTTTTATGCAGCGGTGAATGGTTTTAGCTGACAGCTTTGGAGATGGGCTTAAAGCACTGAATAAAATTGCCTCCTTGTTAAATGGATGCTGGGGGGAGCAGTAAAATGTTGGGAATAAGGATTGTTAAGGAAATAATTATGTGAAAGAAGAGGTTTCCTTACCCCTGACCTTCTGTTTTCTAAAAGGAAAACCTCTTGCATTCTAATGCTCTGCTGGCATATTATGTCTATTGGAATTAATATTATAATATCTTAAATGTAGTGGGTTTTTTTATGTTGCTACCTTTCTTTTTCCCTGCTGATGTCATGGTTATGGATGACTTTTGTGTTTTATGTTGTGATACTCAGGTCATCCCTGCCTAGAGTGTTTTCAGCTATTAAGTTGTTTGGAACTGTCAGGTTATCTGACTGCTTTAATTGAAGCTTATCCTGATGCTCTAGTAGGCTGCATCAGCATGTTCCTTGGGTTCTTCCAGAGTATCAGCTTTTAATCAAACTCTTGTGCTACTTATACAGCTGTCTTTGATTTCACAAAAACAAAAGTAATGAATTATTTTCCAGAAAAATTATTTGAGACAAATAACAAGCCACTTGCTAAGAAAAATCAAGGAGGATAATGAGAAGTTTCTGGAGAAAGTTCTTCCAGCCCAGAAGAAACACCAGCTCTTTTGTATTCCTGACCTGATCTCTCTGGTCTTACCTGACAAGTAGCTGCAGTAATAAAGCCCTGACTCCTGTGCCCCTCACTTGGGGACTGGTTGCTTCTGCTACTTCTGTATTTTCTTACTCCAGAATTTCTTCCTCTGCCCCTCAGTGAGGAGAATAGTATCAAAATAGCAAAGTTTTGGGAATCTTGGAGGAACCTGGATGTGTGGTGTAAATAAAGCTGATTAAAAGCAGTTCTTACACAATCCATTTGTTATTTGCAAGCCAAGAGCATCCTTTAACTTTTTTTATAGGGTGCAGTTAATACAGACGAGGTGCGTGTTTCTTGAAGTGCCTGTGTTATGTCAGCTAAACGTGCGTGAGCATTAGTCAGCTGTATTTTCTATAAATATTCTCCCTGAAACAACTTGGTTTTTTTATTACTCTTCTGTTACGGCTGTTATAATGGCAGGGTAGTCCTGCTGGTGGTGGAGGAAAATGTGTGGAGTGGAATAATTAAAAAATGAGTTAACCTGATCTGTAGGGTACCAGATCCTTTCATCGCTTGGTGGGTGGAGATGGGGGGAACAGGAGGAGGCCACAGCAGCCAGGAATAGCCTTTTCCCCCAGACCAGAAGAGTGACCAGTTCTGTTCCAAAGCACCAGGGAATAATTAAGGTCACCCTGGAGAACCTCAGCTACTGCCCATGTGACTTCTTGTGGTGTTTCCAGTAGATAAGGTTCTACTTAATTTGTATACCCTGTGAAGGAGGAAAGTAGGTTCTAGCTTATCTGATCTGCTGTAGGTGCCTCTCAAAGCTTTGTTTGCTGGTTTTTTCATGGTGTACATAACCTTTTATTGTGTGCTCAGCTAATCCATACTTGTGATTCTGATCGGAGAGGGGCTGGCTGGAGCATAAAAGCTCTGTGCATATAGCATGAGGCTTTTGGGCCAGCTCACTGCTGGGTTCCTGATGGTAGGAGCAACTTTTGAAAGGTAGCTAAAAAAAGTAATTAAAAATAACTCTGAATCATGAGCCAGTGATGCAAGTCAGCCTTTTCTCTGAAAAACCTGGGGTCATGGCACAGATCAGGTGAGGCTGCATTTCACTGAGTCACTGCAGCCTCTTTGAAGGCTCGAGGACAGTCCAGGTAGCAGTAAACAAAGCAAGGAGCACTAAAATTTGGTGCTGGGGAAGAGAAGGCTTGTGGTGAACACACAGGGCTAATCACTATGCCAAAGAGTGTTCCAAAAGTGCTGGAGAGGGGAATGCTTCCTGAAGTGTTCTGTGATAGTAAAATGACTTCACAAATGCAAGTTGTAAGAACAAACACTTGTCTCAGCAGTAAAAAAAAACCCAAAAAACCCAAAACCAAACCACCCCAAATTGATTACAGCCACAATTAATAGCTCCAACATAGCTTTCTCAGGGATAATCAAGTTCACAGATGCAAAAACATTGCTCTTAATTGGGTAAAGAGATGAGATTATTTGGGACTTTGGAACTTGTTGGTTTGGATTTTCTTGCTCTGCAGGAAGACTGGCTTTATTAAGCTGTACGACTGGTAGTGATTAGGACACATTTATGCCTATGGAGATGTCTTAGCCAGCAGAGTCTGAGGTGGGACTGTGACTTTCATTCAGGACTTCCTCCCAGCTTGCATAAACCAAAGGTCTTGGATCAGTGGCTTTTGTTAATCAAAGGATGGAAGCCCTTTGGTTATCCATGAGTTGCTTATTGCTGTAGTCTTTTGACTTAATACTACTTTAGTTTTGCTGTTGTAACTACTTAAAACATTTTCCTTCAGAAAGAAAGAAAAATCTGATGGGAATTAATCTTCTAGCACATGAGCGGGCTGTGAGAAGGAAGAGAGAACAGGTTGTTTAAGCTCTTTGGTGGATTTGGCAGGAAGTGCAGGAGACTTCCTTGACCTGGATCTCCCTTGCTGCGTGCATGGGGAAAGTTTTAACTCTAAAGATGTTGAAACACAGTGGGAAGGCCTGGATCTTCCAGACTAACTGAAGCAGAGGTGTCATGGATCGACTGGATCAAGCCTTTGAGTTGGGGATGGAGCAGGTGACACTGCCAGCTCTGTTTTCTGTCATTCTGTGGCCAGGAAGCAGCTGTACATTTTTCCAGAGGTGCATGTGATGCACTGGGGAAAGGGCACCCTGAGAAGACAGAAGGGAACCTTCTGGTCAGTCAAGGCTTGTTGAGTGCCAGGGGATGAGGGCAACAAGGTTAAAACAGCGTCCTCCTTCCAGCCTCCAAGAAACTCCAGCATTAAAGGTGTTTGTTGCAATCTGTTGTAGTGATCTGTGCAGCACTGCACTGTTCAAGGAGCAGTTGTGTGGTGACTGCCAAAACTCCCAACAGGAACGGGATTAGCAGTAGTACCTCTGGTGGTGGAGGCTGCTTCTGAGACAGACATTGATGCATGCAATCAGCTGGAGACAAGCTGAGACCTAAATTCACATTGAGTTAATATCTGTGACACTGATACAGCACCAGAGAGCACAGTTCAAAGGAGGAAATGAACCAGGAGTATCCTGTTGGTACAGAAGTTCTCCTTAGCTTTGCTTTTGCTATTTGGCAGCTCTTCCCCATGAGATTAAGTTTGAGAATAACTTCGTTGTTCTGTTTCACTGAAATTCTCAGATAACTGGCAGACAGCAACTGCTTGTTTTCTGAAGCTCTGATGCAGAAAAATGAGAGAATTCTTGACTTTTTTAAAAAGGAAATCCTTAGCCATTCTTTTGCTGAAATATTGCTAGATACAAAATGAATTGTTGAGGCTGATACAAGGGGAGAGGGTGTAAAGACTATGAAGTACTGGCGGTGATATATAAAAGGAGACACAAATACGCTTATTTTGTTGTCAACTCTGTGTATGTTGAAGCTTTCTGTTTGTGTTTTGCTATAAACTATAAACATGTGACTTTTTCTCTTTTAATGTGTGTTCAAGAGAGGGAGCGTTGGATGCTTCAGCAGGAGAGGGTTTTCCAGTCAGTCGGGACTTGAGTATGGAGCTGTGAAAAGCTCTGGGACTGGGTATTGCAAAGGTGAATATTGTATCTTTAGCCTTCATATGTTGCGGATGTCATGATAGCTGTAGACTCGCAGTACTTCCGAGGGAATCTCTCCTGCTCTCTGTGCTGTTTTCCATGTTGCTGATACAAGTGCTTCTGTGGCTTTGCAGTGGGCTGGAGAGTGAGGAATGTGGTTTTAAAACGGAATTTAAAGCATAAATCTAGTTTTGTTTCCCCTTCATGTGAACCAAGGAGAGAAGTAGTGGGAACGAATTAAGAAATGAAAGGTGAGACTGCTGCTTTTGGCAGCAGTGTGGGACCACACTGGTTCAGGGACGGTAAAAATACAGTGTAAGCACAAACTGAATTTTGGTATGTGTGGAGTATGTACTACAGGATTCTACCCAATATGGGATCAGAATGTACTTACAAGGGAAGATTTACTCAAGTATGACTTTGCTTCTGCAGCTTTATTGTTTAGTGAGCAAAGATGTGCTGTTTGACTCACTAGAGCTATGGAAACAACTGAACTGCAGCATCTCATCTCTTTATAGCCAAGTCTGTCATTTGGGATGGTTTTCATTCAAAAATGACGAGGTGTGCCATAGATCTGTTAGTAATAGACAAGGAATACAAAGTAAAATTACTCCTTTTTCTCCGGGGGAAATATTACCGGTGAAAATCAGGAGCTGTTCAGTTTTAGTCTTTTGGGAAGTAGTTTGCATAGGTATGGAGAAGTATTTAAGTTTTATGATGGCTTGTATTTTGATAGCATTGTAAAAAAAAAATAGCTACATGCAGCACTTTCAATGTCAGCCAGCAGATACCTTAATTTTAAGAATGACTTCCTTGAGTTGAAGTCAAACTTTTCAAGGTGCAGGTCAAGATTTAGAGCTCTTGTGCTGAGTAACAGAGCTGTCATTTACTCTTTGCCGCTGTCTAGGCTGGATTGTTTTAAAAAACAAAACCAAAATAAACATAAACCAAAAAAGCTTGTGTAACAAGCTATCTGACAAATAGTTCAAAGCTTGTTGCTGATCTCTGAAGCAGACAAGTACTTGTAGTAGTACAAGTAGTACAAGACTCGTAGAAAGTAGGAACTTGCCACAGTGGACTGTGGGCGAGAGCGTGTGTGGTCTTGCTCTCCAGACAGCCCTGAATCCAGGCGGAGGAGAGGCTTTCATTACATACCCCAGCCATGGGAAAAGCTTAATTGGAGTTTGGAGTTCCTTGTATACCAAACTCTTCAAGTTTTTGATGTAAATCTGTAGGAAACTGGCTTTGATAATTATGGTGCCCATAGCCCATGCCAGCACCACTCCCTTATTTGCAAGGAATAGTGCTATCAGCTGAGATAATTATCCCAGGAGGTTTCATAATGCGGCTTGTCCCAGCACTGCTGTCACTGAGAAGCGTTTGGAAAAAGTGCAGGACTGCTCCTTCCACATGTGTTGGTCCGATGAACATCTGGAGAACTTTGGAAGTGCCCCACAGATCTGCATGTGGGCAGGGTGCTCTCAGAAATGAACGTTCTGTCGCTGTGAAATTTGATTTTTTTTTTTTTTTTCCTGAGTTTGTTTTATTAGTTGAAAACAACATTTGTTCCAGGCTTTTTGGTGGGATGAAGGAGAATTTCAGCTGCAGGTTCTTTTGGTAGTACTGGCTTTCTTGTGAAGCAAGAAGTTGTGTGCTAATGTGCTGGTCCCTAAGCTGATCCTGGAGCTATTGGAAGAGTGCAGGGAGAAGGGAAATGGCTCCTGCTTGTGGAGGAGCTTTGTGAGAGGAAGCTTCTGTTGGTTGTGGGGAAGCTTGGAGTCTCCCCGTGTTTGGTGATGGGGAATTTGTGGCCTCAATCCTTGTCCCTTCTCCGTCTGTGAGTCCATCCCGTTGCTGCTCAGAGGGAGGCACTTGTTGCATACCCAGGCACTGCTCAGTGGAAGAGCTGAGAGCCCTGGAGGGGAGAGGGAAGGTTTTGTTGTAGTTCCTTGTGCCTGTGCTTACGAAAGCTGGCTCAGCAAGGTGTGGGCAGCTATTCCTCCTCCTGGGTGCTGAATCCCGCTGTGTCCTGTGGGACAGCTCCTGTTGGAAAGGCAGGGACGGGCCAAGGCTGTGAGGCTGCTGCCTCAGGAGCAGGGCAGAGAGGGTGGGAGGGAGCAATGCTGCCATGGCTGGCACCATCCCAGGGCATTGCTGCCGGGTCACTGGGGATGGAGCTCGTTCAGGTGGGAAGGAAAGGTGTGGCCGCAGTGCCATGGGGAGGGTTGGTTTGTGGGGAACAAGTTGAGAGGCCTGGCTTAGGAAAAATGAAGGCATCTGCTGGCTGTGGAGAGAGGCAACTTCTCACATGCTTTTTCCTCCCTTCTAAAACATGTGTATCCCTAGGAATTGTCCAAGCTCTTTCTACCACTGTCGGATCAAAATCGAACTTGCAGGTCTATAATTAAAGCATAACAAATCGTAAAACTACCACGCAATTCCTCTTGCCCTTTGTGGAAAGGAAATGTAGAAATGGGCACAAGGAAAGCCTTCATGAAAATTTGTCAGTGCTAATCTGGATGAATGAGTTCAGCTTTCACTTTGCTTGTATTTCCTTCCTATTTGAAGTTTCCAAGAGGTCTTTTAACATTGAGTTTCTTTATTTCTCTCTTTTAAAAGTAATTAAATCCCATAGAAACCTGGAATGAATTCGAGTGGCCTTCCCCAGTTAAAATTGTTTTCTGAAAATGAGGAAAAAACCCCCAAACAATAAAACTCCACTTGCCTGGGTTTAACTTCCAGTGCAACTACTTTAATTCAGTACTGTTTAGCGGTTACACAAATATAAGAAAAATTAATAATTACAGGATATAAAGCTAGAAATGGTAATATATGGTAGTTATATATTATTTCTGGGGGAATTGTTACTTTTTTAGGTTTCCAGGTGTCTTCAACAAGTTAAAGCTTGCTGGCATGTTCCTGATAATAGTGTCTTTGAAAGAAAGCATGTGCATATATCCAGGGAGATTCAAGTGAAGAATCAAATAACTCCTATTTTAAGTGCTGGTGTTTAAGCTGCCTGTGGAACATATTGATGTACCTTTCTAGGGATTGGTCCCTTGTGCTTAGGATCCACCGTGCTGCACTTCTCTGGAACAGTGTTAATAACAAATTTCCAAGGTGCAAGTAGGCCTGCCATGGATAGTAGTGATTTACTCCTGCTGGTTTTGTGCTGTATTAGGGAATCTCTTTTAATATTCCAGAAAGACACAGTAGTCTTCCCTATGAAGATGGGAGTGAGAGGACAAGTTCAGCTGAAAGGCTCTCTACTTTCTATTGTGGCTTTAGCATCATGTACTGAATGTGCATTTGTTAAATGTCTGGGGTTTAAGTTCTAGAGTACTGAGATTTGGGATGATTTTGATCTGAAATCTGTTCTTGCTTGTGCTCAGTCATTCAGCAGTCCTGCATTTGGGATTCCTGCTGTTTAGATGTGGTGGCTGTGCAGTTGTGAGCTGTTTCCCCGTAGGACAGCAGGTCATCCTTGCCTGGAGTGAACAGGGAGCCTTCTCCAGAGCTTCAGCAGTGAAGTCTCTTGGTTTCATCCACTGCCCGTTTCCCTCTGGTTTGCAGAAGGGTAGGAGGCTCTCCAAGTGCATTCTCCTGTTATACAAATAGTTACATAGACAGGATGTAATGATAAGAAAAAAATTATTCTGGGTTCCTGCATTGCTGCCTCTTGCTTTTCTTTCTCATATTCTTTTTCTGCCTGCGATGTCAGCCTTTAATCATAAAGACTGTAGGAGGGGGGTGTATGAGATCAGTATAGAAAAGACCTCACCAGTAAGACAGAGTGATTTATCAGTGGAATAACATCTGTAGTTTCTTGGGCATAAGTCTGAAACCTCAGGATCAGGAATGGAAGAGGCAGTAAAGCCCTGAAAGCTCTTCCTAGACCAGCTGAGAGCTGGCAGGAATGGTGGTGAATAGCCTCTACCTGACCTAGATCTTGGGGGTGAGGTAGCGGTGAATTCCGTGCTTGTGCAGTGCAAAGAAATTTCCAGTTGATCCCTTCCCTGGGGAAGGAGCTCTGTCCCCTTGAGGCTTCAGACTTCTCTGAATAATTAATCCATTGGGTCTGTGTCCTCAGGGAGAGATGAAAGAGCTGTCGAGGGCTCCTGTGTTACACCTGATAAAGAAAGTCATTAGTGAGGCTTCAGATAGTCACATAAATTAAAAACACTTGCATCCTCTTTCTTTAATAATAGATAAAGCCTTTAGGATTAAAGTTTTTTTAAAAAAAGGGGGGGACACAACTGGAAAAGCATTCTATGTGAGTAATACTCCTTTTCACATAGTTTTATTTGCCCCTAAATTACTTTGGTTTTCCGAGTTGCTCCTGTTCTTCCTCCACTCTTGCATGAGATGTGGGGAGAAGGGTGGTAGGGTAAAAACATTTTAAATCTCCGCATGTTCTGAAATTAAAGAAGATGCAGAGTTTGTTCTTCCAAATTCCTTCGACTCTAGAGGTGAAGAAGTGTTTCTGTGACTGAAAAACTGAGTATTTCATTTGTAATTAATTATCTTTTTAATGAGAATAAAATTTCAACCATTGGTAGGTAAAGAATGTTTTGAGTGCTCATAATTCAGGAAGCAAACTTAGTCTGGTTGTTACTTTTTTTTGTTTTGCTCCATGCATTTGATCATACCAGAATATTGTGGCCAAATTACTGCTCTCTCCTTTGCTGTATTCCAATCTGGTGGTGGTTTATGCTAAACTTTTTCCCTTTATTTCCTTTATTTCCAGGTATAGATGGTCCCTCCCTAATGGTGACAGGGGGCGCAGGAAAAGCAGATTTGCCCTTTATAAACGACCTAAGGCAAGTGGAGTTAAGCCCAGCACTGTTCACGTCATCTCTACTCCTCAAGCATCGAAGGTATGTGACACTGGGCAAATCCCGGCTTTTGATGATCCTGAGTGGAGAACAGCTCAGGTATTACTGCTGATTTACCTTGCTGCCAGTTTATTTTGTGCTAGTAGGATACATTTGTTTAATGAAGAGGCTGCAGTGGATTTTCTTTCTGGGGTATATAGCTTTAATCCAGTTACCTGTTTAAAATCATCTGTAAGCTCAGGTATGAGATAATCTGACCTTCCTGCCCCAGTTCAGAAAGCTGACTGTCAGTGCTGACTGTTTCATCTGAGCCATAGATGATCCCCTCTGAGTCAGGGGATAAAAACAAAAAAAGTATTTTTGTTCTTTCTCACTGGAGTGACATTTCTTTCCTCTTCAGAAGATAACTGACATGCTATTAAAAATGTTCTGATCCCTTTGGGCCTTTCATTTTTGTTGCTAATAGTGATACTACACAAATTTTTACCTGAAGTTTAGTGTGGGTGAAGGAGGAAAAGCAGCAAAGTAAATATATTAACCTAGCAACATATTAGTGTATAGAACTGTCCCGGTCAGAATTCTGGTGGTGGAATATATTTCAGGCTGCAAAAGGTCTTGCTCTCCTCTCTCTTCTTAGAAGCAAGAAGTGAGTAGAGTCTGGGCCAAACTGGAGGGGAAGTTCTGTGGTGGCACTCAGACAAGAGGGATGGTTTGTTCGAGATGTACTTCACTGAAATACCTCTTGGGAGAGGGAGGGAGAGAACCTACACCATTCTCAGAAATGTGTTGTCTGACTTGGACCAAGAATGTTGTTCAACACATTGATGCCTTAGGTTTTAACTCTTATATTTTTCAAACTTCTGCATTCCCAGTGTGTGACTCTGAGCTGCCTTGCAGCCTGGCAGCTGCTGCTCTCTCATGCTCACACAGACATAACAAAGCCTCTCCAGGCCTGCTCTGCAAGGACACCCAGCCCGTCCCAGGCCCAAAATGTGTAACCCAGCACCTTGAGAAGGGGGGCGAGCTGAGGGGCAGTTCCATCATTAGCTAAAGGTTAATTGGTGAATTTATGCTGATCTGCAAATGGACCAAACCTATAACAGTGTGAAGAACTCGTGACTTGTCCATCTTGGGTGTAGCCTTTGGCCTGCCCAGGGTGTGCCTCTGAAGGCCTTTCCAATAAATATCCACCTTTATTCCCTTACCCCTGGCTAGTCTCTGTTTCCAGGTTTGCCTTTTAGGCATCAACATAGTATGGGATTATGTTTTCTTTTCTAATACACACCGTACACAATGTATGCCTAAACTTACCAAAATACACAATATCAGAGCTTGTTCTCTTTGAACATTGTAAAGGACTTGCCTGCTGCAGATAAACGTGGAGTCTTTTGGATTAAAAGTTACAGTAAATATTTTTCAGTGTTCCTATTATTGGAATGAAAGCTTTTGTGAGTTAAATCTTCCTGATGAAATCAACCTTCAGAACAGACCTGTAGTATATGTTGGTAATTCTAGTCTGTTGCTTGAAATGTAACAAATGGGGAAAAAATGTGTTTTACATAGTGGATGGAAATATACACATGTTCTCACTGGATAATCTTAAGCATTCAGACTGCAGATAGTATTTCAGCATTTGAGTTGCAAAATATTTAAACACCTGGCAGACACCACAAGGAATCTGGTTAATGTTCATCTGTGGTGTTATTGTAGTGCAGATAAAATATGTGTGCTGTACAAATTAGTGCCCTTATAAAGATAGCAGAGGGTCTGGGACATTAAAGCCTGTCCTCTGAGCATTTGGATTCAGGGAGATGTGTCAAGTTGAGTGTATTTTGCACTTTCTCTGAACCCTTAGAAAAGAGCTTTTGTGTATTTGTGCTGCTGTCTGGGGCAGGGCTGGTGGATGTGTGCCAGAACAGTGGTGCAGTGGTTCTCAGGGAGTGCTCTTTCCATGCACAGAAAGGACACTTAGATTTTTAAGATGCTGTCATCAGCTTTTCTCACATCTTAGGCAGCAGAGCCTGAATTGTTTTATTGAGAAGTGTTTCTGCATGTAACTTGTGTAAATGAAGAAACATAGGCTAATAAAAGGTGAGCTGCTCAGTTCTTAGAAAATAATGTGCATCTTGACCTCAGAAGTTTTGTTGTGCTCTCACTATTTCAGTCTAATTCATATTTAAGGAAGATGAAACAGCAGAAACTTGTGCTGCACAGGATATTAACAAGTTTCCTCCCTTTCCATCCTTCATTTTAACTTTTCAGATACCGATTTTTCTGTTTTGTTCTGCTTGTCTGTCACCTGTAAACTGAATATGTGAGTAAGAAGACATGTAATGTTTAGAATGCTGATGCTTTTTGGGTGGTGGATTTAGCAGAGGTGGGAGAAACCCTTATTGCCTCCACTGGCTTTGTCTCTGACAAATGGAGGCTTGAATACGGTGCATGGCTGGTTTGTGCTGATTGCATTAATGCAGCAGCTCAAGAACTGTCGCTGTCACCAATTTCAAGTTCGTGTGTCAGCCTGAACACTGCAATAGATGGCAAGAGGATGCTTGTCATGTTCCATTGTCCCTGCTGTGCAGGTGTCAAGGACAGCTGGAGTAGCAATGGCTTCAGTAGTAAATTTAGCTGAGCTAATTGCATGTGAATCACTGCCTTTTGTTTTTTCCACTAAGCACTTGTTTTTTGCCACTCTGCCTTCTGAGGTGCTGAAGAAAATTCAGAAATGTTTGGCCTTCTGAGGGTATATGGGTGTATTTGGGGGGAAAGCAGTGCATAGGGTAGTAAGTCTCAAGTTTTTTCAGAGTTGTTGTCGTTGTTAAAAGAAGGATGCACCTTTCAACATTATGCTCTTGACTTTAAAACCCATTTTATTAACTCTGTGCTTAGGCACCATTCAGTAAATTTTGTGGTGACCCCTATTTGACAAAAATCAGCCTATTTGAGACAGACTTTTCCCAGCATTGTCAAAATTGGTTTTACTGTAAGAAAGAGTTTAAAAATCTTCTGCTGCCCTGAGCATGTCTGGGGTAGGGGTTTGGTGGATGGGGGACTGTGACTCTTCATTAACTGAGTATGGGTCTTCCTCAAGATTTTAATAATCTCCTTCGCTGAATTTGAGTTTCTTTCAAAATCATCACATCACAGGAGAGGCCATTCCTTGCCTCTTGACTTGGGTCTCATGATGAAGAGGAAAGTTTATTAGTTACGATCACAGAATTTGTGAAAACCTTCCTCTGACTACCAAACTCGTAGGGGTAAGTTTGCTGTTGGCTCATCATAACATAGTTAGGGTTGGTGATTTTTATTTTCAGGCTATTGGAGCTGTTTAACAAAGTCAGAAGTTAGTTGTAATATTTATTTCATTTAGTTGTGTTAACTGTTGTTTTCATGCACAATATTTAATGCTATGAAACTTCAGTCAGAGTGTGCTGGTGTCTGAAATGATTACAGGGTTTACTTGGGCAGAAATTTTCCAGTAAGTGCTGAACGTCAATAAAAAAAGTTATAAAAATAACTTAAGTTATTATTTTTATTAAGTTATTCTATTTATTAAGTTTTTATTTTTTAAGGGATAAAAGTTTTTTTTTCAGAATAATCACCTGGGAATGATGGGACGCTGAACTAGACTTTACTGGGTTTTGGGAGCAGTAGGAGAGGCTTTCATAAGGGTTTTTGATATTTTGGGGGTTTGTGACTTTATTTATTTGGGGGTATTTGAGTCTAAAAGGGAAAGAGGAGTTTTGTGACTGAAAACTAAACCAGCTTAATATCACTGTGGAATAATATTTAAGGCCACTATGTTTTTCCTGCAGGTCTTAAGCAGGTCAGTAATATGCTGTCTAAATAAAATTGTATGATCCCAGTTTCTGCAAAGTGTGGATTCTTATTGCAGTACACATCCAGTCTTCTGATTCAGTGGACCATTAGGTTAACACTTTGCCCTGTACAAACACAGGTGAATCTTTACTCCTCATTCCTCTTCTTCATGACAGCTCCCTGGCTTCTTGCTGGATGTTGGAGTTGGTTTTGTGGAATAATGGGAGAGAACTCCCTCAGTCCCATGGGAGGGGGGTGCTGGCAGCTGGCATTAACACTGAGCTCACTGGTGTTAGTGGACACTCCGATCACGGAATCCCCCCTGGCTCTGCCTCTGCAAGCATTTGGATTTCTCTCTCGGCTTCTGATGCTTCGGAATTACTTCCATGGGCGTGAAGTTTAGAGAAATGAAGAAGGGACTTAATGTACATTTGAATTACTTGGAATATGGCCTTAGGAAGCAGGAATTGTTGAGAGCAGCCCTCCAAGATTTCCTAGGGTTACTCTGGAAGCATGGCTGAATTCCCTTGTTACAGCGTGGATGGTAATTGAGACTTTCCAAAGTATTAAGTCAGTGGGCAAGAGGATACAACTGCTGAGCGCTGGAAGTACTCCTTTCTAACAGGGGAATGTTGTGCTTTCCTAGGTGATTGCATGCCTGATAGTGACTCCAGAGAAGATTCCAAATGCCTTTTGAATTGCTGCAGACTGAAAAAACCCCACCTTTAATACCTTTTTGTGGTAGTGTGTCTTGGTATTTATTATGCCTTTCTTAGGATCAAAGTTTTCCTTTGGTAACCTGTGGTAGATAAAGGCAACCTATTTTCTCCCCTATGAAATTACTATTTCAAGCTGACTGAGGAAGATCTCTGACTTCCAAGTCCAATTACCTGCCGAGTTGGCTTCTGCTTTGTGCTATCACAACAGCAGCTTGGATAGTCACTGGCTGGGTTCCTGCAGCTCCAATCAAGTTTCCTGCTGCTGCTGGAGAAGAACAAAATGCAGCCATACGAATAATTATTAGGTCAGGGAGAGAGCTGCAATTTATGCTTTGAGTGATGAGAGAAAATGAAAGTATAGGATTCTTGTGATTAGTTATCTACTGTAGATATTGCATCTGCTTTGACGTACTTTGAATTGGGAGTAAAAAGGCCACAAATCCTTTTGGCACTGACAGCTTTTTGGTGTTCGTTCTGAATGAGAGCTGTAGAGCTCAGCTGCTGTGGGGAGGATGCTGTGTCTGTCAGTGGCTTGTCTCTTTCCTGTTGGGCTTATTTATGGTCTAATCAGTTCATGGAGCACTAATTTGTTCTGAAGTAACTTAATCGCATAGGTGTCTCGAGAGCCCTGGGTTGTGCAGAGGCAGCTTTTTCTTGGCTCATCAGACTGACTCTGCTCGAATAATAGTTTCCTTGGTGTAATGTCCTTTTCTTCTATTAAATGGGCATCGTCTTAACATGCTAACTCCCTACCCCTGTGCCCTTGCAAATAGCAGGGAATGGTTAGGCAGGAGAAAATGGTTACACCAATTTCAGTTGTAGGGCTTAATAAATAACAACCCTAACTAGGTTTGAAACCCTCCCTCCTGAGCTTTTGGGTCCTGTTGAGCAGAATGCATGTCAAAGGTTTTGGAAAATCATTTTATAGTGTTTTCTAACAAAACCCAGATGTTTAGTGAAGGAAGGGGAATTAAAAATTGCTGAGGTCTACAACAATTATTTTTTTATGACTTAACGTTGCCTTTTGTTTTCATGCTCTCCCTTCAGAGCATAAAAAAAAGATCAAAAAATGCTTTCCTTGTAAACTCTCTTTAAACTACATCTGCTCTAAATCAATATTTTAGAGCAGATTCTACTTGAATGCGGTGCCCTTTGAAAGCAGAGGAGGATGCAGTGATCACCAGGGCTGGTGTCAAGGAACTTGGGAGCATTTCATTTCTCCATACACTTCCCCTTGGCTTCCCGCAGGGAGCCGGGCTGTGGAGCCACTGCTGTGCAGGATCTGTCACTTTGCAGCTTCCTTGACCATGTCAGAAATAACCTGGGGGGTTTGGGCTTGTGATAATGCAGAACCAGGGAAAGGAGAGGCTGCATCTCAGCTGAGGTTTAAATGCTGGAGTATAAGGTCAGATGCTGCAAATCTTGCTGCCCATCACAGAATATCCTTGATTGTTTGTGCCACAGGAAAAGCGACGAGTAGGATTTGTACTGGAGACGGCGGAGCCACTTGTTTCACTGGAAGATGAAAATTTCACAGCTTGAGCTTAATGTAGCATGACTTGTTTAAAACTGTCTTGTTCCAGTTTGACTGGTTCCTGCATTCTCCCCCACCGTTCCCCAGAATTTAGAGTGGAAATTTTGGACCACCTGCTGTAGTGGTGAAGCTCTGTCCTGTTTCATATTTATTCTGTTTGGACTCTCAATTGGCTGGAATGGATTTGGTCTTAGAAGTGCATCTCTCCTGAGAGCTGGGCTGCTCTTGGCTTCCTAAAAGTCAGGAGAACTCCCCAGGCTGGTTTTGGATCAAATGAAGCCACTTGGCCTGAGCGTGGTGGTACTGCCTTTGGAACTTGTCGAAGCTAACTCACCCTGCAAGTTGGCATTACTGAGGGAGATTCTCTTGAGAGTGTTAAAGTGATGGGGATCTGCTGTGGGGTTCTGGGTGTTTGGGTGGGTTGTGCTGAGCCCTGTTGGGAACCTGATGGCTGCGGGGGCTTGTGTACAACTATTAGAGCCTGGGACTGTCAGCATCTGTAATTCAGGAATTCCTCTTCCCTGTATAGATTGTTTGATGCTCAAAAGAAAACGCCATGACAGGGGGAACATGCAGCTGCTGATGGATATACTTTTCCCATTTTCTCAAACTAATGTCCAAACAAAATTGTCTGACATGGATGGAACACTGTGTTTTGGAAGAGTCAGGTAGTGTGTACTCAGAGCAGTCCGGAATTGCTCTCCTGGAACAGGGGAGTTGGAACTGCATCAAAGAGGAGATGAGACTTCTCTGCTCCAAGGCTTTGTTGAGTGGGGCAATTATTTTGAAAACACAGAAAGCAATTGAAGCATCATGGGCCAACAGTAACTTTTCAAAGAAACAAACAGCTGCTACTTCTGTTTTACAAATTATTTGTTTACCAGAGTGCTTAGAGATTTTGTTGATGGAAAGAACAAAATCTAAATATTTCTCTTTTTGGGAGTCTCTTATGGCTCCATCTGTAAAATGAGTAATGTTATCTGTTTGCCAAGAGAAGAACTAAGCAGGGTGACTCTCTTGTGACATTCGAAGATTCCTCTTTCCATTCTGTAGGTCTCTTGTCTGAGACATGTTTATGTTTTCTTTTAGATGTAGATTTACTTTGTTTTGAGATCCTGCTGGTTTGCTCCTATTCAACACCAAAGACCTCACAAATATTTTTGGAGAAAACAGGGAGTACTTTATCCCAATACTCTCTTTCAAAGGGATGTTTCCCCAGCAAAGTGCTTATGGTGATGCTTCATTTGCTGGATGCTCCAAGCTCTTCAGCTCCGTGTGCAGAAATTCTCTGGCAGTCATAAAGCAATTCAGAATTCTTTAGCGCTGTGGCTTTGCTTCTACAAGATCATTATCTTTTTTTTTTTATCATCTGTGAGGTGTCCTTCCATGAAAACAAACGAGTCCAGCCGCTGGACTTACATCAGAGCTTGTACTTAGGTGACCTCTGTGTCAGACTGAGCGTGTTGTGTACAGACTTGCCTTGAAATTCTGCATTCCTCTTGTCCATAGTGATTCTGCCAGTACTTCAGGAAGTTCTGGACTCTGCAGATGCCTGCTGTGAGATAATGCTTGTACTAATCTATACTTTGGCCTTCTAATTTCGGTAGCAGCAGATGCCTATCGCTTTGACTTGAGGATGCTCCTTAAAGGCCCAGCGCTGCCAGCTTGCTCAGTTGTTCAGTACTCTCTATTCCTCCGGCTCTGAGGGATCTCTCCTACACTGAGTTCACCACAGCCAGGGAATGATAGATGCTTTCTTTTCTGCTTTTTGATACCAGCAAGCAGGGAGGGGTATCGCTCCCTGTCCACCGGAAAAACTCTGGGCTTGGTGCACTGAGCTCAGGATTGCGCATTCCCCGCGAGCTCTCACTCTGGGGACTGTGGCCTGGCATTTCACTGAGAACAAGGCCAGTGTCTGAACAGTGATCTGTCTCAGACTGGGGTCATCCTGAAGTGTTGCACTCTCAGCCTTAGATGTTGACAACAATTGCCACTTTTGTGGTCCCAGAGATTTTCCTGGGAACCTCTCCTGTTTTGTAAGTTTAAGATACTGAGAGATGCTTTTCTTTCTCTTTTGCCCTAACCCAGGATAAGAAAAGGGGAAGCAAGTACAGGTTTGGTTTCTATGTATTTAGTTTTCTTTCATTAATCTCATGTGGCCAAAGAATCTCTGGTTCCAGGGCCTGTAGCTGCACAAGTCTGTTTCTCCTCCCAGACTTCACAACTGATCGAAGGCTTAGATGACAAAGCACTCACAGTTTTGCGGATTGGGTAACTCTTGTGTCTAAAACAGTTCTGATCAGCCTTGGTTAAGGGTGTTCTTTAGCAGGGGAATCTGAAAAGAATATGGAACTTCCCTGGTGAGATAAACCCCATTTTATAGTTGCACTACAGCAATGCAGATTTCTGGGTTTCATTGCTAACCTCAAATCCCAGAGAAGTTTAACTGGAGAGATGCTTTGTTTCGTAGTATCAGATGACCTCTGAAAATCAGGACTTTATGGGAGCAGAGCATGTACATTTACACCCTGGATGATCTGGGAATTTCTGAACCTGCAGCAGCTTGCTTGTTCTCTGGCTCTTTGGGAAATTCTCTGGAAGCTGTTCTTTGGGTAGTGGGTTACAACCTCTGAGGATTAGAGCTTCTGTTCCCTTCCCCAGACAGTGCTCTTCCTAACGGTGCTGCTGGCTGAAGCTTTATTGCAGCTGAATGAGGTTATTCCATCTTCTCTCTCCCCTGTTTTTATGAAGTTTGTGCGTTCTTGAATGAATTATCTTCTCATATTGATAGAGCTAAATTTGTAGGACCAGCAACTCCCCATCGCTACTGAAGGTTTGGTGAACTTCTCCCAGCTGTGTAGCTCAGCCACCTGGAAATGTGCCTGGCTGCTTGGGTGGACCTAAGCTGATCACACAGATACCAACCAACCTCTCTCTCTTTGAAGCTCTTGCCTTCGCAGTATTTTGCTGTGCATCTGGTTAACGTACAGCCTGCTGCTGAGTCCAGAATTCCAGAAGAGGTAATTAAAGAGGTCATATGGTTGGGAGAAGGTGAGGGAGAGGTGCTTTTTTGTGCTTGAGGTTTTTACAGAGCTTGTGAGTGTTACTAAAGCAAAACTTCTGTACTGCACAAATGCAAAAAAAATTGTGTGAATGATCAAAAACCCCTTGAGCGGTTATGGGCTGATGTCTGTAGTTTGCACCTTTGAGGCACTGTGCTTTATATGTACAGGCATTACTAGTTCTGAATTTCCTATAAAGGTTTGGAGGGAATGTTGAATAGGACAGTGAGAGCAAATGCACAAAAGCTGGAAGGGGGCCTGAAAGAAACTTTGGGGAGGCTTTGTGGATTACTTTTGACTTGTAGCCTTCCTGTAATGACATTTACCATTATAAACTTTGGACAATAGGCTACAGTGTAAAACAAGCAGAGATTTTTCCTCCTGCCTGTTGTCTCTACATTAGCATTTGGTTTTCCACACCTCTCCCTTCTTCAGCCCACCAAAGAATCTTCCAGTGCTGAAGGTCAGCAATGAGGCAGTGCCTTGGTGGTCCAGGTGGGAGGCAGGGAGGGACAAAGCTGACCTTGCTTCAGCATGGGCAGCTGCTCCCAGTTTGTTCCCAAAGAAAAGCTGGCCTTGGAAAGCTGGATTGCAAAACTTGTAAAAGCACATGAAGTGTTCTCCCTAACTCATCCCTCTCCCTCAAAGCTTTCTCAAATCTTTGTTTGGTGTTTTGTCACAAAAATTGACTCTGTTGCTCCTCGAGTGTAATAAATAAACTGCGTAAGTCAAAACAAAATGTTTGCAATTTTGTGCGAGAGACAGCCCATGCTGAATGTCTTAAAATATCCCTGTGTTATGATCTTGCCTGTTACTGGGAACTAACTCTCTAACTCTCGTTTCCTTGGTTAAAAATATCTTAGTTATTTAATGCTGTCTCTTGGTATCTTTGCACTGTAGTAGCAAATAACTGCTGGGGTTGGGAGTATCACTGTGCCATTATGGGATGCATGTGAAAACAGGGCTCTTGCTGAGGAACCGTTTTTCCATCTCCAGATGAAGATGTACTTGCGAAATGTAGAGGTAGGGCTCTGATTTTTCTTCGGCTTCTGAGAAATTCTGTGTAGAAAATCCTCTGATTAAAATTTAGCCATAACGGTAAACAAAAATCTGTATGTGCATACCAAATACAGCATGACAAGGGGGAACACCATCATACAGTGTGGCAATATGAATGCACTGAGGTTTGTCCAGGCTGAAGTAGAAATTGATTTTTACTTGGTGGCAGTGAGTTACCTCATTTAGCCTTAAAAACACTAAACCACTTTGGAACAGGAGTGTGGAGGCACCTTCCTCAGCAAGGCTTTGATGGGTTCAGACACATCCGTGAAAAGGAGATGATTTTGAAATTTAACAACTGATAGTTCTGCCTCAGGTTGGACTGGGGGCTTTGCAAATGCTGAGGGGTGATAGTTGCCTCAACAAATGGATGCTACAGCTTCCATGGAGCTGTAATCCATTCTGTTCCAGCGTTTGCCAGGTGATGCTTGGCTGCAGCATTGGTGGTGGAGCAATAACGTGACTTGGAAGATCTCTGATACCCAAAAAGTCTTGGTGCAAAAGTAACAGTCCTGCCTGGATTTGTTCTGCATAAGGTGCTTTGCTCTAGGTAAAACCCCACAGCAGTGCTCAAGGTGGATGCAGTGGAGCCAGTCCTTCCCTTTGGCAGCCCAGCTGTGCCAGCAGCCCTTGCTTGTGGAGGAAGGAGTGTCAGGGTCACGGAGGCTGAGACTGGAGCCTGTGCGGGAAGGTGCTGGAGGCCGGGCTGTGCGGGGTCAGTGGCCTCTCAGGGGTGGCTCAGCTGAGCAGCACGTGCTGGTTTAGAGCACGTGGATTTGGTCAAGGCTCCACTGACTCAGACGTGTCCAGAAGGTCATATCAATTTTGGTGTCTTAGTTGCTGATACAGCCCTGGCTGAAGGTCACTCCAGAAGGAACTCGAGCCAGTTTGTGTACATGGGATGTTTGACATTTTGGGAGCCTATGTAATCCATTGTCCTTCAGTCATTTTTCTGCCAAAACCTTGAGTGTCTGCAGAGTCATTTTCTGTACTCCTGCCAAGATTCGGATAATCTTTGTTTTGAAGTCAAGGAAGTTGTCTTCAAGGAAATGTCATGCCCAGAGTCATTTGTTAATTGTGCATAAATGGTGCATAGGCTGTGTTTTAGCAATACTTTCCCAGCTTTCACTTGCCTACTTGTGAAATGTGTTGTTAGCACCAGTAAAAGTTCATAAATCACAGATACACAGATTATATCTAATCAGCCTGTCCAGTGTTCCAGGATTATCTCAGTCTTGTGTTTCTCAGGCTTGATTAACAGGAAGGAGAGAGCACTTAGGACACTTGTTACAGGTACATAATGTCTCTTTGTTATCACTTACATAACTTTTTTTCCTGTTGTGTGTCAGTGTGTATTTGAAGAAGAGTGAAGATAAACAGTAGATTTTCTTTAAAACAGAAATCCTCCTCATTCAAAGATTATGTACTCACAGTCCCATCAGACTGGCCAAAGCCTGTACATTAATTTGCCATGATGATTTGCTGCTTATGTGCTGTAATTTTGTTTTTCTTTTTTTTGTTTGTTTATGTGTTGATCTAGATACCTTGTTCCTGTTATTACTGAAATAGATGAATGGTATTAAAGAAGACATACAAACTGTTGGGGAGGGGGAATGTAATTTAAAGTTATAATCCTTTCTCATGAAGCATTCACTGCTTTTAAATCTATTTATTTAGTGCCTGCTAACTATAGCCAGTATGATGATGATTGAATGCTTTTTCGTGCAGGCTCATGGAGACTTGAAGTGGAATAAGATTCACCTTTGGAATTCACTGAGATAACTTTGTCAACAGCAAGAAATTGCATGCAAAGTGGAAAGGCCAAGAATGTGCTGAATGTTTTGGCATCATCAGTACTGTATTCATCTAATTTCTGATTGTGCCTTGCTGTACTAGTTCTCTATTAATAGTTTCCTGTACTGAGAGTGTGTTTTGCTTCACATTGGGGGAAAACACCTTGCCTTGAAAATAGGGATTGTGGTTATATGAAAGTGCTTTTGGCAGAAACTAAAATTGATGTCTGTCTGAGGCAGGTTGTGTCTCCTTGTCAAGTGGCAGATGGGTTGGTTGCCTGTGTAAACAGGGAGACTCGCTCTCTGATGTGGTGTTCTTGCTGCAAAGTTGTTGGGCTGGGACTTAGTTCCAATTTTGCCAGGAGTTTAAAGCATCAAAAATTGGGGCCAAAGGGGTTGGATTGAACTGTTTGATAATTGACATACAGAATCTGGCTGTGACCTAGTTGTGGACGGATGTATAGGATGAACTTTTTATGAGAGGATGACATTTAACGTGGAAATAAACTGATGCAGAAGCTTGTGCTTTGTCTTCTTCCCCTTACACATCTCCTCCTGTGCATCTTAATGCAGACATAATACAGAGTGTAAAGAAGTGGGCATTTCATGAACTGGTTTGAAAGACTGGGTTAAAGTCCTGCTGTTATTTTCCTTCCCATCAAACCTCCCCTCTGCCATCTCCTGCCACTGACCTGTTTTGTGCTGCTCCTTTCCTTTGCTCTTTTGTCCCTGGGAAGTGAGGGACACCAGGAGTCTAGACATTGGTTTTTGCTTTTTCTGGTTGGCCTGTCAGAGAGATGCCTTTGAGCTTTTTAGGAAAACATTGCTGAACATTTTCTTTTTGGAAAGAAGAATGTTAAAACTGTACTCATGGGGCTTTAAAAGAGAATTTTCCTTCTCATTTTGCATTTAATATATAAAACATGTATGCACTGTGCTTAGCACTCACTACTGGTGTAGAGCCTTGCTCCTACTGGAATATGCATAAAGTAAAAATAGTCCAGTGTGCTCAGGAATTGTGAGATTTGATGTGTCCCAGTTTTGATTCGTAACAATCACACTTGCACTGTGTTGATCTGTTGCTCCATGTTGGTAACGTTTTGGTTTTTATTTCTTCTCTCTTGAGCTGGCAAAATGAGAACCTTGTTTTTGTCATAGCGAGTTTCTTTGCTGGTGTGTGAACACAAACTGTGGCAGTGCAGCGACAGAATGGTGGGGATGCATTGACAGAATATTCCATATAACATTAGATCCAGAAAAGATTGTTTTAATAATCTAAAATGTAGAACTAGGAATTCATCTCTTCATCATTTGTTTTGAGTGCCTGTGTTCATGAAAGTAGTTCAGAGCCCTGATGGTTCTGGCTTAAATCCTAAACTCTTCACTGACTCCTAGGTTTGAATCTTCGGAATAAACAGATCTAAACTTTGTGAAGCAGGAAATGGTAGGATTTTGTTGCATTGATGTTTGTTCATGTTTCTGTGAAGGGGAATCCTGGCCTAAGAGGCGTGATTCTGTAATTACAATATTAGTTACACTAGATCACCTCTTTCAGCTTTACTGAAAATCAGTACTTGTCCTGCTTTGCTAAGTGAAATGCACAGAGACAAGCACTAAAAATTACATGTTACACTTCAAACTCTTCCGCTGTCTTGATATTTTCCTTGGTACTGAAGCCTTTTGCTACTGAAGGGAAAAATGTAGGATACATGCTGTTCTTTCATAGCTCTCGTTTCCTCAAAACTATTATTATTTTCCTTGGAAGCCGGTCTGAGCAGAAAGTGTCAGTCATGGATCTGTGTGTCTGGCGGCACAACACTGATGTGTCATCTCCCGGTGTCACAAATAAAATGAATCTTTCCAGGTCAGGACAGAATTTCAGCTCATTTCTCCTGAAGTGTTTGCACTGGAGAAGCCTCATAGTGACAACTCAGCTTTTTTTCCTCCAGGAGGAATGTCTGCCTTTTGTTCTTACAACTCCAACGCATTGTTCTTTTCTGAATGCCTTCCCCGTAAGAGCTGTGTGGGGTTTTTTTGTTTGTTTTTTCACTAAAAATAAAAACCTTGAATTAATTTGTGAAATGATGTTTGAACTTCCTAACAGAAGTTAGTCAGGTTGATGTGCAGTGAGACAAAGCTGCAATTACCTCTCTCTCTGTACTCCCGTGGGGCTTCATTACAGCGGCTCCTCTCTCCCTGCTGCCGTGTCCCGGCAAGGTGAAGTTCAGGATTCAGCAGACACAACAGATTATTATTTTCTCTGTCTGTGTAGTATTTCATCTCTGCTGATGGAACATTTAACGGGGAGGTTGTTTTTTTGGGTTGTTTTTTTTGCTGTTGTTGTAGTAACAGGAGGATCTGTGCGAGTTCAGGCAGACCTTGTGTTATTGAAACCGAGTTGTTCGCGAGTGATGTGGCAAAAGTATCGACAGTTCTGCTGCATCAGCTCCTTCACTGCTATCAGCCAAAGGCAGGGACACTTCCAGCCCCCAAACGGCTTTAAACTGCTCTATTTCTAATATTGCTTAATGTAATTTGACAGGCACATAATGCTCTAACTCTTAAAGCCTCACGCTCTAACAACAATTTCATGATGGACTAGTGTGGGTTTAAGCAGGCTTTCCTGAAGTTTTAGATTTGCTGATCCAACCCTGAGGGCAAGTACTTAGTACTTCAGACCCTCCAGACTGTTAGTTACACTTCATAGTAACATTTCCTTCTTCAGGTAGTGCTCTGTCTTTTCATAACACTTAAACCTCCTGTAATTTGACAATTTTAGCTTTCAAAGCTGAGGCTCGAGTGGCAGCACAAGACTCTAATGAAAATACATTTGGTTACAGACACAAAAACGATTATATTTATACTTTCCACTGCATAAGATTGTCTCAGTTGGGCACCTGGTATTTCAAGACACTTCAAATAATGGTTTTTAACAAATAAATGCTTTTTTTTTTGCTTATGTGTTTTAGTAGGACATAGTTCCTTTTTCATAGCGATATCTTTGCCAGCATTTAAGTATTGAGCGTAAGTCAGGGGAACTGAATAGTTTATTCATGCATTTATAACTCCTTCTTAAGGGAATGTCTATAATATTTTGAAAAGAATGTACTTAAGTAGCTACCTGCAATTCACAGTGCTCTGTGCCTGGAAAGTGAGCGTTAGCTATTGTTCAATATTTATTTTTAGAAAGAGTGGTGATGTGGTGAGGTCTGTTCAAAATATTGTACTTAAAAGGGAGTATGTCAATATATAGATCTGGCAGGATGCAAATCCTTTCTTTCTCAGATGCTCTCAGCAAGGAGAAGAAGGGGAAAAAATGTACCAAGACCAGTGAGAATTAAATGCTCTGGTTTTGTGCATTATCTGTTGCATTTCTGTGGAAGGTGGATTGTATGGAGGATGACCCCAACATTCTGCATGTGGCATTTGTCACTGGGGTTGAAGACAAGGTGGAGCCACCTGGGTGAACAGTCTGTGGTGAGTGTGGTAAGCAGCAAACATGAGAAACTCATGTAGCAGGTTCTAGTCCCAAGAATTCCTTGCTTGCCTACGTTATAATGTAAGGACTTGAACATTTCTGTGACTTGCTGAGTATAAATGAGATGCTGGTATAATAAAAGACACTTTGACAAGGTGTATGAGGAAGCAGTAAGGGGGAATTGGCGTTGTGAACTATTGACCGTCATGTTCGTGAAGGAGGGGTCATACATGCCATCATCAGTTCCTCATCCATTTGGATTAGGTGGGATCCCTTTTCTGTAATGAGGCATTCTCTGAGTTTGCTGGGAGCAGGAGAGAGCCTGGCTGTGCCTTTCCCAAAGGAGGGGTGGGCATGGCAAAGCTTGCACAGCACCTCTCTGCTGCCTTTTCATCCCTCTGCACGTGGGTTTTCCCTGTATTTGGGGGAAGCAGCAGAACAGCAGGTGTCTGTTCACTGCAGGGTTATAAGGTGAGTCCTGGTTTATTGAGGACTTCCTAGAAATACCATTTTCTAAATGAGTGTGTTCCCAAGGATCCTAAGTGGCTAAAGAGGGAGAGGGCGAGAGCACCCGCTGGCTCGGTAATTGATTGCTGCAGTGAGAACAGTGGGGAATTCCTGAAGAGCTTTAATGGTCCACTAAGAGCTGGAATGGGATAACGAGGGAGAGGGACCAGATCCCTGTGCAGGGTGGGAATATGGTGCTACTGAATGCTGGGATGAAAAGTCAGAAAGAGAGAAATGGAAAGGAGCTTTAGGTGATACTATCTTCACCGTTATCCAGCTAGCTATTAATTAATTTAAATCCCGGTAAATTATTTGTGAAATTTAAATTCCTGAGCTGGTTACTAATGGGATTCCATAGTAGAAAGCAACTTTCCAGCATTAAATGTGTCACATGAAAGAAAACTGAAAAATAACAAAGAAAACCCCAAAAACCAAACCCCATAAATTTAATTTGACAAAATTGGTAGCAGTTCAAGTGGCAGAAGGGTAAATAAAATGAAACAGCTGCATGGAGTTGTCTGGATGGCTTGGTGATACAGATTTTTTAAAAAACCACATCAGTTATAATTAACTATGGCCAAAATACTAGCAAGGTGAAATATGTGGAGAGTTTCAGTAGGGCCTATAGCTGTTGCAACAGGGATGGTGCCCTGGAAACCAGAATTGTCTCCAATTGGTAAAAATGTAATGGATTTCTGGACTGGGATGAGCAGGGAATTGTGGAATTGAGCAGTCTGTGTTGATGAGGCTGCGTTATCCAATACTGTGCAGATCTGCCTGTCAAGCGTTCAGAAGGATTCTGAAATACTGGAGAGGATTCAAACAGCAGTAGCAAAACTGATTTGAAGGAGGGAGTGGAGAGACTCTGCCTGGTAGAGTAGCAAATGAAAACTGGCAGCTTAAATGAGCTATTCTGTGAGTTACTCACCACAACTACCCAAGAAATCCTGGCACAAAGTGCCTCACTTCAGAATTTGCTTCTGAACTCCAGCAACTGCCTAGAAATTTTCACTCGCTGCTGTATGAAAACTGATTTCTTTGAAGAAGTCTGGTTTGCTTTTAATTTAGTATATTTGCACTTTATTGATGAAGTTAGCATGAAGCAGATTGACGTTTTAGCCAAATGTGATGCGCTTAAACCAATATGGGGGACAACAGGATGACTTTGGAAAATAGCTGGTATGGGCAAAATTTAACCTGGTTAAGTAATTCAGAGTTTAAAAATCTAAATTATAATTTCTTCGTGCTCTTTTGGAGAAAATACTAAGTGTGCGAAAGTATTTGGTTATTCTGAATCAGGTGTTCACTCTTTTCTTTAGGGTCTGGGCGGAGGGTGAGGTGAGTTGTATCCCAGCAACTGCAGAGTTTTGAAAATGATGGAAAATGCTCCTGTGTGTTATAGCAGCCACTGTGTTCAGTGTGTGGAATGGGAGGGTAATGGCTATTGTAAAAACAAATTAGGGCTGTTTGTGAGTAAATGCCAAAATGGAGCCTTTTTTTTTTTCTTTTAGGTGTAAAAAATGATGGTGCTTCTAGTGAGAGTCGAGTCTCTGTGTACCTAATGTGGGGAAAAAAAACAAACCTGGGAAGCATTAGTCTGGGAAGATTAAAGGAAGATACCATCTTTACAGCCCATATGTGATTTGTAGCTCCAGCTCTGTCTGCAGAGACATCAGGTTGCAGGGAAGGGGGTGAGAGCTCTGTGCTTTGATGGATGCAGGGAAACCCTCGCAGCTCTTGGGGCCTTTTGTTCCTGGTGCTTCATTAGGCAAAGCAGATGTGAGATTTAAGGGATTAGCTGCTACTCTTACAGAGGCTCAACAACAAAATCCAGTACTGAAAAGCCTCAAACTCGAGTTTATGTGTTTTGTCTGGGGAATTGTAAATTTGGAATGATACTATATGAAGTGTAAAATGTAGTTTATAATCAACCACAAATTTCGGTTTACAGCTTCCGTGCCATCATTTTAAATCCCTGTTATCCACTCTCCCTGACCTGACTTAGCAGTCAGAGGGCAAATCTCTTGAGTGGAAATAATTCTACATCAGTTGCCACGTACAGAAACGAAAAGGTCACAATGAGATACTGTGATAAAAGGTGTTCTGAATTACCTATTACATGTAATAGCTGTATTAATAATAATAGTACAGGTTGAGAGAGCAGGATGGGTTAATGTAGCTGAATAAAACACCTTTTAGGTGTGAAATATTTTCTGCGTATTACCTTGCTTGTTAAAGAATACATGTCATTATCCCAGAGATTGAATAAAACATTGGAGGGTCAATGCAAAAATGAATGTTTTGGTAGGACAGGATATACTGAGAACAGAGGTGGTTGGAAGTCATGCTGCTGGGGGGGAGTGCATTCAGTTATTGAGACACTCCAACCTTTCCTTCCATGTTTATAGAACTCAAGAGAGGTTCTGCTGCAGTTTTCTGAAAGGAATTCTTTAAGTAAAGCCAACTATTTGTGTACAATTTGTACGTAAAAAGAATTTTTGTGTTGGCACTGCACTCTGTGGTCTGCATTTCTTCATCATTGCTGTGCTATTAAGTTCTTGTTTTTAAGGATCAGTGAATCTGTACCAGCTTGCTGGGTGGTTGTTAGAAAAATGGGTAAGTTTTTTTTCAGTTATAATTATATTAAATGTGAATTTGAATATACTCTTCATTTATATTGACTTTGAAGAGATTATCTTTTTGGATTTCCATTTATTATATTTGCTCTAAAAATATGCAAGCTCTTAATTATTTTTTTTTATCTGGCATTTGATCTGGATTGCCATTTTCATCTGTTGTCTTTAATTAGGCTTCCTGCTGGGTTTTGTAGCTTTACAGTTCCTACCTTGTGAAAGAATCAATTGATTTCAGTGCAGATTCCCACGTTTACTGTTCTTAAATTACTTTCTTAGCTCAGCAGAGTGGTGGCAGAGTTCTTGCAATTTGATCTTCACAGCCACTGCTGTTTATTTTAAAAAAAGACTACTCATGATTCTTCTACTGCCTGCATTAGATGATTTGATAATTTATTTGTAGGCAGTGTTTACTCCAAGGATTCACTGGAGCTGCCTCTTAATTCCCTCACCCACAGCTGACTTCACTGAAGCCAGTTGCACGGTGTCTTGGGGTTTCCTCTGGATACCATCCAGGTATTCCAAAAGTGCACAGGAATCTGACTAACATTCCACCCAATGCCATGTGATTTCAATCTTTTTAATTTTATATATACAATACATGTTTTCCAAGTCGTGTACCAACTGTCGTTAGATATTTGGTCAAGAGAATGTAAGGGGCAGGTAAGTTCAGAGATGAAGGTGGGTGCAGAGGAAAGGAACAGTGGAAATGGTTTAGATGATCCTGGGATTTGTGGGGCAGCTCTCTGGAAAGTCAAAACGGGGTTTTTGGCAGAGAGTTGCAGAAGGGAAACTTGGTGCTTCTTATCTCCAGCATGAAAGTGCTGGGTAAGTAAGCAGTGATCTCTTGAGCTGTACGTGAAATGTGTAATAGCTGTTGCAAGTCCTGCTCTCAGTAAACCTGTAAAATTGTGGATAGTGAAGTGGTTTGAAACATGTCAAATACAGCTATTAAAGCTCTCAGAAACATGTGTGTCAATTCATGAATTTTACTGAAATTAAGCAGTTCTATTGAACACATTTATCGTCTTTATTATGGGCAGCCTGATGGCGCTGTGTGCTAAATGCCCTTGACTGTATGAGACTGGGATTCAGAGCTCTGCCAGGAGAAGAATCAACACAGCAAAGATTTTCCTGCTTGTTAAAACCTGGCTTAAACAACTGATTTAAGAAATCAAATCGTTTGTGACACCAAATTAAAAACATGGTTTAAATCAGTTAATACTGGGAAACACAATTAACTTTTATGTAAAGAACTTCTACCCAGGCATGCTGTGGGGGGAAAAAAAAGGTCCTTGAAGTGCTTTTTGCTGTATGTAATTTCATAAGCCTGTTCTCCACATAAATGTGGGCTGCTTTATCCTAGGAAGCACTGGATATTCTATAACCCTAATTAAAACTGCCTTATTTGTACCGTGAGCCTGCTAAGTGCATTGTGTAATTATTTAATACTGGTTCTCAGTGTTTGTTTCATTCAATATAAAGCCCCAAATCCCACCCACCACTGGTACTAGTCTGTATTTTTCATAGAAATAGTGACATATCCCATAATTTTGCTCCTGCAACTCTAGTCTTGTGCTCTACCTTTTTATTTTCAAAATAATCTTTTTGTCTCTGTGTGTGTGTGTGTTCAGATAATTTGGATCTTATTACTAAAGGTACATCTGGAAAAAAATGTGTTAACACGAGGATGGAGTTCTGCCTCGCTTCTGTGTGAGACAGCCTGTTTTGGAGAGGGGCAAAGCAGGTCATATCAGTGGTAAAATCATGTTGTGTGAAGTGCAGAGCTTCTGATGAGCTGTCCTCTTATCTGGCATTACATATGAATAGAAAGCAAGTTGTCTGTAAAGCTTGCTTTAAATTTTAATAAACTGCAGAAAAGATAAGTGGTAATTTCCTGATGTGGATGCATCTAGTACAGCCTGCTAAACCCAAATTCCAGGATCATAAATTTTAAAACGAATCTTTGTGGCTTGAATTTTTAAGCTGGCATGATAGATTTAAATTTTAGGGAAATAAATTTCCCTTCCTCTCCTCTGTCTGTATCAATCTTACTGAAAAACGACAGAAGATTCGAATTTGAGAACACAATGAAAATAACAGGAATGGAGAGCAATAGCGGCGACTAATCCTCTAATTACTTTCTCTGAACACTGGGAATTGGGCTGCAGAATATCCTTCAGTACAATCTAGAGTAAGCTAAATTTATTCCATTCCAAAGCTATAAAGGGAGGGATTTTGCTACCAACTCGGAATAGTAATGGGCTGTGGTGGTCTTTATCTGATGGGAGTGAAGCAGATGTGGCTGCTCTGTCAAACGCCTGTCTACAGACTTGAATTTTCCTGGCTGTTAATTGCCTTGTGCTTGCCCTTTCACACACTGGGGTTTGAAATATAACTAAACAATTCCATGATTTTATAAACCATGAAGTAGAGCCCTCTGCTCTGGGCATGGGGGCTGAGGATGTGGCACATTTACAACAGCGACTGTTTGTGTTGGACTGTCCTATAAAAGTTCTCTTTGGCTCCACATTGATATCAAAGCTGTTCAGTGGCAGACATGACCTGTATTTTGGCACAAGTGCTCTCAGACAGTTCCTTTGTGCTTGCTTTGCTCAGTAGTGTGCTGTTGATATTGAAATTTTCCCCAATCTCTTATTCCACACTGAAGTCAGTAAATACACAAAGATGCTGAAGTTAAATGTGCGGCTTTCAGCTGAACCTCCCTGTACTGGTGTTGCCCATGTCTTGTGAACCTGGCTGGTAGCTTGGACAGTAAAAGTTCTGGAGTAACACCCAGGGACAAAACATTCTGAGATAAATGAATCCTAAATTTGGTTGTAAGCACTTTGTTGTAGTTGTGGTGAGTGACTGAGAATGGGACTTGTTGCTTTCTCACTGTCATTCTCAATTTGCAAGATGGAGAGGCAGTACTGGGTCCCCCATGCTCCCACAGCGTGACACCTCCTGGCTGCAGAGATGGTCTTTTTTCTTTTTCCCTTGGATAATTTAGAAAGGTTTGGGAATCAGGGCCAGCCTTGTTTTCAGTTCTGCACAGATTCAGAGACAGCACCAGAGGGGTTTACAGTCACTTATGTTTAAAATGAGCTTGGCAACTGCACATGTGGTGAGGAAAGCTCCTTGCTTCCCACTTGTTAGCAAGTTGATTTTTTTTTAACTTCCATGCAGCACATAAATCAGGATTTAATTCTGACTGCTGTTCAATGTATTATCTTGTTGACTCAAATCACTTAAGTAGCTCAGTTAAACACAGTTCAGAGTGTGAGTGCGTTTTTAAATACACTAAGTTGTGTATAAGCAATGTGAGTCAGCTCTGAACTTTGCACAGGAAGATGCTTGGTGATGTGTATAAATGAGAACTGGAAAGGTTATAAATGCTGTTGTTTACTGTGTACTTGTAGGGCTAAAGAAACCCGAAGTGATATTTTTCCACATGCAAGATGTGGGCTATTAACCTGTGTTAATGTACTGAGAGGTCACATCGTCCCTTTCATCCCTGTGGGAGACAGATCCTACAGATTTACCTGTCCTGTGCCTTCTGCTCCCCAAAATCTCTTGCAGTAAGGATGCTCTGTTTGAAAGGTGGGCTTAACATACTTTCGTCAAGAGCTACTGTCAATTTTGCTCAACTTGGTTCAAGCACCAGTTAAACTATTCTACAGGATTTTTTTTAATTGAAAGTCTCCACAGAGGAAATTGTCACAAAGTCCATTTTGCAATGACTTGTTGCAATTCCCGTAGCAACCCCAGACCAGCAAAAAAGAACCTGATTGCTTTTGGGTTTGTTCTGTCAAAGAGTGCCTTCTATCAGGAGAATATTCTACAGTGTGATTTCTAGAAAGCAGCTTCTGTCCCTTGATGGGCTCTATAAAATATAACTGCTTTCTAGAAGCACTGAATGGCTTTTTGGCAAGAGGAATTTGCGCTTTTTTTCCCCTCTCGAGAGAGTTTTGTGCAGCTGCTTAACAGGTCTGTTAAGGTAACTGTCTGGAGAGTCTTTGGCTGTCTTAATGTGAAACTGACTTGTGTCAGATGCATTTTATGGTTTCTGGGAGCCGTGGAACGATGTGCAGCTTCTCCTGGTGTGATTATGTGCTCTCCTTTGGCAGGCAGGCACAGCTTGGTGCTCAGGGGTGCTTTGATTCACGGAAGCATTCACTGCTGATGAGCCGAGTGTACAAATCTTTCAGTCTGTGTATTGATGGAAGCCCATGAGGGGACTTTATCACTATTTTTTTTTTTTTTTTTGGGTCTGGCTTTTAGTTAAGGATTCTAATTTGTGGCTATTTTGTGTGCTTGGCATACCCAAATACACGAGTGTAGCCAGGCATCTGCTGCTTTTGTTCCTGATGTGTATAAATGAATTGTAGGCTGTTGGCACCAGAACGTTCAGTTACAAACACTGTTGCATCCTTCTCTAATTACTGATATTTTTGTGGGTGTGTCAAGAGTTTTGGGGATGTGACCCAGCTGCAGTAACAAAATCATGTTTATCCCTTCATGTTTAAATCTAGAGGCTTATAGTCTTCCCAGAGAAATCCTGCTCTTAGGGAATTAATGCCAGGAGTTTTGGGGTCAGAAGTTTTGCTTTCCAGAAAGTCACACATCAGGAAAGGTCTCACAAGCGTCCAAAAATTTTTCTTAATAGTTTGGTTGTAATCTGTATTGAAAGGAGTATGGGAATCTAACCTGTAATACAGTGGGGCATCCCCATATACTCTGTAGTGATCAGCTGAGACAATGAAAAGAGAATCCCTGCTGGAGTAAATGGGAAGTAGTGGGACTTTTTTTTTTTTTTTTAAAAGTATGGCTAAGTGATTGTTGACTGCCAGTATAAAAAAATGCAAACCCTCCAGAAATATGCACGTGACAGTCTGATACAACAACACTTAGGGTCTCCTATCAAGCAGATGAAACTCTGCATTGGGCAGTGATAAACAGAAATGTCTCCTGAGTCTCCAAAGCAGGTGAAATGTGTCCTCAACACAGGATTCCCAGCAGGCAGCTCCAGAGCAGCTGTGATAGAAAGCGTCACAGCGATGTGCACGCACCGGTGTTGTCCAGAGGAGCATTCTGGATTTTGGGAAGGATGATTTATGCTTTGGGTAGTTGATGTATCTGATGCTGCTGTGGCTTTGTGTGATGCGTCTGGGCTGTCTCTAGCTCTGGTCTGCTTGGGGGAGTAAATTCAATTCAGCAAGCTGACTAAAGGAGCAAAAATGCAAATGATTTCAAAGATGGATGAAAGATCACTTGTAATATAATGTTACAGAACACGGACAGAAGGAAGTGGAATGAGAGGAGAAAGATTCTAAGGCCTAGAAAAGTGAAAACTTGAGATTGAGAGGAAAATGATTCACAGGTTGGTTCTGTAAAGTGTTGGTTCACAAGCACCAAAAGTCAGTGATTTACAAAGCGGCTCCTGAGCTACTGCATCATAAAGTTGGTGCCTGTTGGTATAAACTGGTGTCTACTTTGAGCTGCTTATACTTACTAAAGGGAACAGCTGGGCTTGCAGAGGTGGTCAGGAGTCCTAGGAATGAGGTGGGACTCTGCTCTGGTCAGTGGCTGCAAAAATGATGGTTTGGACTCCTAACTTCAATCTGTGCAATTTCACCAATGCCCACTGTGCATTTTGAAAATATTTTGAATACTCACTTTTGTTTGAGGAGTAGCCTACTCTACTTTCTTCTCTGGAAAAGCAGAGTACAGCCAAGTGTCTTATCAGCCCTGATGTAGCTGTACAGTAGCTTATCTAGGAAAGCTTTTACCTTTCTGCCTCCTTCCTTGCTGCAGTACCCAACCAGAGAATTTGGGAATGGCTTGTTTTGATGCTGCCTCTCTAGAGAGGGTGCTGTGTGTGGTATTGGCTGGTTGTCTAAAACAACACAGGTTCAGCAAATGGAGAAAATGGTTTAACATCTGCCTGTTGAGTTGATAAATGGTGAATTGCTCGAGTGGCAGCACACAACCCCACATGTGCACTTGGAGCAGACAGCTTTGATGTGTGCTCAAGACAAATGTGCTTTTCCTTCTGCCCCCTCCAACCTCAGCAGGAAAGGGTGCACAGAACGAACCTGGGAGTGCTTCAAAAGCCATAAAAATGTGAAGTGTAAATAAACCACGCTGTGCTGACTTTGTTTCTGTGTAGTCACTGAGCCCATGTGCCTTGAGTTTTGGGGGGTGATGTGCATTCAGTAAATTGAAGTGGGGTGGGTGAGCTGCCATTTGCGTGCTTCAACTCGTTCATTGTGACAGGGACTGCAGACAGTGCCACGCGTAGGTCTTTTCAAAGTGACAAAATTTAATTTCTTTATGGTGGCACATTTCTTTCCCTGCATGCAGTTACTGGCTCTTGGTCTTTTTTTGGCCATTTCCTAACACTCATTTAGTTGTCAAGAGAATATAGGCAGCTGAAGTATTACAGACACATAAGGTGTTAACATTGGTGTTTCAGAAATGACTGCATAGATGTTGTTGCAGTTGCAGTGTTTATAAGGAAAGGGAAAACCTTGGAAGAATGGGCTTGCATGGCGCTGTGCAGGAAGCAGATGCAGAGTTAAAAGAGCTGGGCTGGTGGTTCTGGTTGGTACAGATATTTCAGTCTCTCCTACAGGCACATGAAACGCATAAGGTTTCCATAATGCTGTGTCTTTATTTGCAGAAGGCTATAAGGAAATTACAGTATATATATAATAGCTGTATCAGTAGGCAGAGGTCAGTGTAAATTTATTGAAATGCAGTGTTAGAGAAGCAATAATTCTGGGCAATTACTGTTAGGTTTGAGACAGAGTAAAATTGCAAACAGTCTTTAGCTAATGTTATATGAATTGGCATCTGTCTTAATTTGCTGGGAAACTACCCAAGTGGACACACTTTTCTGATGTGGGTAGAATATGAGTGGTCATGGTCATGAGCTTTTATTACGTTTTCTTACGATAACTCAGAGTCTGCTGGCCCTGGCAGTTGGTCTGTCCAAAAATCGAGTGGAAATGGGATGTGTTCTTTGCTTTTGAAGGCTTCCTTCCTTGCTGGCTAAAGCTTCCTTTTAAGTTGCAAGATCTTTTGTCTGACATCCCTGAGTGTTTCTTGTGTTCTCTTTTTATAAAAGCAGTGGAAGGCCGGCAGCCAAGTCCGAAAGCATTTAACTCATGAAGGCTCCGCTGTCATTAATTTTAAACACGTCACTGTGGTGTCGGTCAGCTTGACTACCAACAAAGAAAACTAAAGTGTTCCCATAAATCATTTTATTGTCCTAATCCAACCTAATTAACTAAACTAAAACTCCTATTCTGATGAAGCAGCCCTTCCTGTGAGACATCTGCCTCTTTCTTAATGGATTTTAGCTTTTATTTCTGCTATAGTGCACAAGAGTTGGTGACCATAATAACGTTGACTCCCTCTTGCCATCTTTGGAGAGCTCACCTGGCACAGGGGAATGGTTAATTTTAAATTTCCAAATGCAGAGGTTTTTTGGTTTTTTTTTCATTCTTTGGAAACATGGTTTGCAAGCCAGGAGGAAGCAATAAAATCTCTATTTCTAGAAGTGGATTAGACTTGTTCCCTGCAAGCTTTGCAAGCAGCAGCCTAAAGGCTCAGAGAATTTTGGGATCTGCTTCTGTAGTTCATTGACACGCTCCTGACACGGAAGGTTTGACTTAATAGTGTTAAGTTGATGTAATCGTGCCGTGAGCTCCTGACCTGTTCTTGAACTCTGGGGCTGGAGGTGACGCAGGGGAATGAGCGGCACTGTCAGTGAGCAGGGCTTTGCTGTGGCACACTGGGAAATGATCCTGGATAGGGAACAGCTGGCTGAGAACAGATGTAAATTCGGTGTAGGAGAAAAAGGTGGAAATTCTGACTAAAGAGCAGTTTCTGCTCTTGGGGATAATCTGTTGAAGATTTGTTAAGTTTTAGTTTTGTTCCCTTCTTTTTCTGTATCTTCGCTAAAAGAGCAGAGCACTAAGAAACACTGGTTTTAAATATAACCCTTGTGTAGTCTTACTCCCTTTATCTACAGGGTGATTTTATGTGGGGTGAGGGAATTCTATTTTCTCACTTCTTGAAATGATGATAAAACTGATAGCATGCACCTTTCCAGGGGAGTGAGTGGAGAGCAAAGAATTCAGCTGGACTGAGATATTCCAGGGGCTGGCAGAGTTGCAGTGTTGCTGCTGGGAAAGCAGACTCTGTTTGATCTCTATTTGATCTTGGCTCCTCTGAGACCTGACAGATTTGTAAGTCGTAGCCTTTAGCTGCTGCTTTGATTGTGAGGGCAAAGTGCTGGAATGAGGTTTTGTTCTCAAAACGGGGAGAGAAAGGAGCAAGAATGAAAAAGTGTGTGTAAGGAGGCAGGGGAAAAACCGAGGCCAAGTGTAATTCCAGCCAGCAGGAAGGATATTACTGGAAATTTGAGCTACTAGCAAAGTTGAGAAATGAATAACAAAAAAAAAAAAAGAAGAATATTTGCTTGGGCCATGTTATTGTGGGGGTGAGGTCATGGGCCTTCTCCTTTGAATCTCTGTTAAAATTGGGCAGTTTTGACCCAAAATCATGAGTATACAAATCTTGAGGTAGTGGGGGAAGCTGTGGGGTTTGCCTTGGGCAATGGGGAGGAATCTTCCTGCTCACCTTAAGAGCAGGCTCAAGATGTGGTGAGGCTTGGAGCCTCCAACCGGAAAACCCCATGGAGATGGATGGATTGCTGTGCAAACATGAGCCCTGTCTTGGAAGGGTGCTGGGGCGATCTGTCCCTTCATGCCATGTAGAATATGGCACCTCAGGGTTCCCTTACTGCTTTTGTTTGGAATTTGGGCTTTTAAAAATCCCTCAGCCCCGCTGTGGACCGTCATTAGCAGTAGAATTATTCTGGAAAAAATCTCTTGCTGCTGTTTGTTCCCCCTGTTCCTCCACAGGGTTTTCATCAGCTCACCCACACTTTGCTCTCTGTTTCCCTCAAAGGGAGTTACCTGAACTCAGCAGCTCGAGACAGTTAAGTGTACAAAACCAACTTTGGTGTAGGCAGCTGAGTTTACCCAGCCTCCATCTCCTCACCAACGTTCCTGCTGGACAAGAGGTGGGATGTGCCATGGCCAGCCTGGAGCCACATGGTTTGGATTGGTGTGGTAAGCTCAGGCTGTGGATATTAGTGAGGTTTTTCCAGCATTTGAATCTGTTGGAAACTAATTCAGAGTGGTTTGGGGTTTTTTTTTTCTGTTCAATTGATAATTTTCATTAAACTCTTAAGAACCTGAAAAATAGGAACAGACTGCTCAAAGTAAGCTCAGGGAAGAGTAAAGTAGCCCAAAATGCTGCAAGTACCTGAAGGAAGATTTCTCTTCCATGACCACTCAGGTGAAACCATGACCCTGGGATTTGTGGTTGGATTTGAAGATCTTAAAGATGTTTTAAAACCAAAATGATTCTAGAATTCCACTCACTCAAAAGCTCAGTGGATTCCAAGAAAAAGCTTTGAAAATACCCAGTATTGCTCTGGTGGATCTTGGCAGCCTTGAGGTGGAGGTGAAGAGACAATAGTAAAGTTTAGTGCCGGGTTCTTGTTCTTCCTTGTCCTGTTTCCTGCCTGGAATGTGGACAAGGTATTGTCCAGCCTGAAACTCTGAATTGATCTGCTAGAACTTGTGAAGCTGCTGTAATTCTTGGGGGAGTCAGGGCTTTTCTGTCACGACTTCAGTTGCTGCACCAGGGCAGTTACGTGACAGCATCAAGGGGTTTTGAGGGGGGAATCCTGCTGACAGAAAAAACAGCCATGAAATTTGAATGCTAAAAGCAGTAAAAAGGCAAACTCACTGTTTTGGTTGCTACAAACCAGATTTGTGCAATCAATCTCCACACTCTTTTGGGACTTGTAGCAGTGCGGTTCTTTGGTTCCTCAGGCAGTCAAAATCTTTCATGATTTTGCCTGTGTCTGCATTCCACTCACAATAATGTTTTATTAGGAGTTTTAACTTCCACTGTTCTGTGTAGTTCCTAAAATACAGTTACTCATCACTTTTTATTTATTTATTTAATTTTAACTTGGAAGTGGTCAATTGCTTTGAGACCAGCACTTAAAATGCCTATAAAGTGTCTTTGAATTGGAGCAACTGTTGGTGCTGAGCAGGCTGTGAAAGCACACAAGTTGAAACATTTCTCATAATGTTCTTGGCTTTTTCCAAAAACGATTACACAATTCCAGGAAATTAAATGTAGCGTTTCTTCACTGAAAATAACTGGATATAAATAATGGAAAACAAAGAGGAGGGGAAGTAGATGGGGAAGAAAAGTTGGGAGGGGAAAGGAGCATGCACAGAAAAGAAGATTATGTCCTACCCTGGAATTTCAGAGGACGCACTGACCCTGGTCAGTATTATTAATATATCTAAGCCCTGAGCTCTGTAGGCGTAGGGCACGACCTCACTCGGTAATTCAGGAAGTCCTTGTATCTCCCTCTGTGTTTTTTTCCATCAGACCTTAAAACTTTCGGCTTGGGTTCTCACCAAAGCTTCCATGGGATCCAGAAGCTTGTCTTGACAAGAGCATGAGCTTGGGGCACACATCCCTGCCTGGGAATTTGCCTGGGTGCTGGTGGCCAGTGGTGCACAGAGTGGCTGGAGCTGCAGTCAGGACTGTCACGTTAAAGGTCTGTCCTCTGTTGGATTCCAGCCGCCACAGAGTTTTGTGCAAATGAGTGAAATCTTGTGTAGGAAAGCTGTTGCTTTCCTGATGTTTGAAATGATGATATCTGATGATATGAAAATGAACTGATTATTGCTATGTGAAGTTTAAAACTTAAGGCCTGAGAGTCTCCTGATGATCACTTCATTTCTTTTATATCCTAGGAAAACCTGCCTAGGGTTTGAGATCCCTTTCTTAGTTGTCAAACAGGCACAGAGGAAAAACTTTTGTGACCACAGCTCAGTGTCCTGGCAGGTCACAGAGTGTTAGTGACTTCATCCAAACTGCATCTTGGTGCCATTTGTTCTTGCAACAACGTACTGTGTGCCACTGTCTTGGTTACTATGAGACACTGTAAATAATCTGGGAAATTCAGAATCTGCCTATCACTGATTACCAAGTGTGTTTCTATCACTTTTCAGCTGTTACAACTCCTAGACTTTGTCTTCAGGTTTATTTAAAGGCTTTACTGCAGAAAAGAAGTGCTGGGAGAGGTCCTCTTGCCTAATCATAGAACGGTTTGGTTGGAAGGGACCTTAAAGATGATCCAGTTGCACCCCTGTGCCATTGGCAAGGACATTTTCCACTAGATCAGGTGAAGAGGCATCTTGTAAAAGCGGTCTCTGGTGTTGTAAATGCATGAGGTTTGCAAAAAACAGTTCTTCCATTATGTGTTTTCAATAATTCTGTGTCAAATACTCTTGCTAACCCTTAGTAGGATTTTAGTATGCACATAGATGTTTTTGATACTTCCAGCATTCAGAAGGATCTTTAATGATTTGTTCAATAATTGATGTAGCTTTGGCATAATTTAGGCTTTTGTGAGAGATGGCAGGCAGATGAGTAGAATATATTTAGTTGTTTAGTTTAATCATTCCTATCTATGAATTCTTTTGGTGAAAAGCAGAGTGAAGGAATGGAGCAAGTGAGAGAACCTCTTGGAGAAAATTATCCCCTTAGCTGAAAACTGGAGAAAGCCTTAATTAACCTATTAATTCATTGCTTAAGTGTCTGCAAAGTGTTTTCTGAGCAGTAAGAATCATTACCTTCCAGAATTGTGTGTGGTTATATGGACCTTTATATTTACATCTATTTCCCTGTTAGCCAGTAGAATCAGTTTCTCCGCTCATTTCCCTCAATCTTGGTAAGATAAAGCAGAAAACAGGAGCTGTCCTCTTCTTGTCTTGTTTTAAAACTGAAATACCATTTAGTCTTTGATGCTAAATCCATATCTATAGACACCAGTCTACTGTGACAGGTAGTAAAAAGTACCCTTTAATGAGGAAAACCATGCTGAAAGTGTTTGGGTTTTGTCACCAGTTCTATAAAATTGCTGGGCTCTTTCTGATAAAACCAGAAATTTACCTAACAGTAATGATATCCCTGAAATCCTGGCTTTAAAATGGAAATCAGTTCTATTGCTCACTGGTGATTTAAAAAAAAAAAAAAAAAGCCAAAACTCCCTCAACTCCAAGTCTTTACCAGGGTACAAGTTGGTACAAGGGTTAAGAACTGAATATAACTTCAGAGAAAAAAGGTGTTTGGAGTATGAACTGTAAAAGTGATAAATATTGGGTACTTCTGAACTAGAAACAAACAAGTGCAGCTTGGGGGTTTCCATGAAAAACAAACAAGAAAAATCCTATTGTATGTGTTTACCCAACCTTGTAATAACATGTTACGATACACTGCTTTTCCTGATCACAGCAAAGGTGTTTGTGTAGCAAGATGAATTTGATTACAATATTTTTGTGTGTAATAGACATCTTTTTTTTTTTTTTTTCTTATTCACCAGGCAATCAGCTCGAAAGGTCACCACAGTATCTCTTTCACCTTATCCAGAAGCCAGACAGTTATAGTGGAATATATTCACGATAAAGATACAGATATGTTTCAGGTAAGGCTCTAAAATACTTGGGTTGTTTTTTGAAAGCAACATATGGAACCTCAGTTCTGCATTGTCCTCTGGGTATTCTCTGTGACCTGTGGGATTTCCACGGTCTAACCCAGCTGCATTAAGATGGGAACACTCTGAAATTTTGCATTTTGCTCCTCTTCTGAAACCTACACCAGCATCTGTTAATATTCTTACTGACTGACTCCTTTAACTGTGCTCTGCCTTTTCTCCAAAGACAAGCAGTACTGGAGAGAAATGTGTGCTCTGTCTGGATTCATGGATGAGCACAGAATTACACCCCCCACCCTCCAGTTAATCAAGTCACTGGAGTAAAAAGGAAGTGGAAGGAGTAGGATATGGGATGGGGAAGGAGGAAGGTAAAAGTGAAGGTAGGGAGGGCAATGTGGGAGCTGTGCAGTAGGGGAGACAAACCAGTGATAAATGATAAACTGTTCCTGAGGGGTGTGCAAATCTCAGGTGCTGTAAGGAACTGGGCTGAGTTTCTCTAAGCTCCCATCTCTTGTCCAACACGTGCTCACTGTCCCCTGTATGCATTTGTGGTTTTTTCTGCTAACCTGAGTGATCTTCTTGTGCCATGGTTATTTTTATGTATAACAGGAGAGAGCAGAAATCCTGTGCAAACTTAGACTTGAAACTTGGGGAACCCAAACATGCCAAACAACCTTTTTCATTCTAGACTGCTCAGGTCTGTGTTATCTTTGACCTCTAATTAGACCAACTCACCAGGAATTGTTATCCCTCGTCATTCAGCCTTTCATATTTAGAAGGGTCAGCAGTTGAGTGCTGTTGACAGAGGAGGAAATAGCTCTTTGGAGATGTCGTTGCTTCTCTTGACTTCTGTGTTTTGCTCTATATTAAATTTTCCCAGTGTGGCTGAAACTATTAGGTCCAAATAGGAATTGATTAAAACCCAGTCTTGTTCATTTGCTGCCGAATGAAGGATTGAACAGCCAGGGTGAACTGAAATAGGTTTTTCTGTGTTGACTAGTGAAAGAGAAATGGAACCCATCCTTTGGGGTTACTGTGTGATACTTGTTTAGCTCTTGAGTAGCTCCAGTGAATTTTTTTCCTGTATATAAATTTTGAAAAGCCATTTTTGAAAGCTGGATTTTTCCCCCTTCTTTAGTACAGTAAAAAAATGAATAAAGAGTTGCAGAACAGCTGCTTTTCTGTGCGTACTGCACAGACAGCTATTGCATAATGTCCTAGTGGTGGGTACAGCTTTTGCTGGGAGGGATAAGACACATTTCAGTCTTGGGATGTGTAGGGGGTCCTGCTGTGTCTGATCTCAGTGTGACCTCCAAGCGCTGTGTCCTGGTTTGGGTTTCTGCTCTCTGGCTGGCTCCTGAGGATTGTGTTCCATGCACTGGCCTGCAGGGGCTGATGGCCGGGGAGGATGGAAACAGGAGTGGCCTGCTAGACTGTGGCAGTAATTCCCCACTGAAGCAATGCCAGAGCAGTTGAAGAGGTTTTTTTTTTTGTTTATATGAGCCATGAGATTGTAACTGTTCTCATGAATCTGTTGGTGAAAAGTTACTTGAGGATGTTTAGTGCAGCCCTGTGTAATATGATGACAAATTTCGTGTCTGTTGATCCGCTGAGTAGAGTTTCATTGTTGGTCAAGCATCACTTGGACAGACAATCCTTGGAGTTTGTTGTTTTCTTTTCAAATGTGTGTTCCTGGCTTGTGCAGAATGTGGAAGTTGAAAAGGGAAGGATAATTCCTGGACCACAGGATCATCCTGAGCCTTGAGGCCCCACTTTGACTGCTATTAACATATATTATCCTGGGCAAATCACTTGGCTTTTTGTTCTTTATTCCCACTGTGCTTTCTGAGCTGTTGTTCTGCTGTGTTGTTTGTAGTAGTGTTTTTTGGGGTTTTTAAATGTAATTATATAATGAAATCTGTGTGCAAATGCTACTATGCACCCTTGTCTTAGTGACATCCAGGTCAGATTTCTTCATTTAATTACAAAAAGAATGTACAAATGTGCTCCTCTGGCATCTCCCAGACTGTATGCTCCAGCATCCACATGCTGCTATAAATGCAGATTTTCTTCAGAGTTTAACCATTCTGTTGATGATGCACTAGCTGAAGGTGAATCTGTTCCTTCGTGGTTTGATGGGTTGAGAATGAGTTGGTTATACCTGTTCATGCCACTACAAAGAAACAAAATGTGTAGCTCCTACCCTAAATATCCCCAGGTTTTTACAAGAAGCAGGTACATTCAATATGAAGCATTGATTTTTTTATTATTTTTTTTTTCCCCTGAAGAGCAGCCCTTCAGAAGATGCAGAGTCCAATTCTCGCTCTCATCAGAGTGAAATTCTATTGAAGCCCAAGAACCTGCAGCTGTTAAATTCTGTGCTGGCAGGTTTTGCCTTGTGTCAGGAGCAGTGTTTTACCAGCACTGCTGTGACTGACAGCAGACAGCAGCAGACAGCAGCAGACCGAGGGACTGCCTGCCTCTCACGCAGCCTTTAACAACCACCTGCGGTGGAGACAACGCTCGCTGCCTCTGCAGCACCTGGGAGATTTATGGGTTCTTGCTGGAAGCAACGTAGGGAAATCGTATGACACAGTTAACAAGAAAGGTCCCAAAATGCAGCCTGAAATTGCTAGAAAGAAGGAACTCTTCTGTGCTGTGGAGGAAAACAAGAGAAAAATGAGTAATGAAGTGTGTGAAGAGCAGCTCTGAATAATGGAACTCGGTCTGTAGTGAGTGTAGCCTGACTGCAACAGCAGATGAGTTAAAAGTTTTGGAGGGTGGATGTTGATAGTGTCAGGTTTTTCATTTATTCCTTAGGCACTTGCTTTTCAGGTAATATCAAACCCAGATTCTTGATTTAATACAGAGTTGAGAAATCGCCAGATTTTGAAGGCCGCTTCTTCAAATAAGTTCCAATGCTGAAAAGTAGCACAATACATGAGGCTGATCCTCTAGAAGGCTTTCTCAACAGGAAAAGGGAAGAAAACCATATATTTTAAATACTTGATTTTGCGTAGACATACTTGTGACACAAATGAGAGAAGTACCTAAGTGTTTATATAAAGTATTACATATCATTCCAGAGATTTAAAAAAAACCACATAGAAGCATTGTTTATAGACCTTAATGGTTATATCCAAACATATTTGGATTTCATGGTGCATGATTAGTGTGATGTAAGAAAGGCTGGGAGCGCACGCTTGTGTGCTTTGTCATCCTTTAAGGAAAAATGAGGCAGGTTTTTCTCTAATTGCATCTAAAAGCTTTGAGAGAATGATCTATTTCAGAGACCGCAAGAGGCAGATACTTGTTATGAACAGATTAATTTCAAATTTGTTATTGATTGTCCTTTAAGAGACTCCACGTACAGCTAGAGAATAGTCAAAAGTTATTCATGAGATTCCTGCTGCTGCTTGGTGCTGACTCTTAGCAGGAATTGCTTTGGATGGGAAGTAGAAGCCTGTTAGAAATAATACTGTAAAAGGAAGGAGACTATTGCTTTGTAAGATTTAGCTCCAAGTTGTCAAGTTGTATGAATCAGAAATATCCCATATTAAATAGTTTCTAAACTCTGTCTCCTGAATATTCTAGTAGACACTTTCTGTGAGAAATTGAAATGTACACTTTTGATTAGGCCTTGTTGAGTATTTCCTGTGCAGAGAGCTCATCCCATTTTGCTGAGCCCTGTGATACGGAGGCAGTAACTGGATGTGTCATTGAAGACATGAATTTTGACATGTAACCCTGCAAAGCAGAGCTTCAAGCACGAGAGAAGTACAGGAGAGATCTCTGTGCTATTTCTGTCAATTCCGTTGTGACGAGGGTTAGGTGTTGATAATATTAATTTCCTTGACTCTTGAACAATGTTTCCTTGAAGCAGATGTTTGTTAATGATGGAACCATACATGGCTCTCCATAGCTGGCTTTCAAGAGCAAGTTCTGAGCAGAATGGAACTTCTTGGGGAACAATGAGATCGTGTTTAGTGAGGAGGTTATTTTATATAAATGTAGATACCTGATACTGAAGGTAGTTTCATGTGGAGAGTATTCCTAATTCTGTTTGATCACGAGGTGTCTGTAAAATTAATATTGTGTTCCACTTCTTGTTCCTCAGCTCCACTTTCCCAGTTATGTTCAAAGTTGGTGTAACACTAATTTGCCTGTAGAAATATTGATAAAGCCTCACTGTCTGTTTGTCTGGCAGTCAGATCCCTCCTTCCATGTAGGCATGAAGTTTTCTGTTCCAGATGTTTCCAGATTTAGAATTAAAACTTATACATGGCAAGATAGAAAAATATTCCTGTCTGCTGATCAAGTGTGTTTCGTTTCTGCTGAAGAGAGTTTTTTAGCTCTGTTAGTCATGCATGTGCATGACTAGGAATGAATTTAATCATATGGTGGGTTTTGCCTGAAAACTCTTCTTTCTGGGACTACAGATCCTGAAAACATGAAGGTGGACAGCTCTTTGTTATGACATATCGAAGCTCTTTGTTATGACATATCGAAATAACTGAGTTCTGGGTCTAAAAAAAGTCCTTTATTTTTATGGCAAATTAATTTGGGACTGGAAAATGTGAATAAAACTTGGCAATCTGAGCTAGTGTTTTCTTAACTGGCAGAATGTAGTGGCAAGTAATTTGCTGTGGTTGGATGAGGAAATAGCAAGGTGATAATACTTTTTTTGGTGACAGTACTCTTACCAAACAAATCAGCTGTGTTGATTTATTTGAAGCAAGCATGAACATCACTTGTGGCAATTGAACATTTGTCACTCCATGTCCGTGATATATTTCTGCCTAGGACAAATGTGGAAATACAGGTTAGTCTCTGGCTGGATCTCGCCATCCAAAAATTGAGCAGGCACTAGTTTACTGGTGTCATCAGTATTAACCTGGCAAAACTGTGTCCTCAGTGCTTCAGATTTCTGTGGGTATTTCTGGTTACACCTTTATCTTAATTTTTTTGCAGGTCGGGAGGTCAACAGAAAGCCCCATAGACTTTGTAGTAACAGATACTATTTCAGGAAGTCAAAACAATGATGAAACTCAGATTACCCAGAGCACCATCTCCCGATTTGCCTGCAGGATTGTTTGTGACAGGAGCCCACCATACACAGCAAGGATCTTTGCAGCTGGCTTTGACTCATCTAAAAATATATTTCTTGGTGTAAGTACTGCTAATAATGATGTTACGAGCAAGCTCTGGTTTATATTCTGTTGTTTTCCAGCCCCCAAATCTCCTTGTACTGGTTGATAACTTGTACTGTCATTAGACTTTTATTACTCCAATGCACCAGCTGCAGCGTTAAGTAGAAACTGCACTTTTATGTGACTGAGTTATCACCAGCAGAGAGTCATGGTCATAATTGTCTTTAACAATGAAGCTGCGCTTTAGTAACTCTTAGTGGGTTTTCTTCAGGTTGGTTTGATGTATTTCTGGTAGTCATTGTGACTGTCACACGTAGGAAAAAGCAGCCAAGTGGAAAAACCCCGATGGCCACATGGATGGATTGACAACCAACGGGGTGCTGGTCATGCATCCCAAAGGAGGCTTCACGGAGGAGTCCAAGCCCGGAGTGTGGCGGGAGATCTCTGTCTGTGGGGATGTGTACACGCTCCGGGAGACCAGGTCTGCTCAGCAGAGGGGCAAACTGGTAAGTGGGAATAACTAAAATTATTCAAGGGACACTTGTTTTCCTGGCTTTGAATGGGAGCAGGCGGTTACAGGGTGACTGTCCCTGAGTAGTGGGCACTGCAAGCATCCAAATCTGAGTGTGTGACAGCAGATTTTGCACTGCTGTTCTGTTACTGATCGTGTGGGAGAACACTCAAAACTTTCTGCTAATGCCACTTTTCCAACTGAAATAGCACAGAAAGCTAAAGAAACTCTGCTCTGGAATCTCCATCTCTGAAATGTTCTCCTGGGACATGGGGATGTCTGGGAGTTGCTGCATGGGGAGCTGTCTTTTGCAGTACTGCCAGAAGAGTCCACTTTTGTGCAAAAGCAGTTTGGGTAAGGCAGCTTCTGTTTGATTCACCTGCCACTGGGAAGATAAGAGAAGCCCTGGAAGTATATTCCTGTTTTCTCCTGTGAGGCAGGACGGGCTTTGCTTTTCCCAGAAGTGAGAGATTTCAGCTGCCAGAGACCTGTGACACATAAAACCAGGAGAGAAGTTCCATGAACTGACTTCGCAACTCTGCCATTGGCTTTGCAGAAAAATGACTGCTGGAGGAGTTAGGGGAGTGGAGTTGGGCTGTTCTGCTTTCAGCAGACACCCTGCAGGACATAAATTGCTTTGTCACACTGATGGTGGCAGGCAGACGTCGCCTGGGGACCTGGACAGATGATGTGGCAATTGCAGCCTTTGTACGTGGTTAGCAAAACACCTTTTTAGTGCTGCTAAAGAGAGGCACAGCAAAACAAATGAATCCCCCCTCCCTGCATCCAAAATGAGTTGAATTCTCATTTAAATAAAATTGCATGGCGCACTGGCAGTGATGTGATCAGTGTTCGTTGATTGGGTTCATAAAACCAAAGGCAGGCTGTATAATGAATTGAGCACGTTGCATATGAGGGAGCTTTTTGCTTTGCTGTTTGCGAAGGAATTATCTGAAAAGAGCATCAAATCAAGGCTTCTCTCATCTCTACTTGAACCACTAAATTTTTCTGCTGGAATTACTTTGCAGTGGTGACCTCTTATCTGTAGTCTGTATTGTACCACTGAGGTGTTTTGTGCAAGGATGATCCACAGTTAATCTGTGAATTTAAACTGGATTAAAATGTAAATGCCAAATTGGTTGTCATTCATAGTATTCTTAGGCAGATGTGATGATTTCATGTGACCTACTTAATGTATTTGTTTGTATTTGACTATTTGTTCTGCGTTAGTGGTATTTTCTGCATGCTTTCTGTGTATAAAGCCAGGCAGCAGGTCTGCTTTTCTCTTCAATTTTACAAAGAGCCTTTTTAATAGATATTCATCATTAACGAACTGATAGCAAAAGCATGGGTTGCTTATATGTTTGTGACATTAAAATAAAGAGTATTTCAGCCAAGTCCAATGTGTGTTTAGCATAATCCCTTGAAAATGTTTTAAGTACCTGCTTTTAATCAGAGAGAAGCCTTTAGGCAGTGCACACTGGGGCTTCGTTTACTTGGAATACCTCATTAAATAAAAGGCCTAATGAGTGGGGTGGGTAATTGTTCACAAGCTGAGCCTGTGTGGCTTCAGTTGCAGAATTTGTCACCTGAGAAATTCAGCTGGTAATTCAGTGTGCTGCAGTGATAAACCATGCAGGTACCTGTGCTGCTGAGGCACGCTCTGGGAGCTCATGCTTCTGCAAAATGCTTGACTCTTGCCACAACCCCAGAGAGGATGGTGGTGTCTGAGAGGCAGGACAGCTGGCCTGTCATGGGTAGCACTTTTTAGTCCAAAAAGGATTTATTTTTTTTTACTGTGTGAGCAGCTTCTGTCAGTCTGTGTGGGCAAAGAATTGCAGGAGAGAATCTGCTAATGCAGCCCTTAGGGAATGGCACGTCTTTTCTTCAGTCTATCAGGACTTACTGAAACACGACAAAGGCACGCAGAGAATCAATACTGGAGAAAAAAGTGCATGCTCAGGGGCCCGGAGAGTGTGTGAAATAATTTGTATTGCAACTGGAAATGCAAATCCCCTGTACAAGCCCAGAACAAGAGACCAATGCTCTTTAATAATCCCAGATGTAGGTTAGGAGGTGAGGTGGATTCAGGACAACAATAAGACAAAATTAAGTAGCATCTAAGGATGGTAATGCTGAGAAGGATGATGAGATTGCAGAACTGACCTGGTTGTCTGTAAAAGCTCTCAGGCTAAACAGCCTCCCCTTGTGTCCTGCCTCCAGGTAGAAAACGAGACCAACATCCTGCAGGACGGCTCCCTGATCGACCTGTGCGGGGCCACCCTCCTGTGGAGAACGGCGGACGGACTCTTGCACACCCCGACGCAGAAACACATCGAGGCCCTGCGGCAGGAGATCAACGCTGCCAGGCCCCAGTGCCCCGTGGGCTTGAACACCTTGGCCTTCCCCAGCATCAACCGCAAGGACGTGGTGGAGGAGAAGCAGCCTTGGGCCTACCTCAGCTGTGGCCACGTGCACGGCTACCACAACTGGGGCCACCGCAGCGACACGGAAGCCAACGAGCGCGAGTGCCCCATGTGCAGAACCGTTGGCCCCTACGTGCCTCTGTGGCTGGGCTGCGAGGCCGGGTTTTACGTGGACGCCGGGCCCCCCACCCACGCTTTCACCCCCTGTGGACACGTGTGCTCCGAGAAATCTGCCAAATACTGGTCCCAGATCCCGCTGCCTCACGGGACTCACGCGTTCCACGCCGCCTGCCCGTTCTGCGCCACGCAGCTCTCCGGGGAGCACAACTGCGTCAAGCTCATCTTTCAGGGCCCCATCGACTGAGAAATCACTTTGCAACGACCACAATAAAAGTTTTCTTTAACGGTTTACTGTGAAGATTTTTGCCACTAACTCTAGATTTTACCTTTTTTTATAATGTTATTAATAGGGGTGGTAGGGTGGGGATGGGGGAGCGAAACAGAAATGGAGGGACCTTGGTGAAATTGGGATACATTGATACCTGGAACTTGACAGATATCAGTGGTGTTGCATGCTCAAAAGCAGCATATTCATGGAGTCTTCTTGGTCAAATTGTAGTATATTTGTAATCTTTTTATTAGTACCCTGGATCAGAAAAAGGTGTCTTAAATGATTTTTTTAAGCTAAGATTTTTTAATGGAAAGGTTTTTTCTTCTAAACTTTGACAAGCCTTTAAAACCTATTTTTCAAATCTAGAAGGAACATACAGAATGTAACTGTCTTTAATTTGCAATATTATTTAACTTGAATAGTTTCTCAAGGAGCAAATACAGAATGTGTGGACAACCGTAGGTGAATGTTCACTAGAGATAATTGGATATGTAAGAGAAAAATTAGCTGCCTAAAGTGTAGAGGATAAAAGCTATTAAAATATCTATTATGGTATAACACAGCTGGCCAAAAAGGCATCAAAGATTACTTGAAACTGAGGAAATCCTGTTTGCATTGATTTCCTTTCAGTGTAATAGATATCCACTGGCTATTAGGTATGGGAGATGGCTGATTATTTTCAGTTGTTGGGGTTTTTTTTCCATTTAACCTGCATCTGGTGAAACCACTTTACTCTTTTCCATACTTAGTTCTGGGGTGTAAGCCAATGTTCTGCATATGTGTAGTCTGGCCTTTTTATTTCTGCTTTGCTCACCCTCACTGCTCCTTACTCAGGACCTTTGGGTGAGTGGAGGCCACGGAATCCCAGAATGGTTTGGGTTGGAAGGGACCTTAAGGCTCATCCAGTTCCACCCCCTGCCATGGGCAGGGACACCTTCCACTATCCCAGGTTGCTCCAAGCCCCGTCCAGCCTGGCCTTGGGCACTTCCAGGGATCCAGGGGCAGCCACAGCTTCTCTGGGCACCCTGATGTAGCCAGAGATGTGTCCAGGCTTTACTGCTGTGATGAAGGGGTGGTGCCACAGCACGACACGAGATTTTAGGTACAGCTGATACAGAATTTATTTACATAAACCTGAATTTGGGAAAGCACTTAGTCTGTGTTTAAATACAAGCCCACGGCTGGGACCGTTTAGACTCTCAAGAGCTTCAGTGCATTGCAGTTATTTGCTGTTACGTTTTGAAATAAAAACGCAATTTAAAATAAGTTATTTTTTAAGCTCACTTTAAGCATTTTCACTAGAAGGGAGAGCATCATTTCCAGTTCAGCTGAGCATTTTTGTTCACTTTTCAACTTGCTGCCATCTGTCACCTTTTCTTTTGCAGATTGAGTTGTGTTTGTATCTCTTTTTTTTCCCCCAAATGTTTGCAAATCAAACAACATTCAAATGTAATCAAATATATGCACCAGGGTGGTACATCTGAAGTGGATCACTTGAAATTCGTGACTTTTTAAGAGAGCTGATAAATGTTTACTATGGAAATAATTAAATCAGAATTTCATATGAGGTGTACCCTGCCCACTGTTAGGCTCATTTCATGCAGAATGATAACTCTTTGATTTGTGAGGGGTTTTTTTCCTTATGCTTTCTGTACTCTTGGTATCTGAGGTATCAATCTATCCAGGTTTTAAAAAAAAAAAAAATTTGGGAGAAATCTGTAACATCTCTAGATGAAATTGATCATTCAGGCTCAGTTTTGTTCAATCAACTATAGCTTTTTGCTATATTTGTGCCCTTTGTATAAATATATAATTTATATGATTTTAATATATTCTGTATATATATATACTTGAATTGGCCTGTTCATATTTTGGTTGTAAAATTGTTTTATAGTTAACCTTATAAACATTTTACATATCCCTTGCCAATGGTGATGGGATGGACTTTGTCTGCTGCTGTTTTTAATATAATTTTGCTGTATACATGTTCAGCATTTTAATAATTTGAAAATAGCTTTACTTTTCTTTTTATGCTTTTGCTGTTAAAAAAAAAAATACAACCCTGCAGCATTTTTTTCTAAAAGCCTCAAACTGTACAGTTTTTGTCCCACTCAGTGATTAGAAACAGGATAAACCTTGTTAACCTAAAACTATATGCTTCTTCCTAGTGCCTTTTCAAAGAGATCCTCTTGTGATTCCATATTCCAAGCCCTTACTCCCACAAGGCAACCTTGTTCCTCCCGACCCGGAGCGTGGCAGCCCAGCCCGACGGGGAAGAAACGCCTTTGGCCTTCAGTTCCTTGTTGCGGCTCCGTCGCGGGCGCGGCGGTGCCTCTTCCTCGCTCCCGACCCGCGCGGGTTCCTCAGCAGAGCTGGCGCAGCGTCACTCCAGGTTAGCAGATACCTCACCTGGGAGCGGCGGCCTCGCCGCGCCCCTCCCTGCCGGACTCCGCAGCGCTTCACCCGCTCCTGGCAAGAGACGCTCTGGACACGCCTGCGGGAGCTGCTCCCGGCGGGATTCAGGCCCGGGGCCCTGGAGCTCCGTGTGCGGCATTCCCGGCTCGGGCTGGCGGCCTGTGGCTGAGCTGAGCAGGGTGTGCACGTGGTGTTGTCTCCTTTGAGCCCCAGTGGATCGGAAACACCCCAGCTCCCAGGCACCCACCTCCCCTCCCTGGCTGCTTCAGTCCTTCCCTTCGCTGGTGCAGTTTAATTGCTGCTTCAGGGCTTCGTCTCCCTCCCTGTTCCCTGCGGAAAGTGAATGTACAGTGTTGGAAGGATCCTCACTGGAAACACCAGCACACCATCAGGCTCGGTGTGTTTGGCTTGTGTGAAGCAGAACGCTGGGTAATGGTTTGTATCCGAGGGAAGTGTCTGTTTGAAACTGTTTAAACAAGATTTTTTTTCTTTTCTTTTGCTGTCGGCAGTTCTGTATAACACAGGGAATACTGCAGGAAGGAAAACTCTCCGAATCCCAGCACGGGCAAGGCTGGAAGCGACCACGGGGGCTCATCTGGTCCCACCTCCCTGCTCAAGAAGGGCCATCCTGGAGCACATGGCATACGGTTGTGTCCAGATGGCTCTGGAATATCCCCAGTGATGGAAACTCCACAGCCTTTCTGGGCAGTCTGTTCAGGGCTCGGTCACTGCACAGGGAGGTTCTTCCTCACATTCAGGTGGAACTTGTGGGCATCAGTTCCTGCCCGTTCCTCTTCTCCCACGGAGCAGAGCCTGGTCCATCCCCTTGGCACCCCCCTTTAGGTATTTATACCCATTGATGAGGTCCCCTCTCTTGTCTCTTCTCGAGGCTGGCCGTGCCCAGCTCCTTCAGGCTTTCCTCCTAAGAGAGAGGCTCCACTTCCTTAATCCTCTTGGGAGGATTTGCCGTCTGCTGTTCCTGCTCCGGCATCTCCGTGTCCCTCCTGTCCTGAGGAGCCCAGAGCTGGGCACCGCGCTCTGGGTGTGCCTCAGCAGGGCTGAGCAGTGGGGCAGGATTCTTTGCTGGGAAGCAATCTTCCACGGTTTGCATGGAATCCAGGGACTTCGCTGTTCAAATCCAGGGTGAGTCCCGCAGAGTTGGGTTTGCTGGGGAGGCAGAAGAGTTTGTAACGTGATTTTTTCTCAAAACCTGCTCTGGTGGTCTGCTTTGGTGAAATGATGGTGCGTTCAGCTCTTAGCCCTCACCTTCCCTCAGCTCCATGAACACCTCCTCTGCTCTGGTACCGCGACAGGAAAAAGGAGTTTGTGGATAAATGAAACTGAAGTCAGTAAACTTGAGAACCACGCTCAAGTTTATTCATTATTTCAGTGTTGCGATGTTCCTTGCATCCCATTCCTAATGCTGGCAATGCATTCGTAAGGATTTTTTTTATCACCTGTTACTGCTGATTTTATTTGAATGCTTCAAAACCAGCTTTGACTGCATAACTTAGAGCTGAAAGTATTTTTCTAGTCTGATCTTTTTTTTAAAAAAAGAAGTATATCTGTCATATCCATGACTGGAGCTGGAACACTTCCCTTTTTCCTGGCAGCTTTATGGGAGAGCGTTGAAGTCTAAATAAAATGATTGGTGAGCGCTGTTCTTAGTGGGAGTTGTTGTCCAGTTGTACAAGAGAGTTCACATGAGACTGTGTTTTACTCATTAATTTTTTTTCAAATGTCATTTTGTGCATCAAAGTACACTCATAGTATTGTACAGGCCGAGTAATTAAAGGAGGATTTTTTTTTTTTTTCCCATTGTGAGGGTGGGAATGGGGATCAGAAGAGATGAAAGCCATGGCTGGGCTGGTCGCAGTAGGGACAGATCCACCTTGAAGCAAAGGCACGCCAGGAACCAGTCAGAAACGTGACTGGAGCCGTTCCTGCTTTCAGCCCTCATCCACACTCCGAAAAGGATCCTCCTCCGTTTGTCAGCAGTTCTGGGATGCTGTGGAACGCCTGTGATCTTCCCAGCGAGTCACTCCGTGCTGTTCCACGGGCAGTTCCTGGAATGTGAGGGTTTGGCTTCAGAGCCGAAGCGGGGAGCCAGAGATGCTGAGTGTGTCACAGTGAGGAGCTGCAGTGGGACTGAGCAGAACTTCCCACACCCCTCGAAGGAAACCTGGTTCTGCTGTGCTCACTCTCCCTTTAGTGCTCTTGCCATAGCTGGGCACTTCCACACCATTTTCTCACTCTTCTGGAAGTGGAAGGAAACTTCTCCAATTCCATCCTTTTTCTGTTCGTTCATCCCCCAGTGTTGACGCTTCCCTGGGGTTGGAGAGCCATTGGTACAGACCTAGCCGTGGTGAGGACTGGCAAGCATTTAAATCCATTTTTAGCCTGGTAGGAAAACACTGCCCTGGCTCTTCCTCCTCATTTCCTCAGTTTTTCACAGTCTTGTGAGTCCTTGGCTCCTCATTTTCTATTTATCCATGCAGTTGCAGGTACCTAAGTAAATACAGCTTGGAAAGAAAATGAGGGGAACACAAATCGGGGTTGCAAGTGTCTTTTTACAGCTTTTTCTCAATATTCTGAGTTTTCTAAGCACTCGTCACAAGTCTGCACACTCGGTGTTGTGAGATTAAAGGACGGACGTAGAAGGTAAGGCTGCTTTGGGGGGTGGGGAGTGGAGAGGGGGTAGTTTCTAGGATGGAATTGCAGTGGCTCTGCAAACTTGTGTCCCACTGAGTGCAGCAGACACTGGGATCTTGGAAGAGCAGTGGAGTCACCCCGGACAGGCAGTAAAGATGGAGCTTTGCTTTCTGCGCTGCTCAGTTTTTTGTTTATTGGCAGCAGAAAAACAAAAATAGGAGCTGCTAGAACACCCAAACTCCAGAAAAAAACCAATGTCTGTCAAAATTCCCCTGTTGGGGGCACATTTATGCTTTCCTGGTGGGCAAGCCGGTCTCCAGGTCACCTGGAGTCCCTCCTGCTGGTGTCCTGGGGATTAGGGATGGGTGTGGCTCTGCTCTTGGGTTAGATCCACGATGGAGAGCCTTGGAAGGCTCAACACAGCTGTAGGAAAAGCCTCTCCCACAGCGAGCCCTGTGCGGCGGAGGAGTGATGTTTACCTTAAAACAGTGTTAGCAGCTGTTCAACTTCTGGGTATATTTGTAAAATTGGTCTTTTTATATGCCGTGTGAAATGGACTGGAATAATTTCTTTTGCTGTTGTACCTGTGGAAGTACAAGCCATTTTACAGGAAAAGAAAAATTATAAAACAAATTAAAATATTATCTCAGTATTGTCTCTGGCTCCTTTGGTTTATTTTCCCTGCTGGTTGGTTGTCAGAGCTTGACTTTGATTTGCAGAAAACCATATAAACAGCTTCAAAAATAAATGGTTTCTTTTACTCTTTTATCCCTTTTCTACTCAGCAAACAAAACCCAAAGCCTTTCATTGAGGACTCTTAAACATTGGAGGTAGTGGAGCATATTCAGGTGTGAGTGCCCTGGAATTCCAGTTAATTCCCTTCCCCGATTTTTAAATTGAACTGTTTGTTTTCAGTTCCAGCTGCCTTCTTGCAGTGTTAACGTAATTGCTAAATAAAAGCAATTTCCAGGAATAATATGCTTTGTGACTCTTAAAATTAATTTCCACAATGGGAATTCAGAGTTTTGTTTTCTATCTGTGTATTCCGTATCCCGTTTTTGTAGGCGGCCCCTGTGAGTACGGGAACTTCATTTTTTTAAAAGGAGCTAAAATGAATTGTCAGCTTTTTTGGGGACTTGGCAAAAAAGTGCTGGCGTGAGCACAGGGAAGGGAAATAAGGATATCTGAAGTGTTTTCTAGATGTGGTCACCTGCCAGCTGGCTCTTGTGCTTCCATGGAAGTCAGGAGTGCTAAATCCTTTCCAGGGAAGATGCTTTGGGCGAGCGGGAAGCTTTGGGCTGTTGGTGTGTAACTGTGCCCACCTCCCAACAGAAGGGTAAAACCTTCTTCCTGTGGGGTTGCTGTCTGTCCAGCTGCACTCCAGGACCCTGTAAATGCACCCCTAATGGTCCTGGAGCCCTGCACAGGCTGGGATGAGGGCTCACGGAATCACTGAGTGGGTTGGGTTGGAAGGGATGTTAAAGCTCATCTCATTCCNCTCCCTCTGGCAGTGGGAAGCCATTCCCTGTGTCCTGTCCCTCCATTCCTTTCCCCAAGTCCCTCCCCAGCTCTCCTGGATCCCCTTTAGGCCCTGGAAGGGGCTCTGAGCTCTCCCTGGAGCCTTCTCTTCTCCAGGTGAGCACCCCCAGCTGTCCCAGCCTGGCTGCAGAGCTGCAGAATTGTCCCAGCTCATATCCTAAAGCAACCCTCAGTACCCCTCAGGACTGGCTTTCTGTGAGCTCCTCATGCAGGTTGTGTGGATTTTGTATCAATTCTGTCACAAGTTTTTTTTTTAACTGAAACATTCAGCTTTCAGCCTATTCTCCATTTTGTGCAGGACAACGGGACCACACATCATCCTAATGATCCCATCCCCTTGCTGCTTTTCTCCTCATCCCTCCAGCTCCCTGGTTAAAGATTCTGTGGTCTTTTTTTCACTCCCCTCTGAAAGGAGCATTGATTCCTGTCTGTGTTACCTGGTTGTAAAATTTCACTACTTACTCACTGCAGCTTGTGCTGCTGGGAAGTCATCTTTGTGAGGGGTTTCCAGGGCCTCTGTGACTCCTGCTTTCCTTTGCCTTTCAAGGCGTGGATGCATATTTTTAGGAGGAACTTAAGAAATCTCCTTCATGTAAAACTAAGGCAGACAGAAGTTTGACAGAGGAGTCTGAGCCTGATGGTTCTTTTCTTTTCCACTCGCTGAAAACTCCTGTCTGAAGACAGGCTTGAGATGAGAGAAGACTTCACAGCAGAAAGGAATTCAGTAGAACCCCAGTTACATCAAGGCTTAAAATCATAGGCGTGCCTGTAAATAATTAAATTATTAAATATAAAATAATTAAATTATATATGCAAAGAAATACTCTTTGGGGGGTATTGGCCTTAAATGCTGTGTTTTTAAAGGAGACTGCAAGGCCTGGCCTTTGAACTGAGCCAAAATCTGCTAATTCTAGTAGGAATTGTCCTGTGCAAGGACAGAGTGGGACCAGAAAGGGACCCGTGGACCAGAAATGGGATGTGCTGCTGCCCATGCAAGGGTGGGCTCTTTGTGTCCCTTCCAGGCTGCTGGGATCCAGCTGTGGCTCTGCTGTGTCGGCAAGGACCGGGGTCACAGCCTGGCCTCAGCCCCCAGGGGGACAGGATTTGGGCCAAGGTGCCTTTTGGGCAAAGGCCACAAATCCAGCTCAGCTGGGCAGGGAGAGCAGGGAGCAACATCTGGCACATCTCGGGTCTGTGGAGCATCCCCTCCTCTCTTTATTCCTCCCTGATTAAATGGAAGTGAGGAGCCAGGGAAGGGGTGGAGGAATGGGCCAGAGTCATTCCCCTGATGAGGGGGTCTGGATGACGATGAAGCTGAGCTTTGTCCAAACTGTGTCTGTACAAAGGGAGTCTGTTCTGGCTGCAGATGTGGTTTAGCAAACCTTACCTGTGAGTGGGCCTGCAGGAATCACGGAATGGGTTGGGTTGGAAGGGACCTCAAGGGTGATCTCATGGCAGGGACACCTTCCCCTATCCCAGATTGCTACAAGCTCCATCCAGCCTGGACTGGAATCCTTCCAGGGTTGGGACAGCCACAGTTTCACTGGGCACCCTGTGCCAGGGCCTGCCCACCCTCACAGCCAGGAATTCCTTCCCAACATCCCATCCATCCCTGCCCTCTGGCAGTGGGAAGCCATTGCCCCCTGTCCTGTCCCTCCATCCCTTATCCAAAGTCCCTCTCCAGCTCTCAGTGTCAGAAAGGCACCAAGAGGTGCTGCCACAGCCACCCCATGTCACAGAGGCTGCTTGGGCACCTAAAGCCAAAAAAATTTCCATTTCCCAGAGGAAGGCACGAGCTCACAGGAGGGCAGGTTTGACCTCTGGCTTTTGCCTGCTCAGCCCTTGGCTTGGCTGTTTTTCATTTCCTCTGCAGAGAATAGGAACTGCAGGGCTCCCTGGCCCTGCCTGAAGCTATTTGAGATTTTTCTTTAAAAAATCTGGCTTTTGACTAAATGGTTTCATCCCCCTCCTTGCAAGCAGATAATGAACATGTCCCTTTTTTTCAGGGGGAATGTTCTCTGCAGAATCCAGCGTCTTCCTTCAGGTGTCTGTTCTTCCTTCACCCTCTGGGTGCTCCCAGGAGTGTTGTCCCTTTGGCAGGACGTGTTTTCTCCCTTCCCTCCCTTCCCATCAGGATACGCCACCCCAGCCCTGGAGTCCTCTGGCTGGGCCCTCAGGATTTTGATGATCCTCCTGCCTTTTCCTTGGCTGGGGAGAGCAGTGCTGGCAGAGAGAGCCGGCCCCTCCTCGGGAGCAGAGCCAGGAGGGTCACTCTGAGCCAGATCAGGAGTGCTTGGGGATTTGAGTGCCTGTAACCGAGCGTGTCTAGACAGCCAGGAGCCTCCAGTGCAGGGAACAGCGAGTTTTCCAGGCAGCCCCTGGAGTACCAGGGGAAATCTTTCTCCCCAGCACAGGAGTGGGACAGATGTTGGCGCTCACCGTGGCAATCCGCGGCTCGTGGACAGCGAGTGGTGATAGCGAACTCCTCTCCTTCCTGCTGTGACCTTCCTCAGGCAAGGACGTTCCCGTGTCCAGTGAGGGCAGAAAGGGCTTGGACACGAGTGGAGCAGTGAGAACCTGAACCTGAGAGACTCCAGGTCTGGTGTGTCTGTGCAGAATCCAGTCCAGGTGTGTCGTGTCCCACCTAAGAGCTCATTGCAAGCCTGAGATTTCCAACGTATGGAAACACACAAATATCCAAACCTCTTTTTTCTTCACTTGGATAGGATTTTCAGGCAGAGGAAGAGGAGGCTCCTATTTACATTTAAATAATTCAAAGCCCCCGGTCAAGAGGCAGGGTCTACAGCATCGGTGTCAGGGGGTTGCATTCAAAGGAGCAACTTCTTGTCTTCATCCTAAAAATGATCCCATCCAGCTCCCAGGGAAGGTAACTTTTATTGGTCTTTGCTCAAAAATGCAAAGCTCCACTGCTGCAGATTGCTTTAAATAGAAAAACTTCGGATCTGGATAGTTTTCCCACCTCAGAAAACTTCCACCAGTTCGGTGTGGGTAAATCCCGCAGTGAGCATCCTCCCTCCTCTGTCAGGTTCCAAACACAAGTGTCGGGAGTGATTTGCTCTGCAGCAACTCACAACATTTCCAACTTTATTTCAAACACCAAAATCAATTAAAATACCCAAAACATCCTTAAGGTGGCATTCACAGAAAAATTCAGGGGGTCCAGTGACTCCCCAGTGGTTCTGGTTACTGGAGACATCACAAGTGCCAGCAAACACACCAGAAATTCCCTCGGAAGCCCAAAGTCTTTTCAAGTGACTCAGGGTGCCAGACTGGCTGGGAGCAGAGTCCAGACGCTGCAGAGATGGAGGATTTGGCGTATTTTGTATTCAAGGTCTGCAATTAATAAACAGGAGCTTGGGAGGAGAGCGAGCCCCGGCCCCAGCCCAGCCCACTGAGCCCATGCCCTGCTGCAGGGGTGGATGGAGCTGCTGCCCCTCACTGCTCTGGGCCTGCCTTTTTTGAAGGGAAGTTGTTGGAAACTGGGGCTTTGGCAGCTCTGTGAAGCTCAGCTGTGTTTAGCCTGGGGGGGAAAGGCACCATCAGTGTCTCTGTGAGCAAGGATCAAAGCGGCCGAGTCCTGCCCTTCTGAACTGGCGACCGATGGATTCCTCTGACAGACCCCGAACACCTCGGGTTTGAAGCAAATAAATCCGCAGCGGGGGAGCAAAGCCTCTGATGGATGCTGGAGCCCTGCCCTAAGCACAGGTTCCCTTTGGGACCCCGACCTGCAGAGCCTCCAGCAGCACTAAATAGCAGCTCTGGGGCTCGTCTGAGCTCTTCTTGCAGGAGGGATGGGATGAGGGCTGAGCTCTCGCCTCTCCGCTGCTTGTGAAGCTGTGGCAGGGGCAGCTCGTGTCTCCCAGAGGCTGAGGTGTCGGCAGGGGGTTCTTTTTCCACTGCAATCAGCAGTTTGTGCTGCGTTTTTGTTCCTGTTGGCCGAGGGTCACTGTAGGATTATGCACAGGTTTGAGTTGCCTCCTGCTTCTCGCTCCTGAGGAGTGTGTTGCTGGTGTGTCTCATTAACTACCCTGGGTAAATGAGTGCGTTAATTAGTGCCGGCAGGTGAAGGAAGATGAGGGATCAGAAGTTCACAGGATGGTTTGGGTTGGAAGGGATGTTAAAGCTCATCTCATTCCACCCCCTGCCATGGGCAGGGACACCTTCCACTATCCCAGGGAATCCCAAGCCCCGTCCAGCCAAGCCATTGTCAATCTTCTTTCCCTTAAGCAGGATGAGATCCTTATGGTCCTTTCCCCACGGCTTTTTCTCTGCCCTTAAGACCCTTTTGGTGCTTTTCCTGTGCCTTTTCAGGTTCCCTTACTGGATCTGGGTGTGTGGCTCTCCTGCTGAACTCCTCAGTGGGATGCTGTGGTGTGAGGCCACTTCCCACCCTCGCAACTCCCCCGGTTCCCACACGGCTGCTGGGAGGTGATGGGAGTTGCTGGTTTTGCTGAGCTCAGCTGAACCTGGTGGGATTGAGGCTCCCCTGGCTGCAGACCCCCACCTAACGGGGCTGGAATCCTCCCACAGGCCAAATTCCCCCTCCTGCCACCAGCCCCATTCCCTCACGGAATTGCTGACGTTGGAAAACGCCTCTAAGATCATCAAGTCTTAACAATTTTGCAGCCCTGCTTTCCAATGTCAGGGCTTTTCGATCCGAAATCCTCCTGGAATTCCTCTCTGGAGTTCCCTGCTGTTGGTAAAGCCAAGCATTAGCTCATGAGGAAGGAGAACACTCGTGTTTGGTGGTTATTCCTGCACATCCTCCCAGTGGAACCAGTTGTTTTTGCATTTCCTTATCATTTGAGCTGAATCCTGGAGAAATACCTGTGGTTTTCCACCTGGGGCAGACATCTGGTGGGAAACAGCCTGGCTCATTCCTTTTGCCTTATCTGATCCTGGATCCACAGTAAACCATCTTTCTACTTTTCCAGAACTTCCCTACTATCCACAATCAATTAGATGTCATTAACAGCGCTGCATTGGCTCTGGGAGGTTTCTGCACCCAACATTTGCTCTTCTCTTCTCTTCTCTTCTCTTCTCTTCTCTTCTCTTCTCTTCTCTTCTCTTCTCTTCTC
>VXBT01001421.1:0-35009 GCA_013400235.1 Oriolus oriolus
GAAGGAAGGAAGGAAGGACCAAAACCGACCTCGTTCACACCTGGATTTCACTACTCCAGTCAAGTTTTTAAAACATTTAAGGTATCACTGGGGACTTGGAGCTGACACGTGACTCAAAGGGGAGACGTGGTTATTAAAACTGTGATTAGCAATTACAAGGGCATGGCTTGTGAAATTATGCTTTTTCTGTGCAAACACATCCCAGAGACAGGAGCTTCACAGGAACTGTATTTGCACATCACTGTACACATTGGCAGCCACTGCCAAGCAGCTTCAATTATTGTCCATTTGCCCTTTAGTATAGGACACAGACCACACTAACAAGCCAAAAAGGACGTGTGCCAGCCTAAAATAAAGTAAAAACCTAAAATAAAATAAAAATAATTTCTGCATCCTTCCACCTAGTTCCCAAACTATCCAGTGCGTTTTTTGCAATCCTATCTTCTTAGGAACTGTTTTCTCTTCCTCTTGCATGTGAACAGCCACACAAACATAACAGGAAATTGAATATACAGCAGAAACAGTGAAAGTGACTGTACACAAACTGCTCTCAGACACACAAATGATGTGAAAACACTGCTCTGATTTAATGTTGCTACATGAGGTATTATTAGGCATCAGAAATTAATACCAATAACACAGAAGACCTGGATTGCTCCTAAGGTAAAACGCACAAAAGTCAACACATGGAAGGACTGTCAAAGGAAAGAGGCTTTCTCTGCTTCGATCCAGCAATAAACCACGGCAAAAATATTCAATTCTTCAGACTCTTTGCAGCTCCCACAATCTTGCACCCCCTGCACCCCCCTGGATGCCAACATGCACATTTACTAGAGAAACTGATAGGCACCATTCAGAGGTATTTTGAAAGAACCATTTGCAAGCAAGCAATTCTGCATCCACTAAAACCCTGCTGTGTTAAAGGAGAAAATTGTCTTTGTTGGTTCACGTAAAATTGGCCTTTTCTATGAATAAAGGCCATTTGCTGTGGCTAAAGTGATGTGTCTATTTTTTGCAGTGTTTCTGCAGTTTAAAAGTTGGTCACTGTGGAAAAGTGTTTCACTTTGCTGTGGCTAAAGTGATGTGTCTATTTTTTGCAGTGTTTCTGCAGTTTAAAAGTTGGTCACTGTGGAAAAGTGTTTCACTTTGCTGTTGTGTTTCAGGCTAATTAATAAAGGTATTCACAGAATTAAAAGAAAACAGTGAAGTTACATCTGAGGTAGATGTACATGTGCATACTACACGGGTTAGCATAGAACAGACATGTCAGGAACATGATTATTCACGGTTATATATTCAAGTGTATCTATAATTATCCAAGTTTACTACCTTTAAAAAGCAGTTTAAAAAGTAGAGCAGCTAAAAGTTAGTTACACATCTCACGATATCGATACAGTCATTCTGTTACTCCATACTGTATTTCTGCAGGTTTTATTAGCAAGGTCAGGAGTCAACATCAGTGATTTACAGTCTGTAAAAAGGATGATGTCATTGAAATGTGAAGAAGGTCAGAATCCCCAAAGAGAAATTATCTTAACAACAGAGTGAGATCATTCCATACACTCATCTGCTCCAGGGGGCAATAATCAAACAGACCTACATGTAAAGCCTAAGCTGAGCGTTAGATAAAAGCTACAGAGGCAGTACTTTCCCAAGGTAATACAGCAGAGCGCTGTAGATTTTGTTCTGAACTTCACTCATGAAAAAGCTCACTCTGCAAGGGTCCCAATCCCGTTTTTTTTTCCTTAAAACATTAAATAGAAAACATTATACACATATGTGAATAAATGGTTCCGTTTCCAATAGAAGTCCTGATACCCACACGGAACTAAATAACGCGGCTCATTAAAAAAGGAGTTTGCCTTTGACCTTGCACTTAAGGTTTAAAATACAGCTTTTCCCTGCACTGAAATTCTACAGGCTGCTCAAGATCCCAACCTGCACCAAGAATAAAATCCCCCACAGGCCCTCACCCAGAATAAAGACTTTAACTTCCTTCATCTACAAGAGCTACAACACTGGCTAACCAATGTTAGCTACCAAGACAAGAAAATTACACAAGTTTCTACTGTCTGAGAAAACATCCACATTTTTGTTGCTCTACCTTCAGCAACAATTTCCCATGGATCTGGGGGGTTGAAGCTGCTGTGCTGTGGTAAGAAGAAAATCTGTCTCTACAGAACAGAGAGTGCTGCTAATCATCTGCAACAGGAATGAGCAATTCATCAAAAATTAAGTAAGTTTTTAAAAACGATGAATTTGTAACCAAGGTCTCCTCTTATTTAGAAGTGGTGTCAAGTTGTTAGCTCGCCTCTTTTATCTCAAATAAACATAAATTGCCAAAGTTCAGTGCTTCTGAAGAGAAAAAGATGTCCTATCAGTACATTTACCAAAGAATTGCAATTGTGTTCCCACATGAGAGAAGCAGCTTCCTGGACGTGGGTGTTCCATTTAAACTTTTAAGAGGACATCAAAACACATTTGCATGAATATAGATCAGTGCTTCCGCTGGGTGATTTAAATGCATCTTACAGCTGTGGAGAACGATCTTCTCAGTATGCAAAACATCCTTCTTAAAAAAGAGGAATTATTAACTTATTTCTTTCTTTTTATGCACATCAATAAAATCAGCCCGACCTCTGAACCCCCGTATTCTCTTAGCAGCAACCCTCATGCTCCTTCTGTCTGCCCTGTCCCAGAATTCCAATACTCCTGCCTGGCAAACATTCCACGCCACACCGACTTTAGGGTTCAGGGTGAGTGCTCAGTGGCAGATCTGCTTCACACCCAAGCCCACCTGAAGCCATCACACATCCCAGCACAGAAACCGTGAGTTTGTAAAGTCAGGTCTCTCCACTGCTGACTGATGTGGGTGTGCTGCAAGAACGACCATCATGAGGAAACCATCATCTACAAAACCTGCTGACTCTGGGTGTGTCTTCTAGAACACCAGGATAATTTATTGCCATGTTTTTTTAAACAAACAAAGAAAACCCAAGGCCGTTTCTTTAGCTGGAATGTGAGTGTAGAAAATCAGTTTCGGATTTCTTCCCTGGGTAGTTCAGCGTTGTCTCCCCTTGCAGCTCATCGGAGTGGGTGAGGGCAGTGATGCAGCCCTATCAGCTGATCTCGGGAATGTGATCCATTAGAGAACCATCCCGCCCCGAGGGACCCAGCGGAGGGTATGCATGGAGGCTGCATGAATTAATGCTGCACAGACCGGTAATGACTCCTGATTAGATAATATAATACATCCCTGAGCAATCAGCACGGGAAAAACACCCCCCATTCTGCCACCAGCTCCTCCACTGCCACACGATTCACAAATCATGCACTTCACTTCCCCCAAGCATGCAGTGCGTTTTTAAACCAACACTGTACAGCAAAATAGGTGGTGGTCAGAAAGACACTTGCCAGGGCAGAATGAAAAGAGAAAATACATTTTTTTATGGACTTGGTGAGCTCCTGGGATGTTCTCCCCTATTTTTATGTCTCAAGAGAAAAGCAGCACGCTCGTTGGGAGCGTCACTGTAAGTCAGTGAATATAATCACCAGGAAGTTTGATACAGCAGCATCAGAAAAGGCAATATGGCACAACAGAGGAAGCCCCCATCTTTGCTTTGAAGATACACCTATAATTCATAAGATTTGTTATATCCATGGAGTAAAAGTAATAGAAAATAAACAAGCACCCCTTACTTTGTTGTGATTCCAAGAAGAAGCTTTTTAGAGTATAACAACCTAAAACCAGCCTAGCAAAGTCATGGAAAATATCTTTCAATTTCAAAATTAACAAATGTTGCAAAATTTCAATTTCTTAAGTATCAGGAAATCATTATTTCTGCTAACCTCTTCTGTAACAACTCCATCAACCTTTCCAAAATAATGTTTGTTGTAGCAAGAAGTCCTCTGAACCTACCAAATTCTTGTTTTCTCTTCTGTAATCTTACCTCCGGTTGCACAACTCTCAAAAGTGAAGTTTGCCCATTTATCCAGCAATCATCTTTCTCTCTCCAGCCCTGATAACTGCTTCATCTACAACAGCATTTATTGTCAACAAAAGCAGAGTGAAAAGCTTGTTCAACGACTTTTTTTGCCTTTTCATTACTTATTCAGGATGATTAAACCTGATCTGGAATAATTTCAAATTGATTTTCACATCTGAAGTATCAAACACAACAACTTGCCATTTCTCTCCCTTTCGATGGAGTGCTGAATAATTATGTTATGCAAGACCTAAACATTTGATCTTTCTCTCTGTGGAAAGAAGAACGGTCGATTCACAGGAGCTGGTGAGAGAGGAGAGCTCCAGGTCAGTTTGCAGCCCCATCTGGCATCCCTTGCCCAGACCCACAGAGACTCAGCCCGAGCACTTGAAGGAACTGATGACTTGAGACTTCTCCAGTAAAAGCACAGCGCACACACACTGGTTTGCTCCGAGTCAAACTGGGGGCTGAGGGAAGGCTGCATCATGAGAAAATCTTCAAAAAGTGAAATCCAAGGTCTAAAAGTGAAAACAGAGCAAATTTTTCCTTCAACATTTACCCTGATAAAAAGCAGGGGTAACCCAGCATACGCTGAGCAAAGAGGGAAGAATCAAGACTGGCATTTCCCCCCACAACAGCTTGGTATTTTAGCAGATTTACTGTCAGCCTCCAGCCCTTCTGCTTTGGATCATGCAGACTCAGATCAAGAATTAGATCTGGGGAAAAAGGCATCTGTTCAGGGACTATTAGCAGCTCTCTGTTTTATAAAGTGACCAGTGTTTCCAAAGGATGCAACATCTTTTCTTTTTCAATAAAGATTTTGCAAGAAGCTTATCTGCAATGAAAAAGCACACCACCACTTTATAAAAAGTATTACAAAAGTCATTTTTACAGTTACAGTAAGAGACCACAACACAGACATTAAGAGTCTGTCCTTCAAAACCACAGGTCTTTCATTTACTCAGTGGTTTGGGATTTTTTGTTTGTTGTTTTTAAAGTAAAATACTATATTTGGGGGTTCTTGTATGCATTTGTTTTTTCTGCCATCATGGTGAAGCTACAAACATTTTCATGTTTTTCTCTAATTTGGTGCCAACATCAAGCTGGAAACTTTTTTTTAAATGAAAACCAAGATTCTGATGAAATACAAGACCTGTGGTTTTTAGGAAAAACAAAGTATCACAAGATTTGTCATAAAAACACAAGGTTGGCAACAGTACCAATCTTATGTACAGTAGCCTGCTATTTATAGGTGCACTCACAAGTCTGCAGACATATTTCTGCTCTCCAGTAACAAACCTAGGAAGACAAAAGGCTCAGCAACAATTATCACAGATACCTGTCACTTTTAAAGTCAAGAACAAAATGAAAGTGGCACAAACCCCAGATCCTCATCTGGCAGAAAGCAAACAGGAGTCAACTGCAGCTACATGAACAATTACACAAAATGAGATTCTGGTACTAAAACTCTTAAATCCTAAAATCTGAAGGCTCAGCTGTATTGCAAGGGGCACTTCCATGTACTGGGCAGCAAAGGGAGGGATATAAATTCCTTTACACATCCAAGGGGTCCCTGTGCCACACCAAGGCCAGAGCCACTCCAGCCCCTGGCTGCACTGAGGGGTGTCTCTGACACTGCACAGATGATTTTCATACTCTCCAGTGACTCTGTCAACTGCTCTGTAACTTCCTCCACTGAACAGCTCCTTCGTTCCCTACAAGCTGAGGTTTAAGATCTACCTCCAGCTCCTCTGGCCCCTGTTTTCCTGGGGCTGCCTGCTCACAGGACCCCCTCTGCATTAGCACAACCCCACAGCACGGACCGGCGAATGTGGCTCTTTTTTTGATTGTCTAAGGGTGATTCACACACAACATGACAATGACATTGTTCAAGTCCAAACTCCTGGTATCAATACTAAATCTGCTTATACACAAAAGCAAGGGAACCTTTCAGACATATTTGGAAGATGCAGCTGTTTGACTTTTTTTAGTTACCTGTGAAGGAATGCATAGCTTAATTCTTTCTGACCAGAGAAATGTGTTGCCTGCAAGCTCCAGAGCAAAAGCAGAGCTCAGCTTGTCAGCCACCAACTCTTTGTCTACACAGTTAAGTAACTGTGACACTGTGATGTTAATCACAGCTTTAGTATTTTCTCTTTGGCTTGGAAGAAATGATGCTGATAAGCTCAAGTACAAGTGACAGCTATCAGAGAGCAGCATGGTTACTGCAGCTCCATTTTCTATGGCCCAAACTCCACCAGTCCAGGAGAGCAGAGGCTTCTTCGTGTGCTTTAGGGTGCTCAGCCAAGAATCACAAGAACAAAAGAATAATTCAGGATTTTCCCTTACAATATTCTCTTACAAGCTCTGTAATTTCATGAAGTTGGGCCTCCCGCCTTCATGCAGTCTCAGAACTGCATCCCCAGTGGATCTCAGAATACCAACCCTGCAAAATATACTGCCATTCAGTTCTTTAGGCTCCACCTGTCCCAACAACAAGATTCAACAGAAGCCATGATTCACTGGGAGGTCCTGGCAGAAAGGGATTAAAAAGTTTATTTAGAGCTGTTTTCTGTAGTCAGTGGACTGGCACCCAGGGAATTGCTGCTGCTGGGAATGCACAGCTCCCTTCCACCATGCTCCCTGAAATGATGAGCCTGCCACAGTCTTTTTATTGAAATTACAGGGCAGCAAAGAAGACAGAGAAAAGCCAGAGAGGCTTGTTTTGTCACGCTGTCCTTTGCAGAAGCAAGGCTACAGAGAAGGGATGCTCTGACTGGTAACACACTCTGCCTGTCAGGGCAGCCTATCTTCCATGGAGCACACTTGCACGCCATCTATTATTGAACACTTCTAGAGCACAAAGCAATCTCATTATGCAACGAAAACAGCATCTATGCAAGTGTGATGGGTTTTTTTCCACAACATTTTCACATTTCTCTTCCAGCCTTCCCCTTTCACACCAGCTGCAGTCGAACTACTCGCTGGCCTTGATGCTTACAATGTTGGATGTGATAGGAACAGACCAGACACTGTTTTAACACAGGAAGGTTAATTTAAAATAACCTTCCTAAGCTGTTCATACTGCAAGACAGCAACATTACAAGGAGAAGACATGGATTCATAAATAGGATCAGCTTTCAATCCTCAGAGCAGTGGTAGCAGCACTTGTCATGAACATTCTGTGCCGAGTCTCCAGGGGAAGCGCAGCTTCAGCTGCCGCTTACACAGCTCCTTCTGTCAGTCACTCACAGCAGCAATGCCAGGTTTTCCTGCTAAGGAGCCTTGCTCTTCACCTCCGAAAGGTAAATGCTACCATGACAAGAGATGAAAGGCAGAAAATGCTCCATAGCACGCCTGCTACTCTATTTCAGCACCAGCTGGCTTTTGATGTATCTGTATCCCTCAGCAAACGAGCCAGCCTTTGAAATCAGGCTGATTGTTATAAAATCATCATTTAAAGGAGCCTTAGAAAGATTAAGAAAAAACCCCAAGACTTACAGTCACACACATGTATTGGAGGCAACCAGAAACCACTTAAAGGCTGTTATCAGTCCTGCCATAAAATTTTTTTGAGGGATTTTTGTTGTCTCAGTCCCTACTCCCACATGACCGACCTTGACTTTGCATCCTTCCCTTTGAACAAAGCAGGAATATCTCAGAGTACTCAGGAGATAAGTCTAGCCAAAAAGTTACACTGCCTTCAGATGCAGCAAAGGATTAGGATTCCTGAAGCTGTCATGGACTTTGTCAAGGTCTTTTTAAGCGTAATTAAATCTGCCTCTTCCTCATGATCAGCCTTCTTACAGGTCCACAAAGACAGCGTTGAGGCAGTCTTGTATGATGGCCACTCCAAACTATTTTCTTGAATGCAACAAGGAAAAGACAGCTGAATGTTCTCTTTTCCAAGTGCCATAAAAACATCATACTGAGTTGAGGAGGCCAGGGATCATTTTGTACTACTCCTCTGAAAAGCCTGTAGCTTACGCCACAGCCACCTTTTTAGATTAACACTGTGGGCTTTTTCTTCTATTTTAAGCAAGTTATAATCCAGAGTTACTGTTTTCATGAAAATATGGCAGAGGGGACAATGAACCATATAACTGTCATGGAGCCATCACTAAAGCTCAGAAGTTCCTTAAGGCTTGTCTCTAACTCTGAGGCCTCTGCCATAGCAAAAAAAAAAGACAAAATATTCCAGGGCAGTAGTTCACACTGGTATAAACCATTCAGAAAGCAACGATAAAACAGTGATTTATTCATTACCTTACTTACTACAGTGTAAAAGAACCGTATGAAAAATTCTGGGGAGTGCTCTCCACAGATGGGAAAAAGCCAGCACTGAACTGGCGACGATGATCAATCTGCCTCCCATTTGTAATTCCACCTGAGAAGATGCAGATTTTAGCTGTGCTCTGAGGCCACTGCACAAAAAAATACTGTAACAATGCTGAATTCCCCTCCTCCTCAGAGGGTAGCAAACCTATGTGAGCAGGCAGGAAATGCAGGGCTTCTGACTAAAGTTTTATTTTTGCTGCCTGGGCAAATTATTATTTATTGTTACCCTTTTACACCAGCAGCTTTTCTGGGAAAGAAAATGCACCCAGACATCTCACTGGAGAACAGTGAGACATGTCAGTTTGAAAGGGTGAAGGACAACGCTTTTACAAGGCCACGAAAAATGCTACCAGGAAAACACTACTGAATTTTGCATTTCTTTTTTTTTTTTTGGTTCAAATTCCAGAATCAGCAAGTCTTTACAAAGATAAGCAGTTTCAGTAAAAAGAAGTAAGATGACAACAAAAATATCCCTCTGAAGAATGAGTGGGGTGTTACATAGTTGGATCTTTGGTAAAATAGGAAATGAAGGAGGAGAGATGAGGGGAAGAAAGGATAAATTAGCAATAAATAAATAAATAAACAATAAAGCTCCTGTAGGAAAACAGCATCTGTTGAAATAAAGAATTTCTGTCAAACAGCCCAAACCACACTATTTCATGGTATCTATTTTTTCCTCCTGTTAGTCATGGTTTGCAGGAGTTTTATAACCATGGAATGATACAGCTGTAAAAAAACAATGCCCCCAACCTTTTCAGTTTATTAATAGATGCTATAAAAATAAATATTAATTTTTATCTTATCTACTTTCGAGTAGATCCAAACTAGCACAAAACAAATCAAAAAGCACACACTCACAACATAGAGGATATGACTAAGCCACATCAAGTAGATAAGAGACCAAACTTCAGACATGCTGCTAAATCAAATTGGTATTTACATGTAAATATTTTATCTTGCACATAAACTATTTGTCTCAACACCAGTAAGAGCAGCGAGGCCTACACAGACAACTCACGTTAGCACTGTAAGTATTTTCCTTCTCAGGGCTGTACTGAAGCAGCACATCACAGATACTGCAAATTTGAGGAGTAGAACTGCAAACTGGTGAAGAATAGCACAATAAGAGAAGTACACACTTTTTATCATTATCCCAATATATCCATGTGTGGTCTAAAATACAAGATTCCACGCCAAGGATCAATTTGGAAACATTTTACGAATACCAAAGGACTATGTACCAACATGACAACAGGTACTGAAGAGCCCTTATCCCTGTTTTCATGACTGTCCTTATCCCATACATGATGCAACAAAGAAAACTACACTCTCTTGCCTAGTTTCAACTCTTGGGTTTTCACAGGCAGTCTGGTATGAACAAGAACCGAAATGAATCAGAAGCTATGTGAGAATTCAAACTACGCATTAAAAAAAAAAAACGGTGCTGACAAAATAATCCAGCTCGTCCACATCCTCTCCTCCACATGCTCTTCTGTTTCTGCCTCCAAAGGAAACTAGGAGGAAGCACAGAAAAGTTTACACAGCATTCTGAACCAAACTGAAGCTAAGAAGGAGCAAAACTACCAGACACCTTGCCTAAAGAATTCAGGTCGATGTGATCAGGGCCAGGAGAAAAGTCACTTGAGTTCCCAGTTTGAGTTCTGCTGCCAAGTCACACTGTGGGAGGTTTTAAGCAGACCTGCAAGCTTCTAGTCCCATCTGTAAATGGCACTTGTCTGGCACTAGGTTTAAAAATGAAAAAACATTTCAGACAGATATATTTGAGGAAGCCCTCTCTAACCAAGAGTGCTGCTTTACTTCCAGAGTTTTCAAGTACAATGTACTTTACTTCCCGCGTGAAGTACGGCAAGAAAATTGATGTCCAGTTTCTCATTTATATTGGAGATACTCACTCCCCTCACCCAGTCTGTGGAAACTGAACTTTTTAATAAGGTTGTGTTCTAAGGAGGGAAAAAAAGACAATTTCTGCTCGGATTTTTGCAGTGCTCAGTCTTCCACACATGCTATTTTTGCCCTGTGATTTAAAGAAGAGATATTACTGCTTTAGGTAACTGCTTACATGAGGAATGGAGTAAAACAAATAGTTTAGAAATTCCTAACAGACTTACGTCTATTTGCATATAGGTAACTATGGAAAGCATGGGTAAGAAACAAATACATAATAGAAATTAATTTTAAAAAGTCAAAACCATTAAAGAGCTACATTCAGTGCATGGTTTATTTGCAAGAAGCTAGCTAACCAGCTCTTACTGTAACCACATGTGACAAATCAGAAAGAAACAAACTGAATTAGGAGTTCCTAATCCTTGTGACAGGACGTTCAATAGGGCATTAAATTTTAAAAATTGAGACCAATTACAACGAATACGCCTCAATTTTATTTCAATAAATGAACTAGTTTCTCCACACAAAAGTTGGAAAGGCTTCAGTTTATTAAAGCGTAAGCCACAGAAAAAGCATATAAGAAAAATGGTATCAAAGAACAAAGTCCAGATGAAATTTTGTATCTGCTGCGTATAAAATCCTCCACCCGCACCTAGCTGAGTCAGGAGAGAAAGGAGGCAGGCACAGCTACTTATTTTTGCTGAGAGTTCTTTGCTTCTCAGCGTGCTCCACAATTTTTTCTTCCACATACAGCCCCTTTCTCTTTCTCACTGCGTTCATGTACTTGCGGGCCTGGTTCTCCGAGTCCGCCTTCTCCCCAAAGTGCAAATATTCCTCCTCCGTCGTTGGCACCCAGAACGGGTCACTCGAAATGATCTACGAAAAGAAACAAACAGAAAAAGAGTAAAGCAGTACAAAAGTTTATTAGCTTACTTCAAGTAACCAACTGCTGAAGTAGAGAAACAAAAGCAGAGCAGATCAAGTTGTCTGGAAAGCCTGCCAGCAGCTATTGCAGCAGAAAACAAGAGTTAAACTCACACACTCTGCAGCTCTCGCCCCAAAAGCCCCCAATAAATTTCCAAATTCAGCTGCAATTATCTGCGTAGGTTTTTTTAAAAGCAATTTTAATTGCCTATCAGCAAACAGCGCCAAATAACGTTCAGAAAATTCTCAAGAAGGAACTCCTTATTTAGAATATTATTTCACAACAATTTTATTAGAATTTATCAGAACTGAAGTCTTCTGCTCATTTCTGTGCCCTATGTTTTCCAATCCCAATCCGGAGTCGGACAGATGGTTTAAAAATCACCGGTTTTGGTTCTAACACATTTAGCAGAGCTGTTCTTGCAGCTTTTAACCCTCCTCTAGAACAGATTTTAGATCTAACATGATCAGAGAATAACTGGACATGCCTTTATTCCCAGTTCATCCTACATACCCCACACTCCTGGGACAACCATAGAGGGTATTACGAAGAACACTAAATATGAACATTAGGAAGGGATGAAATTGACCATATTGTGTTACACGGGTTCTCCTGCAAACTTCAAAAATACTTATTTTACTTGATTGTAGATTTCCTCACAAGATGCAGTTACAGGTAATATATTTTATACAGTATTCATTTCTTAAACAAACTCCTCATGGAAAAAGCAGTACAGACAAGTATTAGTTACTGCAAGAACCTTGATAGTTATAACGATTGAGCAGATTACTTAAATAATAATTTCTGAAATATTAGCACTAGCACTAATAACTGCCAAGGAGAGAACAAATTTCCCTAAATTACCAATTTTAGCTTGCTGTTATAAACCTTTTCTACCGTTACAAACTTTTTTCTTGATAAATCCTTTCAATTGCCATATGGTACTTCAACCTAAGCAAAATTTCTTAAAGCTCAGGTTATACAAAGTAAAAAGAAGAGGAATTAAAAAATGATGACTGAAGAGGGATGATTTTCCCCAGAAACATGGACAACTGTGGAGTCCTAATTTAATACCTCATCTTAAATAACTCCTAACACAACCACACAAATTACACTTTAGGGGGAGTTAGGAGAAGGACCATGGCAGTCTAGTTTGCATTAGGCAACACTGTAGGTTCAGTCTTGCAAAAATGGGATGTAAAGCTAAACCAACAAAACAGTTCCAGTTTGCTACAGTTAAGCACATGCACAGACTTGTTAAATTAAGTGGGTATTACTCGTGCTGAAAGTGACAGCCAATCTCAGTTATTTACATGGGAAGGGACTATGCACACGGTTGTCTGGCTGAAAACCAAAAGCAAGTAGAGCTCAGAAATAAACAGTCTGAAACTCAGCTTTCCAAATTCTTCTGTGTTTATTTTTGCCATAAACGTAAGGACTGTCTAACCACAGAAGAATCTGCTTGAGTCATACCCACTCTGATATCTTGCACAGGGCCTTATAACCAATGCATAGAAACTTAGAGGTGATTCCTTCAATCAATAGAAAAAGGATGGTCCCCACTCTACGGGAGTTCGAAAGCTTTACTGTTATTTTACGCACATAATATACAGAAATACAGAAAAAGGGCAGTGAAGATTGCATGTTGGCTTGATGAAGTTGCAGTGATGCTCATCCTGAACATCTTAATGATGTAAAGCTAACAGGGACTTCCCCTTTCAGGACCTGCCTAAAGAGCTGAACAAACAAGAATTTCCAAGTCCAAGAACACATGAAGAAGAAAAGGTGATTCATGCTCAATGGATTTGCTTCAGACTGCACTGCTGAGGGAGGTTACACAGCTACAAACTGATAAGTTAAAAACTGTTACTATGCCCTTTGATGACTTTTTTTTCCACACTGGCAAGAAACGGAACACCCAGAAATTATGCCCAGAGAGAAGCAGCGAGACAGTGGTTCTTGAAGAATGAATGTAACAGAGGAGACCAAAGTATAAAAAATTGAACTTACAGATCCAATCTACCTGTAAATATTTAGATACTGTAGTGATGGGTGTTCAAGAAAATCCCCAGGTTTGACAGACTGGCTCTTTCAATAATTGATGACAGACTTCCTCTACTGAAGTTTTGCACTGGATATTTCTTCCACTGACAAGAATTCTTTACGCTTCAACAGGTCTCAGGAAAGTCAGCATAACAGCAGGTTTAAAAGTATGTGCTATTTAGTATTTATTAGCCAGAAAAGCTAAACCTATTGCAGCACAGGGTTACAGAATCCTGAGTGAACCTTGCACTGCTACATGATGCAGAGCAGTGCTGTAAAGAGGTTCATTAGGTTTCAAAGAACTACCTCAGGAGCTATCTTGGCTTCTCAACCTGTCTACATAATTCAGCCACTACACACTGCTTCTAGAGCAAGATCTGGTGGCATCAGAAAACTTCTGTTAGAGGACCACACCTACCTAAATGGTGCAGATACAGTACAAGAGACAAATTAATCAGCACACGTGTAACCACACCGTGGCAAGCAATAAGAAAGAAGAAGCTGGATCTGCTGAGTCAGCTGGAACCTGGGCCATCCTCTGAGCATCTCCTTTAAGAAGTCACTGTAACCCTATTATGACACACAGGGGTGTTACTGACACAGTGACCCAAACAAAAAAAGTAAGAAGGTTTTCTTTTCTGAAAGTTCTGATTCTGTGAGTGAAGGCAAAGGCACAAACTAGACTGCTCCTCTTTATTCATATCATATTAATGAACCAAGGCAGATGCTTACAGCAGGTGGCATCCATCATTCCCCATGCTCTGTTAGTACAGCGCAAGCAAGCCAGAGGAGAACGGTCCCAAAGCATTGTCATCAATTTCCTTACAATGGGAACTGTCAGAATGGTGGGTCTGGGTCTCCCGGAATCACAGCTAAGAAGCTTTTTAGGTCCTGAGCTATTGTTTGTATTCATGGGAACCACACAGGGATGGCTCTGGGATTTGTAACAGAAATTGAGGTTCTGTCTGGATAAAGCCTTCAGCGATGAATTAGATTCTAAATGGACCATTACTTCTGGAAGATGGTACAGTTATTTCACAGAGGGCATTTACTGTGGATCCTGAAAGATCCACAGGATCAAAGCAGAAAAGACACCCAGAAACATTATTTATTCCATGTTGCATGCCACTTTTAATTTAAAATTATTTAAATGTTTCCATATACTAACTTTTCAGTACAAAACTAAAACATATAGCCTAAGACTCCTCTTCAAATCAGAAATGTGATAGCATCTTGACAACACTTTTTCAAAAAGTTACATTCCTAAACAAACTGCAATCACAAGAGAACTGGACATTCAAAATAATATGCCTTCCACAGATGAAAAATCTTTAAGTGACTGAAGCAATTCAGTTAACCCTCTGTCAAAAGTCTGCTTCTCTCTCTCTGCCTGTGTGTTGTGTGTGTCTGAGCACCACTGAGCAGGGGGGACAAGAAAATTACCACAGCCAAACCTTCTGTGCCAAGTTTAACAGACAGAAGATGCCAAGAGGCACCAATATTAGAAGTAAGACTCCATAAAACCAACGATGTTATGGTATTGTTAGCAGTATGATAAACTACATTTTAAAATACCACCATACTGTGTGTGACCTGGTAACTGGAAAATTCAGCACACCTTTTCTCCAGCAAGTTTTCTAGGACTTGGGAATTTTTCTGTGTAACAGCATGAACTAGCCAGTGGCCTATGCTTATTTATTACTCAACACCAGAATTCTCTGACAGGGACAACATCAGCCTTAACTGCAAACAGCCCAGCACAAACACGATTACTGCTCCAAGTGTACACAACAAAGTGCTTCCTCCTTAACACAACTGAGTATTTCTGTACGTCTGCAAGGCTCTTCTGAAAGACATTTATTTTAAAAAGTGAACTATAAATCAAGATCTGTGCAGTGGATCACTGGACCAGCATTTATTCTATTAGAAAACAAGCATTTTTTCTAAATGTGGCCATATAAAATGAGACACAGGAAAATGAATCAGTGCACAGCAGCTGATACAGTTCTTAAATTTGTTATTGCAAACACAATGCCCAAGTGATGGAAATGTTCCTATTAAAGGAACATTGAAATTAAGGAACATTTAAAATTAATCTTCATTGATTTACTTTCTAGAAGTCTTAGGTAATATAATTTGTTTAAAGTATGACTATAAGCACACCCATAGAATTCCATTATGCTTAAAAGAAAAATAAACCCCCCAGTCAAATACATGAAGCATGTCCCATCGCTCACTGCAGAACTATGAGCCCACTCTAGGTATAAATAAAACACTGTTTATAATGTAGTCAGCTGGGATTAGGTATTTCAAAAGAAGTGAATAGATTACTTCAAATATTGTAGGCAAAGGGTATATTCTTTAGAAGAAGAAGAAACCATTCTAAAGCAAGTTGTTTCATTAAATACAACCACTCTTCAAACCAACACACCCAAACAATGAAGTCTTGTAAGACGTGTTTAGTAAGAGCATGCAGAGCAGCACAGGCAAAACAGATGTCACTCTCTTTTAGCCTAACAACTATACATTAATTATTCAAGCTATAAATGCTTCGATCTTTATGAGAGGCAATCTGAATACCCGTAATAATAATCAATAAAAATAGAAATACTATGAGCACACTATGTTAATAGTGGTAGATGACAGAGTGTGTACTAATCCTGCAAATGATTATGTAAGCTAATCAAGCTTTTCAGTAAGACATGAGTTAGAGCAGACCTCTTGCAATTCAAGAGGACTTGGAATTTTAAGCCTTAATTTGAGGATGATTTATTATTTGCATTTCAGTGTCACCCAGATGGCTCCAATAGTGATCCTGGTCCCATTGTCTAGTGTATTTCACAAAATGATGGTAAGAAACAGTTTCTGCCTAAGGCAGCCTAATTATGCAAAACAAGGTTGAGAGAAGCATCAAAAGCAAACAGAAGGGATCTGCCTAGTTCATCCAAAAGGTCAGGCAGATTTGGGAACTCAGCCATGTTCCTAGTAGCACTTCCCCTACTGGTCCTTACTGTCTGATGAAGACAGAAAATTTCTTTTGAGCCAAATATCATCAACGTGGAAAATGCTGGACCATGAACAGAAAGAGCAGTCTTACACTGTCTGATGGAGATTTTAAGACCAGCAAGCAACATCATGGACTTTGTGAACTGCTTAATAAGGAATCCCAAGAAACACTAAGTTCAGTGTGACTGGGCACTACCACCAGCAGCCGACAGCATGCCAGGAAAAACATTATGCCATGTCCTGGTTTGTCACCCCAAGACATGCCAGAAGTTCTTTTTTCTGTTGAGAAAAAAATTTAAAAATCAAAAGAACTATTATACCCAATTTCAAAGATGATGCGGGCTCGAGTGGATCAGAATCCTTTCCACCTTTGAAAACCTGATAGCAGAAAGATATTTCAAGAGCAGTTACAGTTCAAGTGGTGTCCACCACCTAGTAATGACAATGACACAGACACAGAGTGTGCAACTTAAAAAGCACAGCGGATATGCACGTCTGAGATGTCTGAACTGGCCCCGAGAAACAAAAGGCTTTAGGGTAAACCTCCCTTCAGGTGAAACAGCAGAGCCTTGCCAAGGTGTGTGTGAATAGTCACCTGCTGTTTTTCAAGACAACCGTATGTAACTCGCTGGGTAATGCTGCACAAGTGGTTCTGCACTGAGCACAACCAAATTTAAGGCCACTTGGGCACTGGCAGTGTGCTTCCAGAACAGAGAATACCCTCCATGAAGGTACTGGGTGTGTAGATACCCTGCAAGTAAAAGGAGCATCGAAAAGCATCCCATAATTCAGAGCTTCCCTTCACAATATGTAACGGGGAGAGCCAAAGCCTTAAAACGCCTGGTTAGATACAAGAACTCCTCTTCCAAGAAATATTGTAATAACGAACATTTACACAGTTAGTTATAAAATAAACTCATACAAGGTTATTTTGGCTCAGGAGCATCATCCTTGTTTGTGTCTCAAACAGTGACAGCTAAGCTTTAGCCTTGACTTCAGCAAGTAGCTGCAAACAGGAACCTTGTAACTGGAAATAAAAAAAGGAGATGTGTGGCTCTTCTGCTGCATTTTTTTCCTATTACTTAAGAAGCATATATTGAGAAAGAGAATTAAAGCCACACCCCCACCACTTTTATTTACTGTTTCAATTAGCTTCAGATGTCCTTGCCAAAACAATGAGCTTTTCATATTTGAAAGGTTCCAGGTTACTCCTGGAATTCATTTCTGTGCCTAAACTGTCACTGGTGCAATAATGTATGTAAAGTTACAGTTCAAGCCTGGAATAGATTCTCTCTCATTACCTCAGCCTGCTTCCTGTTTAATGCAAGCCTAACAATCTCATCCAGCAACTTCTATATTAAGCCTCATCTTCCGAGCTGTAAAATGACTTACGATTCGAAAGGCATGAATTAAAATTCAGAATATAAAACTTCCACATTCAAGAGTCTCATATTCCTAGCAATTCTTACACACAGTCCTTTCTCTTACCTTTCTCCAGAGCCCTGAGGCACGTTCTAGGCACTATCCTACTTGGAAGGGATAATGAAAAAGAATTCTGATTAAATGTGTTTACAGTTCACTCATGCCTCCTCAGGAATAAAAGCATGTTTAATAGCCAATCTTCATGCAATTTAAAAGATGTGATTTAACAGGAATACTATAAATTTCACAACTTTACAACTAGTAGATATCTTTGACAATTCTTGCTGAAAATTCAATCAGCATCTGAATAGAGCCACATGCATTATTTTTTTTACTTATAACACAGATTTCCCAAACGGGATGAGAGTTTCATTATTCTAAGGATTGTGCAATCACAAATACCTCCTTGTTCAAAACCCTTATGATTAAGATAAAATACCAAGACTGAGTAAAAGATTTAACTGCAAGTAATTGAGAATAAAGGATACAGGCTCAAACAAAAACATACATTAACTGAAGGTGTACTATTAACTCAAGGTTTAAAAAAATTCAACTAGTTCATAATTATCCCAAAGTTAAATATTTTAAACTAAGGATTTAATAAGAACGTTTATACTGAAATCTAAGAAATTATTGCCAAGTAAACCCAACACACCTAATATTTGCCTAACTTTTAAAATCAGTTTGCTTAAGCTTGGACTAAACTGAAAGCTCTCACTAATGGTTACTTGGTGCTGTCCTTCACAGGCAGGAATAAATTGCATAAGCATGCCAGAAGAAATTAATAAAAAAGGAATATCTGACAAGATAGACCTCAATATATATATTGCTCTATCCCTTGGGGTTGGAGCAATCTGAACGACACAAAATACATTCATTAAGTGAATAGAAAAAAAACCCAAGATCATTTCCACAGAGACCAAAATGTCTTCATTTAAATGCGGGCTCTATCACTGACCTTCCTGTGTTTAGAGCCTACAAATCATGGTAACGAAATATAATGAAAGAGTGAACTCGAACCTCAACTCTTTAAACACACTCTATGCATGTGACTTCCATGAGATTACGTGTTTGGAAGTTTCCCCAAACTGTCTACTTCACTTTGTGTAAAACAGGGTTAACAGCACATTGGAAGGAATTTGTGCAGACAAACACAGGTCCCAGGTACTCAGCTAATGAGCTGAGCACCCTGAGAAAACACCAGCAGCACAGAACACCACAGAAGGGCTTGGAGAGTGTGCAATTAAAGCAGCAGCCACACATTCGGTAACACAGGAAATGCACAACAAAACCAAGCAGCCACTGCACTTTCTTCCACTTTTTAACACTAAGGAAAAATACAGTTTAACGTTACACAAAGTTCACATCTTATTATCTTACACAACGATGCATTAAGTAATAGGGATTCTAAAATGCTGGTGTTTTATCATGTAGGTACGTACACCAGAATTCATCAGTAAAGTGACAATGTCAAAGCCATGCCCAACACCTGATGCAACTTTGTGCAGAATTCAAAGAGAAGAAACAGGAGCCGAGACAAAACCATTTCTCATGGCTTCTCTGTCATACTAACACCAGAGATTCTAAAAATTGTATTTATTTAGCAATTCTGTTGATGGTGTGAGAGTAACATGCACTCCTTCTGCCATCACTGCACAGAGATAACATTACTAGTAGCTTAGTAAAAGGCTTATTTTATCACAAAAATACGTGAGCATGGCTTTCATGGAGACAAAAACCCCCAAACCTCCCCCACTGACAGATTCCCCAGGTGGAAAGGTGACTGGCTCACACAATAATTTTTCCTACTACCAATACATTTAACATACAAGCTGCAATTATAATCTCTCCTGGGAGTCAATTTTACAAAATCCTGCCAGCTGTTCAAATCTCCCTGTCCTGTGCATGTCTATAATTATGTGTGAACATTTTCTTGTGTGAAACTTGTAACATCTGAGAATGAGGCTTGGGGATAGAAGGGGAGGCTTGAGAGCCACAGGGCTCACGTTTTTGCCTAGTGCTGGAGCACAGGAGCTACAAATGCTAAAGAAACTGGCACCAAACAATGGTTAGCTGGGATTGATGTCATATTCCTTTAGGGCACTGATGTCAGAGGCCGTTCAGACAAAAGACCAGTTAAGCCACAAAACCTCACCAGCTGCACTTCAGAGGAGACCATCCAGAACTGACAAGATTTCTGTGCACAGCACTGCCAGCACTCAGTGGTTTGAGGTACCTGATCTGGTAATTGGCTGTAACCAAGATCCCTATACTCAAAAGATGCAGTTTATCAATTTTTTTGTGCGTACACCATCTGTGGAGGGTTGTCCTTTTTTTTATTTTTTTTTTGCTTTTTGCATTCTGTGCAGCTCTGTTTTTCCCTTCCCTTTGTGGTTCTGTGTGAAGTTGGACTTAGTTACAAGAAGATTAAATGAATCTATATCGAGGGAGGAGAGCGAAGTCCTTGGTGCCTGCATTTACTAACACCAGGAAGGTACCACTGCCAAGCAAGACATAATGTACTTTTCCAAGCCTACTGTTTCAAGTATTCTTTCAAATACTCTTCCCAACTCTTTTGTTAGCACGTGGCCAGTTTGCAGATGTCCTCCTTTTCCATTACCCTCTACATAAAATTGCTGAGGCAGTTACCACAATCATTATCAAAGAAATACTGTTATTGGAGTATTTTACAGACACTACCTAGTAGGACAACTTAGCTGTGGAAGAAGAATCCACACCATGTGAAAAACCCACACATACTTCAGAAAAGTGGTAAGCAGCCCATAGCTGGGAACTGCATGGAGTGTCACTGACCTCAAAAATCTACAGCTGCTTGTACTCACAGACTTGACATTTGAGGTGACAAAATAAATCAGAAGATCAAGCAAACAAACAAACATTTTTTCATCCATTTACAAAAGTTTCTATTGTTTTCTAACACTAAATAAAGGAACACCTGACCAAAACAAACAAACAAATGAACATCCCCAACCAAACCCAGTAAAACCTAGACTTGAAGTTATTTTAAAAATTAAAGGTGAAAAGTTTATACCCACTGACTTTTGCCCTTGAAGCCATTTTTAGCTTCTTCAGTGGAATCTTCTGAGGAGCCCAACAATGCAGGTGTGTTTGTCTTGAACCAGGAGCTCTGATTTACAGCCTTTTCTTTTTCTCCCTGAAGATCTACTCTCCACATCATAGGAACAAACTCCACTGCACTCTCAGCTGATGACACTCCTTATCAGCCTTCCCACTTCCTACCTCCTTCACACCTTCATATTCAACTCTTCATTTCTTTAAGTGACAAAGATGATCAAAGGGAATGATTCTGAGGACACCTCTGCTTACTATCAACAGACTTAATTTTGAAAGAAGCAAATCTATTCCATTTGTCTTTTAAGCATGAAAATTTATGTTGGCTTGGAATATGGGAGGATAAGTGCCTGCTAGACCTTAAGGGGTTAACTTTTATGTGCATTAGATTTACTGATACATTTATTTTCTGTTAGTGGTAAGTTGGGGCTGTTTTGGGGTTTTGGTTTTTTTCCCATTCCCCAAACAAGTTTACCAGAGAGCTCATGAAAAAGGGCACATAAATTCAGGAAAACACATTTATAAAGCATCAGTTTCATTTATGAAAGACTTACCTTCTATCAAAATAAAAAAGCATCCCATCTAAACAAAATATAAATACATTTCTGAACAGCATATCTACAATAAGAAATTATATAAGTACTTTATTCCTCATTTCAAAAAGGAATTAATCAAATGTCTTGACCAAAACTTAACCTTTTTTGCTTATTATTCCAGTCTGCCACATCCACAGGAAACAGATCACCAAAACAGATGGAATGAATAGATATTTTTACCTCCCAGTGGCTGAACACCAGCTGTGGGCTGGCCAGGCCACTGGTTCTCTTCCTGATTTCATCAGCAAAGCCAAAGCTTTCTGCTACTGGCAGGACTGCCTTAATAATAAACACGTCCGTCCCCTCTTTCATCTCCTCTTGCAGCACTCTGCCTTCCCTTTTGGACAGCACAGCATACACACGACCTGCAGGGACACAACTCGGGTCAGCTTACCAACATACTCATACCCTGCACCACAAACACAGCAGCATTTGTTCAGCAAGTTTCAGCTTAAAGTAAAACATGTAACTTTCCTGGCTAAAGTTCTTTGTTGTAAGTCAGTCAATTAAGTGGACACACTAAATTCAAGCAAACAATGTACTCTGCCACATGATGTGCAGAACCACCTGAGTAACATTTAACACATTATTAGACCTGTATGAATCCATCTAGGTCCATTTTATACAATCATATGACTGCATATACTGTTTTAAAAAGGCACTTTGGCAGATTACATGCCTAACGTACTCTTTTTCTTACAACCAAATATTTGAGAATCATTACTAAGAAATGTTATTGTGTTTTAGGAATTGTATCTTAGCTACTGTTAGAAATTTGATTGGATCACCATATCCCTACATGGTTCTTGTCCCAGATAGTGCAGTGCTATTCTAACCACAAAAAACTAGTTTATCTGAAATACTACATATTTACTATGTTTAATGGGTTCAGCTGGTTTCTTAATTGATTCAGTCTTAAGCTAGTCATGGATAATTTCAATTTTCTTTCCCAAGTTAGTATCCAATCCATTGAAATACAGTGCATATGTCATGAAAGTAGCTGTGAAAATGCCCATGTTTGACTTTACAGCAGGCATCATGTTTTTAAAACAGTTTTGCTAACTTAGGACTTAAGTCTTTAACAGACAAAAACTACCAAATACATTTGTGTTGATCAAGGTAATAAGCACACAGGAAAAACACTTAAAAACATTGTGTTCTACTCTCCTTGTTCCTCTCCTCTGCTTCAGTTCAGTTTATTTCCATTGTCAGAAAAGTCTGATGGACAAAGCTCTATATTCTGAGAACACAGAAGACCTCACTTTCCCAGAAGCTAACATCTTAGAAACAAGCAGATCAATATGGAGATATATTAAACTTCACAGGGTATCAATGCATGGAACGCCAAAGGAAAGAATAAAGATACAAAAGCCAGTGGTCTGACACATGCCAACTGCCAAGCCTGACTGGACAGAAGGCCTGCTTTTCACTTGTCCTAATGAGGATGCAATTTATTAGCTTAAGTTTCCACAATAAAAATTAAACCCATGAATCTGTAATGAACTAAGTGCATGTCCATGGCTATTACAACACAGTTCACATTCAATAGACTGGACTAATTTGCTTGCATGTCTGAGTCCTACATTACACTCATTAAATATATATATATGCATTAGAAAGCCATGTTTCCATTTGGGTTTATGGCACAATTAATGAGCCAATGCATGTTTATTACTTCACTGTAAACAATCATGCTTTTTGGGTAGCGAGTATTTTGGAAAACAGCCATTTATACGGTGTTTTTGAGGTTTAAAAAATGGTTATAGCTTGCTGTAGAGCCTCAGAAGCACCATGCCAATGTGCTTCTGGAACAGCACAATGTCCAGTACTGACAGCCATTGGTAACCTTGCACGTTAGAAAAGAGTTTGAAATGCCAGAGTTCCATGTCACAGTGGGTGATGGTCAGGGTAATGTGCCAATAAGCTTATGGCAGCACACCCTTACCCAGGCCTGCTACAGGGCACCTCCAGCAAAGAACAGGAATCATGCATGTGCACAAAACAGCTGCTCACTCAAAGGCACTTTCTTTTCATTACACACAATTTTTGGTCTTTGGACTGCTGTCATTATGTTTGTGTGCACAGCAGCTGAGATTTTTTTACAGTAACCAAATTATTGTATGTGGGATATACTGTAATTTCTGTCATGATTAGTACAGTCAAAGTAAAACTGCTGATAGTTTAAATGCACTGGAAGTTAGTTTTTATGAAAATCTTGGGGCATTGGATCAGATTCAGCGTCCAACAACTCCCATGGAAAACTCCAAGAACAAATACAGTTAAGTGGTGTCATAAGCAGGTCATAAAAACAAGTTTAAGTAGGTGTAAGTGGTAAGGTAATATAAATGACACCATTTGGCATGCACTGGGTTGAGCAACTTGCATACCAGAAGGATACAGATGCTACTTAAAAACACAAAATTACTAACTGGACTGCAACAATAATTTAATATTCCTTTTCCTGATTTTATTTCTCTGCTCTTGTATTAAAATGTCTTGATATGGCATTTGCTAAGATCTTGCATTCCCTTTACAAACAGGACAGGTTTCCCATCTCTTCACAGAACTAAATTATGAGGCACCATATTGATATTCACGGTTACTGAAGCTGCTCTTACAAAAACTTCATAAAAAGGCAACATTTTGTACCTTGCACTTCAAAAAGGTGTTGCTATTTATGCCTATGGTTCAGACAAGCAAGAAGAATGTTAAATTCTCATTCAGAACAGCATAAAAACTACTGGAGAACTATATAAGGCTCCTGACAAAACCTTTAATGAAGTTATACCTTCTGATTCAGCCTCATTTATAAAACCTCACCTAGGAAATCAGAAAGCAAATTCTTGGCAAAGGTTTATTGTCCCAGTCTTACCTAAAACTTCTGCAGTAGCCATGATTTCACACGTGTACATTGCTGCCATGAGTCTCTGTGGTTTTGCTTGCAAAGCATAACGACAGGCTTCCTTCATGGTGGCAATCAGCTGCCCCGAGAAAGGGCCATAACAATCTGCAGGTAATAATTCTCCTTTGTGTTTACTCATTTTCTCAGGTGAGTCTGCACCACTTTGGTTCCTGTCCTGGTGCTCATTCACACTGGGACCCTCCTCAGTGCAACTGCTTGCTGGAGTATTATCTTCATTTTGCTCACGTTCTGCGGCATCAAGTTCCCCTGAATCCTGCCTGCTATCTGACAGTGTGTCTCCAGCTTTATTTATTTCCCATTTTTCCACTGTAAAACAAACACCCATGAGAGGCTCTTCACACATGGGACCTGAAAGCGTAGCCAGCTGAAATCCGCTTACTATGCTGTTGTCAAAGTCCTTGTATTTACCCACTTCTTTCACAGAGCTCCCAAGGCACTGCCACACAGACCTCTTATAGCCCTCAAAATTATGCAACAAAATATTAGGCCCACACTTCCGTGGTCCAAATGACCAGATCTGATCAACAGCATTTCTCCACTTCCTTCCCTGAAGACTTTTCTCTAACTTTTGTTTAAATTCTTTAATTCTATCAAGGGTCTTCTGATTTATCTCATGTGTTTTTTTATCTTCATTCAGAGATGTGTTGAGTTGCTCCATAGTTCGAATCAAGTCACTGTTTTCTTCAAGAAGTCGAGTGACCTCCTCAGGAAGCGGCACCGCTCTTACACTGAGAGTAGCTTGTTTATTTGGAGTATTTATTGTAACAAGCCCATCTGAATCAACCTGAATTCCTTCAGGAATTTTATTTTGCTCCTCTTTTGTTTGATGTATGACAGCAACTTTCTGCTGTTTTCCTATTTCTTCATTCACCATATCGACTTTGGGAGGTCTTGTTATTGTCTCTCGGAAGGGTATAATAGGAGCAGAGACACTAATCTGTACCTTTGCAAACCTGCAAAATAAAGTTTAAGAATTAGTTTAAAATCTTGAAACTAGTTTTAAACTTGGGGGTGGGAGGTAGGGCAACAGCCTTAACATGGAACAGATGTTCGTGATTGCAACACAGATTCCTAGGTAATGCATCTCAAACTCAAATTTTATGTACTTCAAAAAAGAAGCACTGCCTTTTATGTCATCAGAAATATTTGGAAAGGAACTCAAGAAAATAAAAGCAAAAGCATTGCTATGCCTCTGCATAAATCACTGGTTCACCCACATCTTGGAAACTACGTGCTGCTGTGCTCTGCCCTCAAACAACTGAGAATAAAGATGATCAAAGGAACGCAAGCACGAGAAGCCTTCAGATGTTCCAAGGGTGCAGCTGAGATCTACAAAATCAAGTGGGGCATGGGAAAGGCTGACCAGGATTAACTGACAACCAAACCACAAAGGGCCCTGGACTGAAAATGACAGAGGCCTGGGAAAGCATCACAGTTACTCCGATTTTACTCCTCCTATTCCTGCTTTCGGCCACATTGCTCAGACACGGTTCTGAGATGGACACCTGGTGTGAGCCAGCACATCTGCTCACACAGGGAGAAGATGAAGCACTGGGAAAGCTGAACAGAGCTTTGTCCTTTTGGGCTGATAACCACTATTACAAAAGCTTCGTGCTATAAAGTGATGCTTTAAAGCCAGGTGAAACATTTTAGGTATGTCAAATGTTGTGAATGATGGCAAGAAAAAAGGAGGAATTATTTATTATCTGACAGATTCAAAGATCAGAGTTGTGTATCCTTCTTAACCACCCATAAGCTCTGAGCAGGCTCATTAAATGACAACAGAAGGACTAACCAAAATTTCCTGTATTCTGGTAAATTTTGGCAGTGATAAAAAAAGTTGCAGAAGAAAAGCAAATACAGTTGTAAGCTCTATTTCCATGGGAATCAAACCCAGGAGATTTATCCTTTTTGTAGTTCTTTCAAGGATTTGCATTACACCAAAAAACAAACACAACCTCAACGCCACCGTTACCTTAATTCTTTTTGTTTCTCATTCTGAAAAGAGTAACTTAATCCCCTCATGGTTAGTATTTGCAATGCTCCTGGGACAGAAATTTCTAAAAATTTCTGCTGTACAATGCAGAAAATAAAATGCTCAAAACTACAAGGTCTAATTTCTTACTCCATTCAAAAAGAATGGAGTAATTGGGTAGAAAAAATATTAATTTGGCGAAATCAAGCAGAACATCCACATTTAATCATTTAGATGAACACAGATGACTGATCTTTTAGTTGTTTCCACATCTCTCCACATCTCTGACAGTAAGTATCACTTGAACATAATTTTCTAAATACACAGTGGGAAAGCTAAAATTAAGTATGTGCCTTCGTAAAAGTCTGATTAAAATCTTGACAATGCAACGTAGCCTGAACGCAGCAGAACCTCCTCAGCTGCTGTAACAAGTCCAGAAACACCAATCTGCAAAACCCAGTTGATGCAATTGTGGTAGATACCAACATCAGGATCCTGCCCCCCTGTTTCAAGTGTGACTCAATCCTCTTGAATAACCTTTCCCAGTATTTTTGGGGAAAACTTGTGGGTCACATGTTAAGGTTATTATATGCTGTCTTAATCCCTAGTTCACAATTTTCTATTCCAAATTACATGCACTTAGAAGTTTAACATTTATACAGAAACACAGGGAGCTAATTAGAACTAACATTTCAGAGCACAACTTTTCCTCCTCACACTTTAACAGGTAACTAGTGCCACTTTACCACTGTCAGAATTTACACACAATCCATGAGGAATGGAGCAAGACAGGGACCCCATCCTGGACTTTTTCTTCTACAAAATGGGGAGAGAAGGAAGGGACAATTCTTGTCCCACGAGCTGGTGTGTGAGGGATGGCACCTAAAATATGTCAAATCCTGAGAGATCCAGGAGCACGAGCTCCATAGAGAACACACCTGCTCCCAACTCCTTTTGGGAGCTGGCACCCAGCTGAGAAATCACGAACCACAGTCAAGCAGGACAATGGCAGGAGCCCTGTTTGTCTGTGTCTCCAGGTGTTTCTTGTTTCTGCTCACCATGCCACCAGCACAGAGTGGTTTTGTGCTTCGGTAATTTGGAACACTGACAACATTTCCTCCAGGAATACAAGCAAGGGGTACAAAATGGTCACTTCTGACAGGCTATCATTCTCTTAACAAAAGCCAAATTAGATGACATCTCATAAAAATCCCCAAAATTATGTACACAAAACAGAAGGTTAGGAATGTAAATGTACATAAATGTATGTAAGAAAGTCCTACTAGCTGCTCACTATAACCCTGTTTCCCTGTCATGGAGTATTATTTTATCCTTTTTTTTCCCCCAGATTTGGACCATTGCCAATAACAGAGACATTTATACAATCCTGCTATGCAAACTGCAGCTAAAGACAGGCACAACCAGTTTTGCTTAAACACATCACATTTGAGCAAAATGTATCTATAAATAATACTATGTTTTCAGAAGCGGGAAAAATACGTTGCACTAAGTTGTAATGAGGATAACCATTAAAACATATATCCAGTTTTAGAAGTGACCCAGTCTAATTTCCATAAGAAATTACTTTTCTCTGATATTAACTGAAACGAGTATGGGTACAGTAAGACAAACATTCAACCATTCATCAGGTTTGATCTTTGGTTTAGAAAGAAAATGACCGTAAATGTATGTGGCAGAAGTACCAGAAATGTTCTAGTAAATGAAGTTACAGGAAGGGATTGTTTCAGACATCTGTTCTTCTACCATTTGAAGAAACATTAGAAGATACTAATATGCATGTGTGCTTGCAAAAAACACTGCTCATGAATAAGAACAGATTGACATTTGAAAAAACTAATCAATGAGAAAAGGCACGGGATAGAGTGCGTACATACAATTTTGGTCTCGGTGCTTTATAATTTTTCAGAGTTCATTTATCAGACATGAGTCCCCTCAGGTTTTATTTTGTACAAATGCCACATTACATTCTTAACTAGACTCCTGAACCCACTGCAATTTCTAATTTCCGGAAAGTGCCCCAAGTGTGTGTTAGATGCATAGAAGTGATAAGCTGGCGGCTTCTGCCTCACTGCAGATAATTTTATGGCTACAAAAAGGCACATTTATGACCCAATGGTAAAACACTGTTTGTGGATAAAGCTCTATTTTACCAGAATATAAATCAAAGATATCCATCTGACAGAGAAATACAGCAGACACCTACTGAACTAAAAATATTTCTTCCTCCTTGCCCCTCTAACCTTTCTTTCAGGTCATCCAAGCAACGCTGAAGATGAACTTCTCCTGCTGTCACCAGCACATGTTCTCCTGTCTCCTGGATTAAAACTTGCACACATGGATCAGCTTGGTTTAAAAGCTTCAACCCTCTGACCAGCTGAGGCATATCACCTGGGAAAACAGGGTATTATTAAGAAAGGAATACTGGAAAAGAAATTCTTGAAATAGGGAAGACTTAAACTGAGAAGTAGTAACACTCGTTTTTATGGAAGCCTAAACACAAATAGGTATTTTAGGAATATGCAAAAAACTTTCAGCGGGCAATTTTCTGCTTATGAGTCACACAGAGCAGCGTGGGGTTTAAGAGCAGCAGCTGAAAACATAAGCTGTACTCAGAACTTGTCACCAACAATTTATGTACTGATGACAAAATTCACATCATACAATTATAACCACGGTACACACCACACTTCAATGGATTGCACATTTTTTGTTTACACAGCTTCACAACAGGTTTAGTAGAACAAGTCAGCTATTGACTATGACTATGCTATGTTGCTTCCTATACACAATTAACTTCAGATACAGCTCATGAACAGCTCACAACCAATAAAACCCCTGAATTTTATCGAAATGAAGTGATTAAAAAATTCAGGACTTCACTCCTCATTTTCACAAATTATCAAATTATAATCTTTCTTATCTATTACAACTTTTTAAAGTCATCTTTCAGTAAATAATTGCATTTCCTTGCAATCTTTCATAACTACGTGGAGCAGCTTCTAAATGGCTAATGCTTAAAATGCTCCAAATACATAAATAATAACATTAACTTCACTAAAATAAAAGTAAAAAGTATTCCATATGGATTACTTAGAAGGTATAACAGAAAGTAAAGCACAGGAAGGATTTTAAACTAGCTGGAAGCCATTAGAAAGCTCTAAAGCAATTAAAATCTGAAAAGGGGAAAAATCAGGAGTGTGAGAGCTTTTCAGTGAAACAAATCACAGCTGTCCCTAAAATGAAGGTGTTTAAAAAGAGCTGTCTTAAAGTTAATGGAGACTGAACAAGCACAGCTGAGTCAAATTTGGCTAGATTACATCAAAGCTATGCATAAACACCTCATGTCAGCAGCCTTTCATAATGAACACAATTTAAAGAAATTAATTATGAATTCTTTTTTTATTTTACATACGCACTAGAGAATACCCCAGGGCTTTCCAGGAATGTATATTCATATTCAGAAGGGAGAGTGACATTAAACTTGTCATTCACTTGGAGACTATTAAAAGAAATATGATATTGTTTATTTACTGCTGAGCTTGTAAGGGTGTAATAGAAAAGTACCTTTGAAAAACAAACATAAAAATAAACGAAAAGTGGAAAAAATACAGTGTTAGTTCACATGGCCAACACAGTTAAACAGACAATTTCAACTTTGTCTCTGCATTTAAGCTCACAGAGTGATGAGTACTTTTTTTTTCCCTCTTAGAGCTTACGGCAACCATAGAGGAAGATTTTGACAGGAGCGTGAAGACACGCAGTAATTTTGTAAAATGTACATAGGGAAATAATTTATATTTATACAAGTCATTTTTCCACATCAGCAGATGCAGTTCTGAGGCAGGTCTGATGTGGCAGTCCAATGCACACGTGTGACAATGTGTGAGGGCCACCTCAAGACTACACACGGCTCTCTGGGCAACTGCAGTGGCCACATTTTGCTTGTCTTTCACTTATTGCAAGCAACAGTGGATTTTCAGGAAACTTCTGCAAGTATAACCACCTTTCAGGCTTCTGTCCCCCTAACAAATTTAGTTCAGATCATAAACTCAGAAGTTACCGAGGAGGAGAAACTAAGTAATGGTGCAAGAATGATCCAGCTTCGCTTCTTAAGGAACAAAAATTACCCCCAAATTGGTCAGTAGTTCTAGAATTACATTCCTTTAACATTTTGAACCTAATACTACACTCAGCAGAACCAGTAATTTACAATGCTTTCAAAACTGCTTTAACAAATGCAGCATGTACAACATATGATTATCTGTTACTCAAACACATGAAACAAATAGCTGCCAAGCTGTCCAATAGCTCTCTAAAAAAACCATGTAATCTCAGTATTAGTATTTTGCAACTGAACATAAAGCCAGTCATTTAGGTTCCACCAACACCACGACAACAAATGGAAATTGGGCAGAAATTCAAACAAAGCCAGAGACATCCCACCCTCAGGTCTGGGAGAAGTGGGGTGGGGGCATCAAGGAGAAGCAGTACTGCAAATCTGCACCACAAACTTAATGACACACACACAAGAATGGCAGCAGATGTGGAGAACCCACAGGTCTGCTCACCTTCACAATAAAGGAACTGTCAGCACCATGTAGTGTGTGACTTGTGGAACAGCTGTCACAAAAAGGGCACAGCAAGTTCTCCTGCGTCTCCTCAGCTACCGAGACACGAGCGAGGCAGCTGGAACAACTCACATACAACCAGGCAACTTATACATTTATTTTATACTGGGCAAGTCTCTGATTCAGATCACAAAGTAGCCAAATCACTGAGGGCTGGAAGCTGCCCTGCTGCCACACTGAGTTGGTGTTACCATCTCCATTCCCCTTGAAGCTTACTTGGGTGTTTCGGTTCAACAGCTACCCGCACGATCGGGGTAGCTTCGAAGTTGAGAGGTGTAAATGGTGGGCAAGCAGGTGATGTTGACAGTGTTGCAGACTTCAGCACAAAATCTTGCAGGCCTCCTATTCCTAAGAGAAATTGGAAGGAGAAAAAAAGGCAAAACAACAAAAAAAAATCAACTGTCATATTAAACGAGAATAAAAACATCATCATCAAGTTAAAAAAGGGTGAAATCATTCTCATTACATAAGTAAGATCCAAAAATTCCTCACTGTTCATTTAAAGTATCTGTTAAGATACTTGTGCATAAACTGGGTTCTTCAGTCTCTGGTGTGACATTTGATATTTAGTCTCACAGTTCCCATTGCATTCTCTCAGTATTTTAAAAGGCATGTTTATAGCTCTGAAGAACAGAAAGGACACGAGGACTTTCTTCCCTTCTAATATGTCCAAGCCTTTGTACAGCTCAGACTTAATTCTGGTGGTTTAAATTTAGAAAAATTTAGATTGCAAGAGGCCTGCAATGGTCATCTAGTCCAACCTCCAGGCCAAAGCAGGGCCAGCTTCACAGTTAGATCAAGTTGCTCAGGACCTTCTCCACTCAAGGTTTAAAAACTTTTTACAATGGAGACTTGAACAGCCTCTGTTGGCAACTTCCTCCAGTGCTTCATTATTACTATTATTGTGAAGAATGGTCTTTTTTTTTTTTCCTTCCCACTCCCTCATGCCCATTTGGGATTCACTTTTTTCCCAATCTGATTCTTGTAAAAATGAATTCATCCCATTGTAAGCTATTAATTCTCATTCCACGTACTTTATAATGCTGACAAGTTGAAGAAAAGCAAGCTTAAATTGTAGTGATAAGAAAAAATATAGAAAAAAATATTAGCTATAAATCTGCAAAATAGCTGCTGTAAATGCATACTGAGTTCTGGCTGGCTGGCACATTTAAGAGAATTTGAAATTATTGCCTTCAAATTCCTAACCAACTGCACATCATTCATAATTTAGTCAAAGCTATTAAAACATGACTAGAAGTGTTTGAATAATAAAGACAACAAATAAAGCTGATATCAATTCATACAATCACTTTTCCTGATGCCCCTTCAATCATAAGCAATGAGTGTTGCAGTTCTAATGGCGTATAAATTAAATGAGCATGTAACTTGTAATACTATGAGAAAACTGAAACCTTCAGCTCATAATCTGTACCTGCTTAAAAATTAAATTCACATAGTGGACTGCAGTATATTCATGCTCCTTCCTCCTCATTCTCTCCCACATGCCCAAGGAGCTCTTCACCCCAACTCCCCATTATCACCCTAATACTTTTCCAGGGTTTTTTTCTGGCTTAGCTTTCTTCATCTGAGGCCAGAAACAAAGAGGGTCAGCTTCCACCCTATGAGATCATGCAGGAGTTTGAGTTCTGGAGAGCCAGTCTGCTGCAGAGTTTCATCTGCAGAATCAGGCTGCTTCTCCAGCTCTGGAGGCTGGATGCCTGGCCAGCAGGGTAATCTAAAACCCAAAATGTCATTATAGAAGAAAACCTGCCTCAAAGTAACTGGAAGCAGAACAACATTCAATGGCTTTAAATGCAGGATTGCAGATGCTACAAAGAAAATAAATCTGTATAAACTCTGTGTTGCACCTGACCTATGACCAGCATGTATTTCCTCTTTTTCACTTATTCAACATGTGGTTTGAATGAAAAACAAATGCTAGATCATCATCACCACCAGGGACTGAGAAAAGGGATGGGTCCATTTTATTCTGATCTTCTCCAGCTGGTAAAATGAAAATGATTTAGAATGGGAGGTGAACAGCTTCTTTGCACAGTGTAACGCGAACCAGAGAAATAAAGTTACCAAACCTTACTTCAGATAAACTCACTCTTTTCTTAACACATTCCTGTACTCTCACTGTCATAAAGAAAAATTGAAGCTTTTGCTCTTTTGTTTCACATTTGAAGGTAAAACTACATGAAATATAAGTGTCTGGCACCAATATTACACTAAAAATAAAAACCTCTGTCAGTTTCCATGAAAATCTGTTAGGTTTACTAGCTGAGTGTTTTAATTGCTGAAGTGTGTGAGCTAGCACAGAGCAATGTCCAGCCATGTTGAATCTATTTAATTCACAAATTCTTAGTAACCAATGTTGGAAAAAATCCATAACGGTTCTTGGACACTCTTTTTGCATAATAAGATTACTAAGTAAATGCTAATGTATTTTATGAATAATATTAGAGGAAGATGTAACTCAACTAATTCTAAAGTACCACATGACAATGGAAGAATTCTACTAATTATGATGATATATAAATCTTAAACTTAGTTATTGTCCAGCCCACTGAAATTTGCACATACTACTTGAGATCATAGATCTCAAATGTGTATCAATGTTTCATGAAAGGTCTTAGAAAAGTCACTCCAAAATTAAGCCTCAATGAAAGCCTGTGTGATAATGGTAAGTAAGACATTCAGAGGTTGGTGGTTTGTGCTTTTAAAAGTAGACCAAATAATGGGTCAGGGAGAATTATTACACAGGTGGTGAAATATGAGATTTACAAAAGGTTCTTCTTTTGCTGAGTCCCTTCTCTGACTTGCCCTAGGAGATAAGAATACTAAATCAAGTGCATACCAACCTGTATCACCAGATACTAACTTATGATAGAGGCTAAATGGTAAAAAGAGGTAAGAACATCATGACTGAAAATTTCAGAAGGAGCAGGAGTTTTAAGACAAGTCTCAATTTACTTTTCACTTCTACATCTTGCTGGTAACCACTACACCTTACACAATAATTTTGCTGCCTTTAAAGTATGCTTTTCCAGCTCAATTCAGCTATAAAGATGTGAACATGCAACAGATCAACTTCAAGGTATACGTAATTAGTTTCCCTTGATGTAGAAAGATTGAAGCATTTAATATTCTTTCAAGTTGCAAAAAAAATGAAGCAGACACCACCACCATGCTAAAGCTTTTCAATCAGATAAGGGAATAATTTAGTTTGCAGTGTGAAAAATCAAACAAAGAAGAATGAAAGCTGTTTAAATTTTAACTTCTGCCACATTGTTACTAGCCTCAGCACATTAGTTCAGTCGATCTTTATCTTCTCTCACTGATGATATCATCACTTAGGAATCCCGGGCTGCTTTGGAATGGAGACATGTCAAGCTTTGGACTATCACAGTAAGGAACTAAGTAAAGCAGAAAGCTAATGTTGATCTGCCCAGTAAGGCTCAGTCTCCACTGAAATGTGTCATTTCTTATCGATGATACCTCTTTAGAAAGATTAAGACATAACAATACACAAACCTCCCAGTTTAAATGCTCCATGCACTTCACTGTGTATCAGGGAAGACAGACCATTCATGTGAATTATGTAGGTGTGATGCAAACTTTTGTAAATCTGCACAATCTAATCTCAAAGTGAGCACGTGCCTTTTGTTTCAACGGGACTGTACAAACACAATGACACCTCAGTAATTTTCTTTGACCTGTAATACAAATGCTTCTATTATGCCCTGTCAGAGACATTTTAAAATATCTTTAAAAGGTGATTTAAAAAAGATGTAAGAGAAAAATTCACAAATCCACCTTGACTGGCTCTAGATGTTTCTAGTTTATTCTTAAAGTAAATAGGCTAAAGGCCAACTGAAACAAACAGAAGAACAAATGGTATTTGCCAAATAATATTAAAATAGTAAAAAAATTAAGGAAAATGCCTTCATATCAATCATCATTCTTCCTCAGATCTATGCAAATAATTCTCCTGTTCCCAATAGCTAGCATAAGACTACAAAAGATTATGCTATTAGCACACTGTTACCTATTAGGGTGACTAATATTGGTTCACTGTAGCCAGATAAACTTTAAGCATCAGCCGCCAGCCTTTCATTACTGTCCCTAATTTAAAAAAAAAAAAA
>VXBT01001421.1:35029-75259 GCA_013400235.1 Oriolus oriolus
AAAAAAAAAGGAAAGGAGGGATTTTATAAGGGAAAAGTGGCTTTTGGTAGGATTAAACTCAGTTACAATAGTATGCCTTTTTATATTTGAGGAATCTTAAAATGCTTTACTAATCACTGGGATTAAATGATGGTAACTGTAGGGACAAGTAGCTACTATGGCTTAAGAATACCTTGTGTTACACATTTACCACCTCAGATTTTAAGCATGTTTCTCTTGCGTCTCATGGGCACTGCAGAGAGACATTGGAGGGCAGAACTTGACCTTTCTATATTAGAAACTGTTTCTAGAAGGGAAGAGAATGTAAATCAAGACACAGACCACATTCTAGTTGAGATTTCATCAAATTTTTCCATAATACACACCACATGTTAGCACAGATTGCTGGTGAGCCTCCTCATCTCTAATTGTGCACTTCCCCCTCAATTCTTACTTGCTTCTGAGGCAAGTGACATTGCTTGTATGGACAACAGAATATTGTAAGGTACGTGCATGGCTTCAGCTGCTCTCAGAACTTCCCAATCATTTTACAGAAAAGTTAATTCAACATTTTCTTTTTCCCCAATGTGTTTTTTCTTTTGAGCTGGATCTCTAAACATCACCAGTATCCAACAGACTGTAGAACTATTTGAGCCAGTTTCTACCCGAGTTCCAAAACCACAAGTTCTACCTGAGCATGCGCTAGAGATAAACATGAATTCAGTTTCTCAATACAAAGGTGTTCAGTTGTAATTTTATTATAAAATTTTACTTTTTGGTTTGCTTTAGCAGTTGGAGGAGAAATTGAGCCAAATGTTCTGATCAGAGGAGTGTGAACTCAGCCATATTATCAATAATGCCACGACAAGGCTCCCTCTCCCCATGGGGCACAAGTGTGGCAAGACACTGAATGCAATAAGCAGCTTTTGACACAAAAAGAAACTCAGTATTTACTACTGAATCTTCGAGTAGTGAAAGATGAACAAGTGCTGGAGCACCCCACTGAGTTCCTTCCGGAAAAAAACAGTTCAAAGAACAAAGCTGTCTGCTTTCAGAGCTGCAAGGAGAGCAAGAACACGGCCTAATAGCGTGTTCCACTAAAATATCCTGTTACTAGAGTATGGCTTCTAGAAGGATTGCAAACACATATAATGAGTAAACAAGCATCATTTATCTTCTGCTGAGTGTCTCTGGGAACAAATACCATATATTTCATCAGGCCCTTAAGACTGCATGATAACACACATTTCCTAAGTGCTGACTGAGCTGACAATTCTAATTATGAACGTTCCTATACTTTCTCAGACCCTACTACGAACAATTTTAAAGAAACTGTATAAAAACCCCTTTACATTAAACAGTAACATCTTTAAAATGTTACAGTGAATGGCTTGAGATGTACCTGCACTCAGTCTGTGTGAAAAAGTTGACATCAAAGCTGAGTCAGAAATTTGCTTGCTAAAATACAAATTTACGTTAAAGTAAATGGAATTAAACCAAAATCAGTTAACATTCCAAATCTGGCTTCTGGATTTACAAACTGTTGTAGTCAAGATTAAATATTGATTTCCTTAAGTTGCTTAATGAGACCAATAACTACAGAAGATGAAAGTACTTCAAATAATCATGTTTTTCTTATACCACAAAATTATTTCATTTATCATGCCACACTAATTTTTGGAGCTCAAATCTAAAGAAAATGATCCCGATTTTTCAACATTTATGTTTAAGTGTCATTTTAGCATAGAAACCCAGGAATTTCATACTTAGATCTGTAACAGGCCCCCATCCATCTTTACATATTATGAAATCAATGCACTTGTAGCTCCACAGAAAAAAAAAAAAGGAAAAATCTTTACTCCAATTAAACCTACTTTAATCTTTTAACTGTAAAGCATTCCTGATAAAGGCACTGAACAGCACCTTTTGTGGTTTTATGAAATGCTCAGTAGCTGTCCTCAGCAGTACACATGTAACACATTTTGCCTGAGCCCACACATTAAAATTCCTTTCCACACACCAGCTCACCTCGACATCACTTGAAAGCAGCGATACCGAGGAACAGTAAAAACGTGGACAGAACTTTGCACAATGTGACCACAAAGGCACTGGCACTCATTTCAGTTATGGCCTGTATGTCAAATTAATGCTCCCACTACTTCATGTGGAAAGCATTTGGCACCATACAAAACTCTCCAAGGGTTTCTGAAACACAAACCAAATTTTAGATTTATCATTACTTTAAATAAATTATTTTAATTTGACTTGACAGCAACACATCTGAATTTACTTAATTTTGTAGAAAAATTACTACCAGAACTTCAGCACCCGTTCAGAAAGGTTGTTGCCCCAAACAAATGGAATTTAGGAATAGCTGTTTCAACATATTTACTTTGATAATCTACAAGTCTTCTGAAATGCTGATTTGTTGTTGTTGAGGGTTTTTATTTAGTAATAGTAAATGTGATTTTATAAACAAACAAATGAAATTGCCTATTGCACTGGAAAACAGATCAGCTGAATTCTTATGGAGCATCCTACTCAAGGAAAAAATTTACCCAGAAATCCTCTAAGGAAAAAGAAAGTCTTCCAGACAACAAGGCTTTAACTACGCTCTCTGAAGACTCAATCTATCTTTTTGTGAAGATAAGAAATGTTTCAGGTGTAGCTGTAGAGGCCTCCCTGCATTGTTCACACACGCTGGTCATCTACTGCTGGTTCCTACTGGTAAAATGAGAAAACTATTAAACCAAAAAGCCCCCAAAAAAACCCCCAAAAAACCCTCATCCATCAACAAAACTCAAGAAAACATTGAAGTGGTTTGGTAAAAGACTTAAGCTTGATATGAATACTTAAGTTTGCAAAAGGAACATACACCAAAAGATCTAAATTTCTTCCCTCAAGGTAGCAGAAGAAAAAGACAAATCTCCAGCAGTCATCCAGCAAAGACACATTTGGTGTTGCTATTTGGGATGTTAAAAAGGAGAGAAAGTTACTTAAAACCAACTTCTCTGGCTAGTTACATTAGAAAAAAGTAGAGCAATTGTTATCCTACACTTTTGCAGGACCACCATCAAAACATCAGCTGTGCACACACGCTCAGTTCTGGAAATCTATTAAAACAGGACTGCATGTTACAGGATCAGAAATAGATTAGGTATCAAAAGTATTAATCAAAACAATCACTTCTCACTTTATTTCAATGTTTTTTTAAGTATTTCACCTCCATTTAAAGGTATAGATGCTCAGAAGGCAGAGGAGGGGGAGGCAGCAGCCTGAGGCTGAAAAGGGAAGCATGGAATCAGTTGTGCTCTATCAGACTGAGCATGAGAACTGTTCAACATTAAAAGAAAGGAGATGGAGGCAAAGCCTTTCTACTTGAACATGTAGCAAAGTTCAGTCTTTATTTCTAATTAGGCAATGGGAAGACATAAACCCCCACACAATATTTTAGTATTTTTATGAGAGTATTGGAGGCCAAGATGCAAAAGAGCAAAGATCTAAAGTTCATTAGGGTTTTCAGCACCATGGAACACTTAATTCTTCTAATTTCTTGACCAAATGCTTCCCACAACAGATCAAAATAACTAATCTCAGCCAATAGATCAGTAACATCAAATGATTTCTTCATAAATCAGACTAGTTACAGCAGAGTCTAAAAACCAGCCAAAGAGAAAATGCCATTTTAGGCTTTATTCAGTTTTAGAATGTCTCCTGAAAATGGGCAGACTTCATGTATATACTGTTTTCTCAAACTGAAGATTGTAAAATATAACTAACATCTGTTACTTCCCAGAATCAATTATAAGTGGTGTTAAAATTAATGAGGCCTTCAGGCACTGATCTTGCAAAGAATTAATTTTAATCTGTAAAAGTCTTGGAGGTTTTGTCATGTTTGCCTAGAAAAAGCTACATGAACAAACTCCAACAAATTCTGCATTATATATCCCAGGTACATGGGGAATTTAGAATCCGCTACTAGAAGTGTCAATTACAAAAGACAATGGCAGTTAGTTTCAAACCTCATTAAATTTTGTCCATCCATGCACTGATTTATGTTTAACTGTAGAATCCAAATACACCTGATTTATATTTCATTACTTTAAAAAAGAACATAAGGCCTTTATCATCCAATACATCAGGTAAATGCAAATACAGACTAATCAGTTGTGAGGATATTTCAGGTATCACAGGCAGAAGCAGCACACTGATCACCAAATGTGCACCATCTCCTGTGGGAAATGCCCGAGCCATTGACCATTTATTCTGTTAACTTGTAAGACATGCAAGTAACTAATTAAAATTCAATTTTCCAAGACCTTGACCCAATGCCTAATGCTCTCTTTTAAAGGCAACCTCCCCTCCCCCCAACACATCTGTCTATAAGTTATTTATGCTGGCTGATTTTGCTGCCTTGGGAAATATGGCTTAGAGTCTTCCAAAGCACCATGAATAATGGACCCCTTCAGTCTGCATTATGCAGAAATTGATGTTTACTTTAAATACAATAATTTTCGAGAGGGATAAAGAAGAATATAAAATTTCACTTCAAGCTAAAAGAAACCTTTAAGTAGCTCATTTGTAGTTACACAAGCAATAGTATTTTGGGAAATAATTAATCAGAAGGATTCTAACCAAATAAAGCACCTTTCAAATGTCTCAGATTAGGACTATTTGACATAATTGGTGTAAAACAGATGGCATGAGAGGGAACAGGGATGTCTTAAATACACTTGTTATATCAGCAGCCAAGGAAGTTATTGATAATGAGTTATTTATCACATGCTCCAGTTAAATAGCTAAATTAATTTTTAAAAAAACAGAAAATGCACTCAAATTTAAAAAAAAAAAAAAGAAAGAATTTGCTGCCACATGAAAACCTATCACAGGGCCATTAATACTGACCTCAGATTGAAAATAATTCTTATTTTTTCACAAAATTATATTTAAACAATGGATTTTAAAAGTCAGCTTCACTTGAAGTAATTCTGCCAGTCTGCCTCTGTGTAAACTAAGCATACCAAAATCAAGTATATTTAAAACATAAAAAACCCCCTAAAAGTTAGGAATGTTATTTATCCTCCTTATGCCCCCAAACTATTTTCCCCAAAGGAAAGAAGACTGTAATTTTCACCCTAATTTCTGATTACTTCAGTTAATGTATCATCGAGAGTTATTACTGTAATTTGCAGTCTGCATAATTTTGACTTCCTAAAATATTGCAACATATTAACTTCCATTAGCTCTAGGACAAGAAAAAAATAGGAAAAAATACACAGATTATTCCTAAGGTAGGAGAATTCTTAAGACGACCACATAATTAACTGGGCTTTAAAACATTCCTCTATTCCAAAATGAAGAAATTAAATAGAACTTATCTCAATTTTTAATGCGTTGTTGCAAAAAAACCCCGAAACCCAACAAAACAACGAATAAGATTCAATTTTATGGACACGACATGAGTCTATATGCATTGAGAACATCCTCAGCACCGCTCTCTTCATTTGCTACAAACAGGCATGAGCCTCACACTGACTGAAGATACCAGGGAGGGAGCTTGGAGCTTTAACACCTCCACATCTGGAAAACCCTCAGTGTTTTAATTCCCTTTTCTACAAGAGTAACACCAGCCAATGGCTGCTTCATTTGCATTAAAGGATAAAAGGAAAAGAGACCCCACCCCAAAAGGCAGTCTGAGAACACCATCTCAAACACAGCTGGGCTGTTCTACAGCCAGCTGCCCCCAAAAAGAACAACCTTGTCCCCGTTTCTGGCTCCCCAGTACCAGCATTTGTCAGACTCTGGGTGAGACAGTTCAGGAAACTAAATAAACACAGTAAAACTAATCTAATAAAAAGCAATTTTCCTTCTCACCCAATTTTCACTCCCTCAACTATCAATGCATTAAGAGGCTGCTTCTGACATTTTGTCCAGTTCACCATATTAATCCTAGTGAAACCCCAATGGCATGATCACACCAACCAGAAGACCCAGGTTAACAACAGCATCTCCTAAAACTAGTCAAGAGACCTTTTCCCCCTTTCCCAGCCATGTAGAGGGAGCAGCTAACACCTCCAGGTTGTGAAAAAAGTTAATTTGTCTCCATGCCCCACCTCTGTGCCCTCCCAGAGGAGGACACTGCGCTGCCTAAGCAGCAGAGCCCACAGATGAGGTATCGAGTGTCACCCACAGGCAACAGCAGTAGCTCACCTGCTGCTTCAAGACAAAGCAAAACCTTAAAACACCAAAAAAAAAAAGTCAGCTGCTTTTCTGAATAGAAGTAACGTGGCCATTTGCCACTGCTCTGTATCAGCTCTGACCGCTTTGGAAGAGTTCCAGATAGATAAACCTTTTTTACTAAAACTGAGAGGCATTTCTGCTAAAAATGCCTGAGCACTGAAATGACTCTTTTTGGTTGTGAGGCAAGGCTTTCAACACAGTATGTCATACTTCCTGATGGGATTGTGGACACAAAAGAATCTGTTAAAAATGGAGTATGTTTTTAGTCCCATTTCCAAAGTAAATGCAACTCCTGTAATCACACAGGCTCCCCTCAACAACTTTTAAACACGCTGTCAGCTGCCACTAAGCTCACCAGCGAGAGAGAAAGGAGCGTTCAGGTGTAATTAAGTTCCCACAAGTTATGTAAAATCAATGGCTAAGTACTGAAGGCAGACCAAAATTGGTGAGCTCACTGAAGAAAGGGCAGGCAAAACACGATCATTATACATCCCGCCTGGAAGCGGCCGCCTGGCGACCAGCACGCGCATCCCGGCCGGCCAACTGGGACACAACTGCGGGAGAGGGGAGCTGAGGATTTTAAGGACATCAGTCCACAGGAATCCGGGCTTTGTTAGTAACACTGCTCAGAGGACTTTCTTTTTGAACATCACAAAACAATTATTCTTTTGTCCAAAAGCTCCGAAAAATATAACCATCGGGATTCCAGACATGTTATATCCCATTTTGAGAGCTTCTCAATCACGTGTGCTTTCAACTTCCTTGTCCTCAGCAGCTCCAGCAGGCTAAAAAGTGGGGAATGGGTCGAAATATCTTTGTGTAAGTACAATAACTGATGGAACAAGAACTGTCAGCAGGTTGCATTTTCATTTACAGTAACGGGTTCACAGCCATGCAAGTCACACCGGTTGGTGACCCAGTACTTCGATATTGCATAAAACATGATTGGTACAAATCTTAACATATGACACTTGGAAAACATCAAGTCTTTGGATGAGTATTTGTTGCTCAATATTATGTTTCGGAAATCCAATTAGTCACTGAAACAGACTTGTATCAAAGCTGGCATTCCTCTGAAGCTTAAAATGTCAGTAACAGACTGACATTATACCCCATATATCAACTTAACTGTAAAACTTACACATTCAGAGTGGAGTTTTTCTGTTTTCCCACCAATACATTGTCTTGGCACAGGTCTGCCTACATTCAGGACAATAATAATGCACTTAAACCAACATCAAGTGTCTTAGAAAAACTTCCCGACTTCAAATTTACTGGGATGACAGAAATCATCTCTTTTCTGTCCAGAAAAACTTTGACTCACATCACAGCTGGGGCCCTTACACTCACCGCAGTTTTCCTACTGCAGTCCCAGTCTTCACAATGACAGGACCAGAAGCAAAGATTTCAATATAAAATTCTCAATACCAAATTAAGTGAATTATCTACCAAAACATGCATGCTCAAAGGAAGGTTACCAAATGTAAAACCCCACAAAAAAAAAAATTAGCTGCAGTCCATAACAGTCACAACAGAGGAGCAGCCACGGAAAATGGAGCTTTTCATTTTTAAAAATCACTCTTGAATTTTGCCCCTACACATAACAGACATCACTGGAGGGAATTATCAAGTAGGGAGCAAGAAAGTTTAGAAACTTCTTTTAGTCTTAATTAGATGCAAAAAGGTATCTAAATTTGGTTCCAGGCCTTAATGACAAAATTTCAAAACACAGTCAAGTAAGGTGAGCAGGTGTTCTGCATCTTAAGACATAAACTCAATGTTAACAGCCCCTCAAACATTATTTCTTGTCTACCTATGACTGGAATTAATTCTTTATAAATAACATTCTTACTCACTCAGATTCCGAAACATGTAAAACTAGAAGTACTATCTAGGCTTGCTATTTTCAAATCATACCATTTTGACAATGAAATTACAATAATTTTTACTAGCTAAATACAAATTGAGTTGAAATACTGCTTGGTTTGCGAATTGCAGAATACTTCTAGCAAATACCAGCTTCTCCAATTATTTATGAAATAAAAAAGCACTACAAACAGTCCGAACTTTGAGCCTAAACTATCCAGGGCTGCCGCTTTAACACTGTTGTTTAGCAGTGCTCCACAGTTTGACATCAGTTGATACTCCTAAATAAAGCTCTGCCTTAAGTCCCCCCCACAGTTCACAACCCAGACAAAGCCAGCTCCATGACTCACAGCCTGACACAGGCCAAACAACCCTCACAACACTTCTGAAATTTAATCCGAGACATGAAACAACGTTAAAATTTCGGGAAAATATTTAGAAAATAAGTCATTAAAACACACAGCCTTTATTAACAGTCTCTTGACTTTTTAACCTTCCCTGGTTTGCTGCACAGGATTGTGATTCTCTGTGAATCGTGTTCCTTCAGTAGGGTTATGTGCAAAAATTATTCCAAACTGGTCTTCCCCACTCAGACTCCCCTGCCCTCAGTGCAACCCCTCAGTGCTTTTTCTGAACTCCTTGAAGAAGCTTTGGTAACAACAAGACAATGGAAGCAAAGGAGAAACATCCAAAGGAATAAATGAAGGCTTCTGTGGCTAGTTCAAATGTAGAAGTGAGGCATTTCACAGCCACAGGTGGTATTTACTGTAAGGATGCTGTGCATTACAGGCACCAGGTCTACTAGACAATAAAAGGAACACTTCTCCACAGGCAGGTGTGAAAGCAGGTATCCTGCTCCTCTCCTCCTTACACAGAGGCCTGGCTAACATTAGGAAGTGCTCCAGCAGGAATTTAGAACACATTCAAGTAAATTGCCCTCACGGATTAGTGGTTTTGCATAAACAGTGCCAGTTAAAAGAAGAGCTTTTCTTAAAAGAAGAGTTTCCTTAAGCTGTGGTTAACTGAAGTATTCTCATATAGTCTTACTGGATTGACATGGGATAACTAAGGTAATACAAATTAAAAGTAGAGGTAGAATAACAGAAATACAGAGAGAAAGGTGGAATGGCAAGGGAAAACAAGAGGTTAACACTAAGATTTGGGCTGGGGAGCTTAGGGGAAAAAGGGTCGATTTTCAGAGCCACGTTAACACTCCAAAGACAGCTGAGGGAGGTCCAGCCTAATTTGTACAGTCTGGCTATTACTCTGAGGAGAAGGCAATTAGTGTAGCCATGAAAGTTAAAGAAACATTCAGAGAGAAGCTCTTTTTCTTATAAAACAGTAGCTTTTCTCAGGACAAAGAAAGTGTCAAGAAAAAAGAAGCTGAACAAGATGTTTTCATGGCAGTGGCTTTACTTAACACTAGACTGCCTCTGAAACCTGCAAAATTTCCAAGTTGAGCTAATAAGTAGGAACCATGCTGATTGCAGATTTTTGGCTCTCAGACTACTCTGTGAGATTAACTTAATTTAGAGTCAAAACATTTGTAGATTTTCTGCATGAAGAAATGCACATTAAAAACCGTAATCCAAAGTTTTCACTACACTGACAGCGCTGTGAATCCGTGTGAGACCTTCACCCGAAGTTGAAATAGCAGCACTTTCTGTATTGTACGAAAAACAGTGCCCTCTGGCTTCACGTTACACGGGAGTAAGAAAACAGTTTAAGGACAAAACAAGTTAACTGGTTCCTATAGCCAGCTCTTGTAAAGAAACATGGACAACTACACGACAATTCTCTAACCAACCTAATTTTTCAAGGAATCATCATCATAAGTCAGATGCTCTGAATATTGAGATATTTGATATTCAACTTAAAACATAATCCTTATCAGACAGTTGTATATATTCATGTGTTATAAGAAACTGAAACTCAGCGAAAAACAGAAAACCACTAAATTTGTTCTTTAGAACTGTTTTGTTCACAGGATACTTGTTTAAAGATGGGAAAAAGCCTTATTCAATCAAAGCCACATAAAGGTGTTTAGTTTTGCAGAACCTTACAGAAGAGTTTATACAGAAACAGAGAAGATTAGATGTTCAAGACAATTGTAAATTTTTAATTGCTAAAAAACACATATACAGAGAACAACTTTCTGAGGTACTAAAGCTGAAAAAGGAAAGATTTAAAAGAAAATACTCAGAAGTGAAGAACTATGCAAAAATAGCGACACACTAGATTTAACCAACAAAGCCTACACTGCCTAGAAAAACCACATTTATCCATCACTTATTCACTGCCTCTACCAGGTCACAGAGAGGATGACATTTTGAGACAACTAAACTAATTTCTAGATCCAAGTTTCTCCTCCCCTGCCCCAAGTGTCATACACAGTGTATTTCAGCACTGATAAACATCAGGAATGAAAATATTTTCTACCCTTAATGCGATTATTTAGGTTGTGCTGGGAAAAGCCCAGTGTCGTGCTCGAGACTGCAAAAGGATAAAGAGGCAGGACTGTATTCAAGGCCTGGCAAGAGAGAAGCTGTGTTAGGTGCACACACATGTGGAATACATCTCTATGATACAGAAAACAATGATTATCCACATGGATAACTCTATCATTTAATGTCATTTTTTACACTCTTCAGTGCCTTTGCAATTGCACACGTGAGGAAAAGTCCAGCCTAAACGACACCTATGAGGCAGCATTCTAGCTGTAATTTTATTTAGTTGCCTGCCCCCAAGAATACGGTAACTTGATACTCTGACAAATGCCTACATTTCACACCTTTTAGTACATGAATTGACTACCTTTGCAATGAAGCTGCAACTTAATTCATCTGACAGAAACTGAACTTTATCTGAGAAAAACAGCTAAAGGAATAGCCAGATGATTAAAAGTACACACACCTTTTCAAAGATGTCCGTATTTGATTCATGTACACCATCATGGTAGCAAGAGAGATGTATTTTCCATAAATAACACTGCAAAACCCAACATCCTTTTAGAACAAAACTTCTTTTCCGCATTGGTAATTGGACACATTCCTAAACAGATTTGATTTATGGTGTCTTTTTCATTCTGAATTACTATACATGAATTTACATGCAGAAAGGCCTATATTTTCAAACTCATTTGTGCTTAAAGCGATTATTTTGCACCTATTTCTGAAATGACCCTGAACGTTCTCAGTTTGAATTTTAAAAAACCCACGGTCACATTAAATAAAGGAAATGTTCCTTTACAACAGGCTTCTGAAAGCTTGAGTTCCACAGCAACAACTTCTGCAGAGGCAATTGTCAAGCATGTTTAATTCAGAAGGAAGAAAAGCCTAATGCCATTTTGTACAGGGGGATAAAAGGTTCAGTTATACAGTCTCAATACAGACCCTTGTTAAATCAGATCATTTACACCTCTGTTGAAAAGTGAACCTCAAACACTAAGGCCTCAAATGAGGCCTTTTTGCCGAATCTCTGGACATTTACTCCAGTGCCCTGATGTCCCAAGTTCATCCCTGGACTGCTGTTTCCCAATCTCCTCAACACAGCATTTCATGGCTGCACTCACAGGCAGGAGTTTCTCAGAAATGGAATGCTAATAGCTTTGAGTACAAACCTGAAGTCACTGTGGTTCCCCTGTTATAGATCCTCATTTAGTAATGGACACTAAAGTCTCTAGAGATTTTCCACCAATCAAGGCAAGTTAGATGGTTTCCCTTAGAACCACATCAGAGGAAAGGAGGGAGCAAACAGCTACGCTACAGACACCTACTAAAATTGCTGACATGCTAGTTTTAAAGAGGGTACTGGCTTTAAAAAAATACAACACACCAAAGAAAAAAAACAAGGTCCAAGTAATTTTTATAAGCAGACTCAGGGAGGGTATAGCATTCAGGCTCTTCAAATGAAAACATGATGTCATTTCCCCAAATCATCACTGAGGCATCTCAGTATGCTGTAAAAAATCCCAAAGGCAACATCACATGTGTGAGCTCAGCAAATAATCTCAAAACTTCACCTTAAGATTTCTCTTACCATTTTACACTGATGATATTAACTACTTTAACTTCTTCTATTCATACAGTATTGGAAAAGAGGTTCATTAGCCAAGTAATAAATACGGCTATTTCTGTAGATAACTGTTCTCCCTTTATTTCTACATGCACTTTCATATAGGGAGAGACTAAAAATAGCACATTGATGCTTACTTGAAGAAGTAAGTGTGAAATACTGGGGGAAATCCCTGTCTTTTCGTTTTAAAGAGACTTGCAAAATTACACCCATCCAACCGCTCACAGAAGATTTGGAGATTTTGGAGATAAGCCAGGTACTATCTGAGACCTAAACCCACAGTCAGCAACTGAAAGGCTGAGTAACACCTGCCCAGGGGCAATGACAACAGAAGTCAACTGTCCACTCTGACACAAGAGGAGTCAGGCCCCTCTAACAGTGGCCCTGAATTCTGAACAGTGAATAGCAGTGTGGTAACAGGCACTGGACAGATTTGAAGTCTCACGGCCAAGAATCACTTCTTTTTGCAATAAACACTGGGGTGATAAACAGCCAACTGCCTGCACCCCAGACCCTCTGCCCACTCTATTTCTAGACGTTTATATTAAGGAGCTGCAGAGCATGTGCCTGCTGCTGTGCTCTGAGCTCCTTCAAGCAGCACTGGTATGAAATTGTCTTGATTCTTGTTAGTCCCACTGCTGCCCACAGGCACACAAGTAGCAACAACCAACACCGACAAGTCTGGGCAGTTTTCCTTCTGGTATTATTTGGGAAACCTCAAGCATCAGCAAAGAGCTGTCTGCACACAAACCCCCCCAGAATCAGGAGCGCTCGCCTTGCATTCAGGAGATTATATAGAAATCTAATTTCCATTCACACAAAAGCTCAGTTTTTACAGATTATAAAAACTAGAAGTTGCTATAAAACTGACATAGAATGTTTCATTGCATTCTCTCCTTTCCTCAAAAACTAAATCATTTGCATTTTTTTTGACATTATAATCCAGCAGGGGTCAAGAGCAAATTTACAGGCATTTTTTGGGTAGATGAATGTATTATGACTTTAGCTTAAATAGTCTTACACAGTTCAAATTTTTAAATAAGATTTAAAAACCCCTTGTATTTCAGTGTCAAGACTAAACACATTTTTAAGATCTCATATCCAGCTCCTGAAAATTAGAGCAGAGAACATTCCAGAAGCACTGGAGAATTTAGAAGTGTTTTTCTTCAGAAAGAATTACTACACTTATGATTTCCTTTTATAGTCTTAATAAGCTACAGTCAGAAAAACAGAAAAAATACAGCTCCTCAAAAAGCAATTTAAATTCTCAAAAAAAAAAAAAAACAAACAACCAAAAAGACCCACCAAAAAAACACAAAACAAAAAAGGCTTTATAAAGAAACTATTAATCATTCAAAGTATCCTTCAAAAAAAAATTTAGCTGAGTTCATAAAGACACATGTCAGTGCTATAACTCTGACCTAAGACATGGCATATTTTTTTCCTCTCTAGTGATATCTTGATATTGATTTGAAAACAAAGTAATGAATCACTTACTTATTTTGCAATAAAGTTTGCCAAGTCAAAGCCCCCGAAATAAACCACATGAAATGGTAAGGAAAACAGGGCTAAGGAAACTCAGCAGATGACTAGCAAAATAAACCTTTAATTTCATTTGGTGCTAGTTCATTAGCTGTGCACCATGTCATGTCAGGTTGCCATCTAAGCAATACTGATTTCTCAGCCTGCCTTGTTAGAAGCACACACAGCAAAGAGCAGGAACTGCAGAGGGACTAAATCCACTATGGCAAAAATAGAGTTAAAGAAAATGGTTTCAGTTTCCAGCTCTGAAAGAGGCCAAACAACAGATTAACTACTATGTCTTTAGCTCAAAGAAACAACTTGAACATACTCAATTTTTTCAACAATTTAACTATTAATAAAACACTACCTGGGTAGGAAAATAATATGAATACTATAGTGTCAGGTAAATGCAACAGTCCACGGAGATGAAATGTCATTCAATAACAAAATCCATTCAATTATATACCTTGTCCTCAACAGTGCTGGATTACTAAAAGCTAGTTAAAAAGGCAAGGTTATTTCACAGGCGTTATAAGATGGCAGTTAGTGATAAAAACTGTAAGCATTCCAAAACTGAAGACAAAGGTTTGAGTTTTCTTTGTTTCATTCAGTATTTTGGGCTAATTTCAGTAACATTCTGGAGGAAGACTGCCCTCCTGTGTTCACCAACCACAGCAGGCTGGGATGAGACAGCCCATGCAGCTGGAATCACTTCAAGCTGGCGATTTTATTTATTATATATTTTTTTTTTAAATAATCACATTACTGATTCAGAGAGAGAAATTAGCCCACCAAATGTTTGCACAGAAATACAAGGCTGGTGAACAGCAGGCCTGTTCCTAGGGCTCTCACAGAAGGTGGTAATGCCTGCTAGCTGGCATCAGGCCTAGAAAGCCATTCTGGGCCTTTAAAATGGCACTGCTGCTTGCAGCTGCTCTTTGCTCTTAACAGAGGCTGCTTATTGAAAGCTCCTAAATTGTTCAGTAAAGTCCTAAAGGAATAAAATGCTTGTTAGACACCTTGTAATGAGGTTAGCTGTACTCCTTCACACCAGCTCTTCGTGCTACTGCAGCTCTATGGCACCTATCTTCAGACAGGTACCAAAAAAACCAGAGGTATGAATCCATCATCACCCACATTTCTGACTGTTCCCATGTCAAGAATCCTGTAAGTGCTTTATAAATAATTAAAACATGAAAGAACACTGCATTTTAGAAAAAACAAGCATTTTAGAAACGGAACCACCAAGGTACAAGTGTGTCAAATGTAAGAAGTCTGACAGTGAGCTGGCAACAGGAGGGACTTGTAGATTCCTGCTTTTAAAAATGTAATCTGCTAAATTAAAAAACCAAACGCTCCTAATTTGGTAGAACATTTGATATTCACAGAGCAAACTGCATTTGAAAACATTCAGGAAATCATCTAGCCTCCTATGAGCCCTACACTAAAGCACTACAAATCTAGTGGCAAGGGAAAGGCTTTGCTTTTAACAGTATTCAGCGAGACACAAAAAGCACTTCAACAGTCATATAGGCAGCTCTAAGGAAAATCTAGGTTTTGTACACTAGCAAACACAAGCCCATTGTTATGGTACTTGTGGATAAAAAGCAGCACACAGATCAATAACTTCAGATGTCTGTCATTCTGAACTCACGTGTGTGCATGCACAGCATGCCTTGAGATGAATTTTATTCCAGTTAACAAAAATGTATCACTGAATGATCCTTCAATTATTCATTCAGGAAAAACATGAGACTGAGCCAATTTTTTAAAAAATCCCACATGATTATTCACTTACACAAGTACCTAAACCAGTGTTTTCAAAAATGGGTGCTGGTTTTTACATCAGCACTTGCATACATTACTTAGAAATGATAATCAATATCCAGTATGGGAATCCAAAGCCCTTCATCTGTGCTTGATATGATCACAAAAAACCACTACCTCTTTCCCCTTATTTTTTAAATACTTTTTTACACTACCTCCAACAACTCTTTTTTTGCAGAGAACAAAAAAGGCACTTCGCCTTCAATTATAGGACAGCAACAAGAAAAATTTTTAAAAAGTGAGGGAGAAAAAAATAAGCTATTATTCTGTGCATCTGGAGGGCATGCACTTGTTAAATCTTTACTTATGAGCCCAGATTACTTTTTCCTCACATATTGCCTCATGATTTTTCCTTTGTCACTTTGGTTCTTTTTATAGTCTTCAACGACAAGAATTTCACAACAATTTCTACAAAGTGATGCTTTTCCTGTAATTGTACTTTTTCTTCGACTGGTTCAAGTAAACAAATAAGGCAAATAAATAAATAAATGTATTTATATACATAAAGGGAGAGAGATTCTTGTGTGGGATCAACCATCCCCTCTTCCTCTTTCATTCCCCATAATACAGACTTATTAATAGTTCAAAACACTGAGACAGTTTTAATTTAGACTAAATACCCTTAACATACAAACATAATTGAAATAATTTAAAACTTGCATATAATAATCTCCTTTGTGGGGCTTTCAACACTGTTTCAATTTAAGTTATTGTTTTGCCTCCTTGTAAACAAGCAACATTTTTTTCTTTCATGGAAAGACCTAAAAAATGCTGCTTGCCCACATTTTTCATTAACAAAAAAAAAAAAAAAAAGAAAAAGAAGAATTGTTTGTGGTAGTGTTAATTTTTCTATTTGTGTACCTGCATTACCAGTCTCAACAGCTTGTTAAACAGTATCTAACACTACTTAGCAGACAAAAGAACTTACACACAACATCCAAACTAAATCAATTAATATATTCCAACTGGACCATTTCTAATTTTCCTTTTTAGAAGAGAAACCAAGCACTAGTAAGAAGAGGTATGATAATCAAATTAGAGACCAGTGGATTTCACGCTAGAGCCAGGGTTCACCTTCTGTCAAATCCAACACCTCTGGAGATGTTTGCATGGCAGCAGGAACCTCCAGTGCCACTGATATTCCCAAGGGGAGTGTCCCAGCAAGAACCTAGGCTTCTGTAACTCTCACTAAACTAAAGAAGCTAAAACCTCTGGACAGCCAGATGATTGTCTACACCAAGCTCCTTTTTCTGTTATATTTTTGCTGCAGGAAAGAAGGACAAGCCTCTAAGGAGCATGGGACAGTTAGAGTAGCTAGCTGTTTGCACAGATGACATTATGGAAACAAAGGCCAGTGTTAATTCTAGTGTCATTAACAACATACATCCATCAAAGCAGTCCTTGGAATATAATATTTAAATACCATTTCCCTCCTGAAAGTTCCAGAAGGACAATATTGTCCAAACAGCACATATTGTGTCCAAGGTCTATGATACAGGACTTTTCTTTCCAATGAGTATTCAGGCAGCTTTCAAAAGGGAAGCACAAAATGTGCCTGAGATGTCCTAGAATCAAAAATCAGTTGATTCTGAGATAGGGATTTGGGTGGCACATCTAATTGTCACACTTGATGTCGGCAAGTACAGAGTACATCTATATTTGGAATTTAAGCATGGTTCTGGTATACCTAGCTAGGATTTACAAAGTAGAACAGTGTTTCTGTTCAGATAATAAGAACTCAGCCCCAGGGAAGCCAGTATAGATGCTGATATGAAGTCAGGACAGAGTGACACAGAGACAGCCCAGCACTGCCATCAGGACATGCGGGTGGACCATTGGCAAGACCAGGATCTCACTCCCAGAACTGTCAGAGCTGATGTCCACAGGGAGGTTCAAATTCAGCAGCTGCACACCTTGGAAAGCCATGTGACGTGACAGAGGATAAATAAGTCATTCCTGAAACAGTGCACCAAGACACACAATTTATTTTTGAATCAGTACTTCAACATTTTTCCAAACTAAGCCTGCAGACGCTTTCATGGCCCATTCCAGTGGCCATCATGTTCTCCATTCAGCAGTTTCAACTCAATACAAGCACCATTTGGAACCCAAGGGCACATGCCTTATCTGGTATAACCTTATCTGCTGCTCCAGTAACTAGATTCTCCTCCTGCAAGGTCTCTGTTCATTCAAAGGAGCACAAAGCACAGCCTTGCAGTGCCAGCTAACAAGTGTAATATCCTGTCTGCTGGCACAGGACATCTCACAGAGGTGCTGGTGGGGAAAAAGGTGACAAATAAAAAGGTGAAAAACAAGAGAGCACTCTCTTCTCAGAGGGCACTTTGTTCACATAGTCCTCCTTAGTTCTCAGAGAAATCAACAGTCCCTCTAAATCACAGATTCTACAAACGGGTGTTTTTGTCTAAGATGAGGATTTTATTCTTTTCATAGACTATTCTGACAAATAATTTTTAGAAGATTTATTACAAAGACTTTATTACCCTTGGTCTCCAATAACTTCTTGTTTTCAATCATATTTCACCTCCTACTCAAGGCCTACAAAAATGCACAGTAGTCACAAGTTTGCAAAGAAAAATCCTGAATTACAAACAGCTCTATGGAAGGGGCTCTATTTTGTATTTGCCACATTACTTGAAAATGACACACTACTTAAAGCTTTTTGACAAATACTTCTGGCAAAACAGTCGAGCTGCAAACTTGCAACGCAAATTAACCAATGCAAAATATTTTGTCTCTCCTAACTTGCAGGGACTCAAAACAATACCAGAAAATAACTGCCCAAAGCTTTCCAGAATGGCTACGCATATTACACAAGGACATAGGATCTCTTTCCAACTTGATGTTCTGGAATTCTGTTTGTCACAGCTTTGCAATTCAAACACACTACGCTTCATCGCCCTTTCTGCTCAGGATATTTTGCAATCTCAGATTTGTATCAGTTAAAAGGAGAGTAGTATTTTAAGGAAATATTAACTGAATAGAAGGAACAAGGGATTAAATCTTCCCATCTTCAGTAAAACAACCCCTGTATCAATCCTTGTCCTTGATCATTAAGCCTTTGCATAAGCCAGTATAAAGGATAAAAAGGCTGCTTACTAGGACCAAGCAGATCTTTCCTTGTAAGAAACAATGTAGAAATAATAGCAAAAAACCCAAACTCCGATGAAAAAATCTGAAAAAAATCTGTATCATGAGTCTTAAAGTGGAAATAGGCAGTCATGATTAACTGTGTATTCCTTATGGCAATAACTTAATTATACAGAGTGAAACCACAGAGCTTTCAGAAAAGCTTCCTTAATTTACTAGATAATCCATGAGCAATTTCCTTATATGGCTGGAGAGAAATCACTGCTGTGTGCTCTAAAGCTGGAAGACAAATGGCCTTACAAACAGAAATCACTGTTACTAACTGGAATAATAAAAGTCTTGCATCACCGTTGTTACACATTCCCTTCATATAAATGCACTGCATTTTCTTCTGAGTGCGGTAAATCATCGTCAAATCATTAAACTGTTTATTGTATTTATGTAAATTAATAGTGCAGCCTTGCAGGGAAATGGGAGAAACAAAGGAAAGGCATTTAGGAGTTTTAGTCTAAAAAAAAAAAAAAAGTCTTTAAAATTACATTAGATGTAAAAACCCAACATACAGACTTGAGCTTGCATGCTTCAGATAAAAATGAAAATTTGCTTTGTGTGATCACTTCACAATGATGTGATGATAAATGATAAAATACCAAACATAGTCTGGCTAAGACTGACCGTGAATTCTGATCTTAAAATTCTAATGAGTTCTTCTAAATATGACCATTTAGAACTCGTATTACTCAAGTAAACTGCTTTTCTTTATGGAAAAGTTAGAGCCTGCTGAAGAGCAGCCTTCAGCCCTAGACTACTCACAGCTTCTGACAGAATTTGATGGTTACAAAAACCTTTCTTAGAACTTGGTCCAACTCTTCAAACTTAAGACAAAACAAAATCCTCACAATATATTTTTTCTCTGCAGGAGGCAGTTCCAGGAGTATTTACTGTTTGCTAAACACGAAGACCACATCCTTTCATTTTCACCGCTAAGTTTTTTGAGATGGGTTTCTTTATTATTTTCCAAACTCTTAGTCATTTTTTGAAGTAAACAGACCATATACTTAATATATTTTCACCCATTCACTCACACAGTTACACACACACGCTCACTCACCATTTTCATACTGCAAATGGTCAACTACAATCAGGTATAATTCAGAATTTTAAAATACTGAGGTTCCAAATAAAACTAATTCACCAGCTGCTTATGTTCTGAATGCTAGGCCCATGATAAAGGAGACAAAACACAGTCAGCTGCCTAAATTAAAAAATTTCAACCCTTACAGAGTACACCTGTTTTTCATTTACTATATATATACACCATAAATATCTAAAAATCAGGCAGTACTCATGAAAGTATTATTCTATTTTGCTGTAGTTCAAACATTTTCATTAACACAATGAAAAAAAAAAGAACCAAATAATTTTTAGAGTTTACACTTTCTAAATTCTTAACACTACCTTTGTTATTTAAAAAAGGACAAATAAAGGTCAAAACCAGTGAAGAATGCTACTCATTCTAGAGCAAAACAGCTCAGAATCTGGCACAAAAGAGCATAACTCAATGATCAGGTTGACTTTTACAGCTTTGTCCATGGAGAAAGTGACAAAATCACCACAGCCATAAAAGAAGTAATTTTTAGCACCAGAGTTCAAACAGACCCATAAATATAACTACACTCATCCACATCACTAGAAAAGTCACATTAAAGAATTTCCACTGTTGGGAAAATATTATAAATAATCCTTGCAATCTATGAAATATGAGAATTTACCACTGCCTTTGGCAATTCCTGGCAGCAATGCTTACCTGGCAATAATCCAACCTGAAGATAACAGGCTAATGTAATCCCTAGTCTTCTCCTATTCAAAGTGCACAGAAATCCCAATTTAATTAGACTGCCTTCCTTTTCTGCACACACAACATACATAAAAATATTCACGGATTTAAGTTTTCTTATTTATTAATCACATCAGACCAATTTCAGTGTATTTTGGATGACATAAGGATTCAGGCTGTAGGAAATTTAATCCCAGGTCTTACCCAGAACATTTCCTGCAGGTACTTCCTCAAGATCTTCAAGCTCTCTTCCCATAAGCAAGTAGAGGTTCTCCAATGTACAGCACGTCATATGAGGGACTGCTGGCAGCTCATCTGTGGCAGAGCACTGGGATGACAGCTACACAGAGCACAAAACCAGCATTTGGATATTTATCACTTAGCTCGGATAAAAACTCCTTCCACAAAACCTCCTTGCATTCCAAAGCTAAAATATACAACCTGGAGCACTTTCATCTCAAACCTTCGATGTTGAAAACCAACATAACGCTCCCAAAAATCCAGACTTGAGGCAAACACATGAATGTTACCAAGCAGATAAATAATGCTTTTTTTGGCAAATTTTAGGTGTGTACTACTTCTACCCCGCTTCCCATTATCATCAAAAAAACAAATGTTTTGAAGTAAATTCAAAAGTAATTAATTTCTTCGATCAGAATCTCAAAACGTTTAACACCAGTTTTTCCAATACTATTGTGCCCCTTCTGTTCCCTAAAAGAATTGCTTTTTCCTTCACCATTTTTTAAAAACAAAATACACGCATACTAGATTTATGGTTAGCTAATACAACACTCTACTTAAACCTATTTTGGAAACGTTAAGGCTTATAATGAGTTTACAGACATAATCAGCTATTAGCACTATTACTTAAATTACTTTGATACTTTTTGGAATTTTTCACTTGACCTTTTTTTATCTCTTTTGAGCGAGACACACGTAAGAAGTTAAGTCATCAGCGTTTCAAAAGAATCCCAAGTAATTCCAACAGTTCACAGTCACCTCTTACCTTATGCAAAGACTCAGCAGGATCATATTTTGGTCCTAAAACAAAGATTTTTTGCCCTCTTTTCACCACGCCACTGAACACTCTGGCAAAAGCAATGAAATACTCCTTGTTGTCTGCTTCCTGTTTCACTGCCTTTGAGGTCATGCTGTCTCCTTGACCAGTGAGCTGTTGCTCTTCACCTAATCAGTCAGAAAAAATACATTAAGCATAAAACCACTTTCTGCCTCCTCATCTGAAGGGAAAAAAAAAAATCAGATAAATGTAATATTGTCACATGTGGCAAATCACACAATCATTCCAGTTAAAACAGACCTTTAAGATCCTGAAGTCCAACCCAGCACTGCCAAGTCCACCACAAACCCATGTTCCTCAGCGTCACACGTTTTAAACATCCCCAGGGATGGTGACTCAATGACTTCCCTGGGCAGCCTTTTCTAATGCTTTATAACACTTTCGGTCAAGAAATTTTTCCTCTAAACCTTCCCTGCCACAGCCTGAGGACATTTCCTCCTGTCCTACCCCTCGTTACTTGGGAGGAAAGACCAGCCCCCACAGCTGCTAGCCATGATCCAGTCCTGTTGCTCGTACGCCGCTTTTGTACCAATTTCCTGGCTGTTTGGCACTGAAAGTTACTCAGTTTTATCAGAGCGTCTCCTTCAAGCATCATCTCCCTTCCAATGAAGTACTGAGATCAAGCACGTTCTCAGGCTAAGGAACATTAATCCATGGCACTATTTCACCATTTCTGAACTATGAGCTCTCTCACAAACCCCTCCTCACTCCTCGTTCAGTTCCACGTATTGAACTTTGGACTGGCACGTGGATGATTCACGATGTGGATTCGTACGCAGCCCCTTGGCAACACCAAGGCACTACTATAAACACCCTCCTAGAACATCAGGTATCAAGGTACCACACACCTTTCGTATCACCAGTGTTCCCAGTCACTTCAGATGAATTTTCACTTGGGGGCTTTTCTGACAGCTCCTTGCCTTGACTTGCTGCCAATTTTTCTGCACGCCTTTGTTTCGCAAGCTCGCGCCGATGAGCGATTTCTTCTTGAGTTAATGGCCTACATGGTATTTTAAAACATCAGCATTTGGTAATGTCGTTTATTTTAAAATAAATTAAGTAACAGTCATTAGAACACTATATTTGACATAAGTAAAAACTCATGCAGAATGCCTTTTGTCCCCCAACACTGTAATTTTAAGTCAGCTAAAACTAGCAAACTCTTCCTCTACCATATTTAGGCTTTCATTTTTCTTCCAAATACATAGAGATCAAACACCTTCATTTTTAATTACTTGTGACATCTTTATTATTTTAAGGTAATCTTTACAGCAAGTGCTCAAACACAGGGAAGGTCTTTGCCTGTTACAGCTACCTTTCATAAAGTGAGTAAGCCCATTAAGGCAGAAGACTTAAAACAGACAACAACAACAAAAAATAATTTTAATAGTCTGATGCATCCATCTACTCACTGGTACACTCTGCCTTAAAGCAAAGTGCTTCAAAGTAGGATTTAGAGCAATAAATAATAAAAGATAAATAATATTATCAAGATTCTTACGTAAGGCAATATAAAAAGACTTGTTTGTCAATGCAAGCATTTTAAACAGCAAAGCGATGTTCATTACGCAGACCTGAAATCTAACAGCACTGCCCAAAACTGTCCATTTGATTTTTAAATCTGGCCCTAAATAAAAATATGTTATGATGTTATCTTCTAATTTAATGATTCCAAACATAGAAAATAAATTCAGATACTAGTCATCTTCTCTTTTCAGTTATTACTCTTGTTTCTATTAATTTCCCATGTAAACAAGGGGAACCTAATCATTACAGACACTTTTAAGAATAATCTATTCTGTTTACTAATTTCAGTATCAACAATCTCAAGTAATGTACTGTTATGTGCCTACATTAAAAAATAATCTTTAGTGCTGGAACTTAAAAGCAGAAGAAATAATTCAGTTATGTAGACGTAATTTTTTTAACGGAACCAGAATGCTTTCAGCGTTGCTTTTGTCTTTTGTTTTTTCCATTGGAAGCATATATTGCTTTAATTCTAACTCCAGAGAAGGAATAGAAGTCTTTCTATCATAAAACATGCATTTCTACAACACAGCTGGACAAACTAATCACCGAGTCTTAGACCTTGACTTCAGCTGAAGAAGGTGAACATAATCCCACAGCAAAACCTCACCTACACGATTTGTCCTGCACTTGCTCACACAACGGAGACAAAAACAACAGTCCTCAGTGTTGAGGTGGTTTAGGATTTTTTCAGTCAACTGCATCAAGTACACAGCAATAAAACATATAGTGCCTCATTAGTAGTTTTAGCTTGTTTAGTAGCCTTGGACAAGTCACTTCCCCTCCTCAACCTCCACACTTACAAACACAGGTCAAGATTTCCTGAATAGCAACAGTAGCAATGAATGATAAGAGGAAGACAACACAGGAAGCACTACAGCGGTAAAGTCATTTTTGTTTACAGAACAGCCATATAAATATGATCTTTATTAAAAAAAAGCAGAGAAAAATTGACTCACTTTGCCTTATCAACTATTACACATTTCAAAATAGGGAAAAACCCTGTTAATCACAGGTCAAAGGTTTTATGTGCAGTCAGTAGAGTTACTGGACACCTACTCTGCTCTTAACTGGATTAATTAGGGGCAGGAAGCCTTGAACAGATTACATGGCCGAGACCAACTCACTGCCAGTAAGATTTTAATTTATATCGTAATCAGGATGATTTCCTGCATATAACACCTTCTGCAAGAGACTTAATTTTTAAAATGAGACACTTCATTAATCAAAATTCTTCATAGAACTTGAAGAAATCACTTGGAACAGCTATCATGCTTATCTTGAACCCAAATGTTCAATTTGAAAGAGTAAGAAAACTATACGTAAGTTAAAAATCTCTCCAAAAATTACCCAGGAGAGGCCCCCGGGATAAAATGTCAGAATTTGAAGCACAGACTTTTAGAACTCAGAATCTGGGACACACACACCGCATGTTATAGAAAAGGAGAAGGCAAGACAAAATTGCCCCTTCAAACTTCTTAGCAACTTTGGGTTTTTTTTAAAAAAAGGAAAAAACTGTCTCTTAAAACAATCATGACAGAATTAAGAATACGTATCTCTGAAATTTCAAATACTGTGGTATTTCTGTTTGGCTTGTTTATTTTACCGAGAGCGAGGCTTAACAATACAAAATGCAAAGCAGATGGTGGAGAAGAAAACTTTTTTATTATTTTTTTTTCCTGAAGGCAGCTGTTCAAAGTTATTTAAAGGTTTGGAACATCAGGAAAATTTCTAGAGGAGATAGATTGATAGAGAAAGTACAGATCAGACAGCCAAGGGTGTCATAAACATAGTCTATCTATGATGGCATAGTATACATACAGGGACTTTGTATGCATTCCAATACATTTGATTGTCCAAAAATACTTTTCGTTTTTGTAAATAATCCTGAGAGTAACAGAAAAAAGTTTCTTTGCTTTTTTTCCCCTTTACATGGTATTTTTCAAAGTATCCGTATATTTAGGTGTCAAATAGCCTGAACCACAAATATTAAAGGTACCTTAAGATTCTGAATGCACTGGTCTAAGTTGCAATGTATATATAAACACACTTAATAATATTGTCATTTTGATAAAAAAGCAGATTGAGTTTAGCTGGGACTTTAACTAGCAGGTACAACCTAGACTTCCATCCTGGTTTCTGTCACCATCAATTTCTACAAAATTAGTCACTCCTGGTAGTATCATTAGAAACCACAAAAAGATAATGTTGCCAAATAAATCCTTATATAGAGTTGTAACACAATCAAGCAGAACACAGAACAAGATTAATGCACATAAGGCACTGGATCTGAAACAAAACCAGTTTCAAATTATACCCAGATTTATTCAATTTCTCCAGTCGGCAAAACCAATCAGAAGCAAAAATCAATTTTGAACAAAAGCTGCCCACACCAAAATAAAGGTTGTTTCTCTTTCTTCCCCCCTTCCCCTTTTTCACTCCATTAGAAAGTATCAACTGCCTCACAATATTGGCAGAAAAAAAAAAAAAAGGCAACATGCAGTCACACAAAAACCAGCAAATAAAAATTCTGTAGCAGAAAGAGAGATTCCTTGCCTCCAGAGAAATGCTACAGCATCCAGACACAGGCACCTGGCACAAGTAATGGAGCTGGCATAAAAGGGTGACCACATCATTACCAACTCACCTTAAACTCAAACATGTGGCAAAAAAACGCTATGGAAAGAACAATGTGGGAAAGAGTATAATATACATACTATTGACATTTGATAGATTGATGATTAAAGGCTTTAGATTTCAGGTAATGTTAGCAAGCTATTGCTGACTACTTCTGTGATTCCTGCATTCCCCCAGGATAACACATTTAGTTCAAACTGAACGACAACTTAACTTCCTCATGCAATCAATCCTCTGAACATGATAGCTTTCCTACTCTTTCACATTATCAAAGACAGACTTCAATCCAAAGCAGTTCAAAAATTCAGAGTGAATAATCAGAACAAAACCCCCAAAGACAAATTTGCCTTTGATTATTTAAGTGTTATATTTATGTTTTTAACCTCCAGATCCTTTTAAAAAGGAAACACCGCAGTCAAAACATCAACTCATTTCCAAAAGACTAACAGGATTGCCTGCAAGTGTCTGTGACGCACCTCTCATGCCATGAACAATGGTTTTCAAGTTCTGAGAATGCTTTCTCTCCACACAGCTTTTACCAGTTTAAACTGCATGAGCTCCTGGACATATGTTTGGCTTCACAAGGTGTGGAGGGGGTAATTTCTGATAACATCTTTAAACCCATGTAATTTATAGAGAATCCTGTTCATGACTCTGCTCTTCAGAATTAAATTCTAGTGAAATCATTGGCTGCTGCTCTGCTCACCTGGCACTCAAAGAGTTCTGTCAACAACATCCCTAAGGACAGCTGGGTCAAGCGCAGTTTGTTTGCTACATTTCAGCACAGTGTACGTCCAGTGGTCTTCCTAACCCTTTAGAAGCTCATTACTTTCTGGATTAAACTACTTGATGTCCATGGAACAACTTCCATTCACAAACTAATGTACATCTACTAGGATCATTTACTATCAGTTCTACTGCAACGAGACTGCTACGCAATTCACAGTAGAAATAAATGTGTAAATACAAAAAGAACAACTGAAAATTACCCAAATCAGAACTTGCATAAAATTTCATACAACAGTCTTACAGGACTCTTTCAACAGGGAACACTCTACAACCGTTCGTAGTACATTATATAGCAGTAATGAAATAAGGTTTCAATCCTAAGCTGTCACATCTGCCTGGAAAAACACTCCAGACTCATAGAGCGACCTCTGATTCATCTCACATGCTACATGTGCAAAAAAGAAAAAAAGAAACTTGAAGCAAAACTCTTCCACGATGTTACAAGCTTTACTCACTTAAGTTCACCATTACACAAACTATAGTATGGCCAGAGATTCAAATTTCAACCATTACTATGTATTTCTGTCTTGGATCAGTAGCCAAGGTCCTAGCCAGATTCAAATGTATATTGTTACTGAAATCTCTTTCATGATAACCATAATAGGGGTTTTCATTTTCAAAAAGCATTTATTAGCCTATTAATTATGCAACTGGATGCCAAATTCAGATGCTAACCTGCAAATCTGACAGCCTATTCAGATGATACATGCCCTGCTCACTTGTACTGCGCCAACCACAATTTAGAACAAACTGCTAAAGAAAACAAAAGATGATGGGTTCAGATCACATTGAAGTCGCTGCAAGTCGTATTGCCTTAAACATATAAATTAATTTCCTTGCAAGAAGACAACAATTTCTTACAGAGCTTGAAGCTTTATACAGGTTCTCGTTTTGATCAATGTCATTTCAGCTGAAGATCTGGCAAAAATGACAGGATGTTTTTTCCAATACACTTTTTATAAAACACTAGAAAGAAAACAAATGAAGCACACTACAATCTGAGCATTTAAGACATGCTAACAAGCTGTAGCACAAAACAAAGAAACAACTATCATCGTAATTTCATGCAGAATTGTATGAGGAAGTGTCTATTTCAGGGTGACACCTAAGAAAAAAAACAGTCCTGATTTCAAGCTGACTGAGGAAAAAGAAGAACCTTTCACATTATCTGGAGGAAAACGGTAGAGGTATTACAGGTTTTATATTCCCCAGGGCAGTAATGAAATATAATTTTAGTGCACTGGCTTATCTGTTCAATAGACTTTTCTTTATTACCACTGGAAAGTAGAAATGGAATTTCTTCAGCGCATTTTATTTATTTACATTATTCAGGATAATAAGATGGACTTGAGGTAACAGAAAAGCTTTGCTTCCCATGCTCACGTGGCATTACATCACTGTGAGATTTACACAAAAAGCTTTACTAAGCTTTACTAGTAGAAGATTTCATCACAACAAACATATGATGTTCAGTTTATATTTTCTTAACATTTTACATTAAATACCCCTAGCAATCAGTTGGAAGCAATTGCAATTAACTACTAAATATTTCTCTTTTACCCTGAGTTATATAAAGACAGAATTCTGAACCTCAAGAAAAGCAAACTGGTAAATTTATATACCCTGTACCTAAATGCCAAGCTTGGCTTTTATTTATACACCTACACTCGAGCATTCTGTCTTAGACTCGGGTTCAGTGTCACACACCAGCAGAAACGAGAGAAAGAAACAGCATTTGCTGAATGAACACCTAATACTGCACACAGTAATACTTTAGAATAAATAAGCACAGGCATCATCAAACAACCATTACATAAAGCAAGTGCAGGAAGGGCCTTAATCTGTTTGTCTTCTCTGCTCAGCCAACAATTTACATTTTTGCCTGACTTGGTGGGAATTGGTGGGAAGCTCAGACAGAAGAAACTGGAAGACAAAACACTGGCACACTTCTCATTTCTTTACAAAACCTGGTAAAAACTAATGACATACTGGTACCATACAGAAAGTCAATTTTCAAATCTTTCCAAGGAAAGATAAATATAAGATGACAACCTGCTTTAAGTTGACATCGAGTGATTTTCCCATGTATTCCGCTTTTTAAACAGTAAAAGCAAAATCATACCAGTTTTAGTACAGAATCTATTAATTTTAAAGTGACCTTCAAGGAGATATTAGTTGCCAACAGCAGTCTCAAAGGAGGTTGTTTTAATTAAAAATCCATCCTTTGTTATCATTTACTGTACACCCTGGACTTAGAAGAGCTTTTTGCTTTTCCCAACTTATGCTTAATAAGTATTACAAGCAGATGGCAGAAATAAGGCAAACTATAAAAAATTACAAAGTCAATTTGAATCTTCTAACAAAGTTACAAAAAGGTAACCTTACCCAATACTACCTCACAAAAATAAAAAGAGACACTAGCATGGATCTACATTTTTTTCCACTGGAAGTAGAAGACAAGTCTTGCAAAAAAATATCTGGAGAAAATTCTTAGATTTTTTTACAGGCTTTAACATGCTTAAAACCAGTCCTTCCCCACTCCCAATGGATGCAAACAATCTTAGGTCAGTCCAGCAGTCAAACATCAAAATACACGAGAGCACAGTTATGGCTCCTCAAAATTAACATGTAAGTGAAACACACAACATGGATTAATGTTCTTTAATAGGAAAACATGAAACAATTGCTAATAGACATAGTGTAGATATTCTTTGTTCCTACCCATGTTCAGACATTCTTATGGAGCACCCTCACGGAATGCCAGTTTAAATATTGATCTCACGTGCTTCACTCAACCATCACTCAATTCTGTTAAGCACAATCTTCACTGTGTAACTGTGAACAGCACACAATGACCAACACAATTAAAAATATGCTCAAGAACCACATGTACACAGTGCTGTGTTTTTAAAACACTTGGATTTTGTTTCCTGGAGATTGCTTTCCTTCATTAGAACTAACTTCCTTTGCCAATTTCTTCAAGAACTGCTTACCTGTAGAATCTTAACACATCAAGTATTGAGAAATACACATTTAGCTCTACTGCTGTTTTTCAAATAATGGAAGCCAACTGTCACCTCAAAACAAAATCTTTAATATTACCTAATCAGCACACAGTACTAATAATGACTGATTACCTCAAAGAAAAACACACATGTGATTTCATTTTAATATTAGCTAATTAGCAGCTAATTAAATAATTTAATACGAAGGCCAGCAAGAAATACTTTTCACACAAACTAAAGAGCAAGACTAAAATTTTCAATGTACTGAATAAACAGGGAGAAAGGAAAGAAACTAAAATCCTGAAAATTTCTGTCTGGCATATGAAAAAGCCACCTTTGCCCCATGTCACATCCTCATCACCACAAAGACTCTTGATTCTCCCAACAAATAAAAACTCAGGTCATTATCAGTGACAGAACAGCCAAAAGGTGATGGCCTCAGTGTAGTTGTCTCTGATAACTGGAGCCCATCCCCAGGAAAGGAGACAAAGCAGGAATGGCGCTGCTGTGCCACACCTGAGCGAGAGCTCGTGATTCAGAGACACTTCAGGACAGCACTCAAAGCAAAACTGCACCATCTAGTGCCTGCTGTGCACACCGTGCATCTTTTCCCTGAATTCTAACAGAGCAGAGAAGATTCCTGGTGGAAGATTTGTAGTAGATAACCTTGGTAAGAAAAAAATTGAAACAAATCTACTAAGTGGGAGAAAAACCTAAAGGTAGTAGTAAAGCTTTCAAATATTACTACAGTAGCAGAACCATTTTTTGTACAAAGACTAACCAGTCTAATTTAGCAGGAAAATTATTATTTTCTCTATTACTTCGCTGTACAGTGACAATCCCCCCAAAACACATAAAATGGCCAGTTAACACAGAAGTTGTCTACTGAAAATGCTCCACAGGCTTGGAGGGATGAAAGGTTAAGACGAACCTCATTCTTGTAAACTCATCAGAAAAGTACATTTCTTCTGCAGGAAAAGCAGGTGGCTTCGGGTTAAAGTAGCACACTTAAGTGTGCCAGGAACATGAGATCTAGAAGCTACTCCTCAAAGAAAATAAGATGGCTATTAAACAACAAAAGGCTGTAACAAAAATTCTTCCAAACCTCCCAGAAGAAAATCTTTTGAAGCGCATTAATGACCTTCAGATCACTGCAAAAGGTCAGTCACGATTTGGACTACTTTAATCAACCCATTTTATTTTGCTGTTGCAATGGACAGGATGATCACCGAGCTGTCCTGCCCAGTTTGATGGCAAGTGTTCCTTGGTACCAACACAAGCTGCTACGATCACGCCAACACAACCTCAGTGAAAAACCAAGGAAGTGTCCCAAGTCCATCATTTCCACCAGACACCCTGAAACTGCTGACACTGCATGCACTAGGACAGTATTAGGACAACAGTATTATTCTCCAACAGGTTTGCTGTATCTTCTAAAACTGCTGTGATTAAACAATTACCTCCTGAGCTCATTCAGAAAATCTTTACTTGCAGAAGAGACTTTATTGTATTTCAAGAACTCATTCATTATTTTCTCACCTCTAAACCAACTTATCCATGCCTTTGACATAATTTTTTCCCCAGATGTAACTAACATAGATCAGAAAGTAAAATGTTACATTCTCTTACCTTGGTTTATTCTGTGGCAATGCTTTTGCATCAACAGGAAACATTTTGGAAACAAAGACAATAACTGGGGCTGTTCCTTCACTACTGCATTTCATAAAAGCTGGAAAAAAAAATAAAATGAAGTTATTTTCACTTTTTTTCCCCATTAGAAGTATGGACAAAGCTGACTTCACATTAATTTTGTAGGCATGACTGTTTATTTCTCGTCTCAATGGGTAATATGCTAGGGACAAATCAACAGGAAAAAGTAGAAAACTCCTCTAACCTAATCATTTGGTAACACTGCCTGTATCTTCAAGTGTGCTTTGCAATAAAATGAGCAAACTGCAAAAACAGAACTCTTGATAAAAAACTACATATACTCCAATTAAACAAGCTGAGTTTACAGGCTGATTTGGATCACAGCCTGTCACCAGAGACAGCATTAAGGCTGAACAGTATTTATTCAGTACCTCAAAGTATTCTCCTTCCTTTCACACTAAAGGAGGAAGTCCTGCAAATGTCCAGATGCTCACAAAATCCTAACAACTTCACTGCAAGAACAGATATTCCTCAAAAGATGAAAGATTCACACAAAACTGATTCAATACTTAGGAAATTCCCATAAACTATTTTTTTCATCCAGCTTGAAACACATAAAATTCAAACAACACAATACCATTCAAAACTTCTAACATAGAAACTGAATCATCTTTTCCTACACTTCTCCCTCTTATCTGAAATATGAAAAGACTGCAGAGCAAAGGCAAACAGAAGCACAAGACTACTACTAAAAACTAGCAAGACACTAAATGTGGAAGTCCACTACTTGTTCATAACCAAGAGCAGTAAGATCTAAGTTTACAGAGGCAAATCTTTTCCAATTAACTTACACTAATATAGTGTTGAATACTGTCTGGAGAATACCATGTTTTAAAATGTTCAATACAGGATGAAAAGCCAGTTTTGTTACTCCTGGGAAACAATTCCTACCAGTCTGTCAATCTGACGTTCACATCTCATTTTTAATTGACATTTGATATCTCATCCTCTTAGATTTCTTGAAGTTCTCCTCAAAGCATTGCACTACAATTAATAATTAATTACTAAAAGCTAATCAATACACTTGGACAAAAATTAAATCCAGATTCAAACCACTACCGGCTAAAAATTAATGATTTTAATACACAAGTTAGCAAAATATTCAATTCTCAATTACATAACAACTTCTGTTTAGAACTAAAAACAAGTATTAACCTTGCATCCTTGTAAAACCCCCAGTTTCAGAGTCCTGGACTTTACATCACCTGCAGCTTAAGTTGTCTAAAACCCTGGAATATACAGGACTGAGGAAAAATGCATGGCCGTAAAACTACGACACGTCAACGACAAACATCAACAAAGTTACGGGAAGTGAAATATTTATAAATTTATATACAAATTACTACACATCTTACAATCCAAAGACAAACGAAACCACCAGGACAGAAACAACCTTTGTGTTACTGGGAGAATGCCTACTCACCACTTTTCAGTTCCTGAGTTTCTGGTGGCAAAGAATCAAACGTTCTCGCTCCAACACACATCAGCTTTTCCACTCTCTCTGCCGTGATGTCCAGAGGACTGGGAATTTTATTACACACCATGGCTAAAACACATCGTTAAGGATACATATTTACATTCCTTACTGAATGCAAACAACAGGAAGATAAATGTTTTCAATGCTTCTTTAATTCTGCCCCATGCACTACCTGCCAGCAGCAGCAGATCCGAAATCCAGCTCTGTTGTCACAGTGCATTCAGGTCCCTCTCAGGTCAGCAACAATTTTTTGCCATTTATCAGAGGCAGAGTTAAGGAGGGGTGGCCCACCCTAAGTGCAGGTGGGAAACTACGAACAGCACAACTGGGGCAAGATCTACAGAAGTAATTAGTATTTATGCATCAACAATTTGTGCACATCTACCATAATATAAGATGTATCATATTATAAACAATGGGCACAGCTGACAAACAGCAAAGGTTGATTTTGGATTAAGGAATTTTATGCCTAAAACGTAACACCAGATATCTACAGAACTTCATGGACAGAAGATCTACAACACTATTCTAAACAGGAGATTGGTTTCTACTTCAGGAAAACCACTAAAATTTGAATATAAACTACATAAGGAAGGTGTATCGTCAAATTACCTCCAGCTTCAAAACTTAGTTTCCTAAATAGAAGATGTGCAAAAGCACAAAGTTGGCAGAAATGTAAAAATAATGGTGGATATGTAACTTGTAATGTTACAAGCAAGAAAATAGATCCAGCTAGCTTAGGCACAGACATAAAAAAAGAAAAATATTATACCAAATCACACAGTGAAATACGTGAGCACACTTCGAAGTCTGAGAACTGCCAATAGAAAGAAAAATAGTATCTTTTTAAGGATACAGAGGATTGCATCAGATATTGGCAGCCACTGGCTACAAATGGCATTAAGATGAACCTTTGGGTCTGCATGCCGTGACTCCCGGGCACCAATTCTCAGTCCCAAAGAGGTGACTATCTTTTCGATTTTTTCTTTGTCTCTGTAAGGAAAATAATAACAGATGATAAAACCACAGTAGCAATATATAACCAGTATCTATAATTCTTGACTATTTAAAAAAAATCACCAAAGCACATGGAAAGAGATGCCACAAAAACTTTAAGAGATGTTCTCACCTTTTCATAACAGCCTCATACAGACTCCAAATATTGTCCAGCACCAACTGCACAAACAAAGGTTTCTTTCCTTTCGACTGGCAGAAGATAAAAATAGCTCATTACCAGCAATTCCTCACTTTTTCAATAGGCTTAAGACTGCACTTTTCATAAGGAGCATGTAAAACCTTAACTCAAAAATCAAGAACTCTGTCTGGTAAGAATGGTATAAGGCACAAAATAAACATGAAATTCAAAATTGGAGGAAAAGGTTTCAGTTTCAGAAAAGGAACCTGATAAATATGGCACATGACTACCTTCAGCCTCCTTATCACCCTTTTTGTAACTATTAATCATCACCTATGTAAACAGCAAAAAAATCCTGATTACATGAAAACAGGGAAATTGCTTTCTCCTCCCTTAACTTTTACTGGTGGAAATGCTTAATGCTAGAGGGACAGAGACCCAGCCCCTACTCTTGTTTCTACACTGTTAATCTTCCTTTCATCTTGTGTGTTTCAGTCCAGGCTGAAACCTTGAAGCTGCAATGTCCCTTATTTTGTGAGCACTCTTAGATGAGATTTCCTCCATGCAGCATTTGAGTGGTCAATTTTGGAATGTTCTATGCCCCAAGGGGTGCTGCAAGGCTATCCTGGTGACTTGATACCTCCAGTAACACTGAGTCAACAGGATGTGAGGTCAAGTTTCAGAACACAGTATGAAGAACAGAATTAGAAAAACAAAAAGAACTCCAAAATAAAAATCAGGTTATATTTTTGAAAAATACCTCCATACCTGATCACCTTTCATTATCTTCTTTGCTTTTGTATTTAGATAATAATCTCCCCATAAAGTCTTCAGAAGTACTGCAGGCTTGATTCCAATTTTTTGGCTGTACAGTTTGGCAAAATGTTCAATTCTGAAAGCAAAGAAAATGTATCTTGATAAAAGTGTAACATTTTTTACAGCAACAGCTTATGTGAAAATCACACAAAAATCTCAAATCCGTGTTTTACTCCCACTTTTCCAATTGTCTTCACTTTAGTTCACATTGCTTAACGTTTACACCTGCAAAAATATTTAGTCATAACAGATCAAAAACATCAACAGCATTTGAATGGCTTTGTTTTGTTTCAAGTCAGCTTCAAGGCATTACTTGAAATAAACATTTGTGTACTATCCACTCTTCAAAAACCCAAAAGCATAACACAAACCTTATAAATACTTAAGTGACGACTCTGATATTTATTCTTTTAAAGACTTCCCACGCCACATTTAACTATGGTCTGAGACCAGAACAGTAGATGTTCTAAACCAGTAAAAGCATTCTTTTGAGCCACACTTGAGCCATCAGATGGTGGTAATTATTTTTAATTAACCAATTATGAAACTTCTTGTTCTTTGAATCATTACTTTAATAATGAGTAAACCCAAGAAAATTATATAAAACTGTGTTGTAAAGCCAATTGTGTTGCTCAATAACCCCCATGAGTTAACAAAAGCAGCCTGCTTAGGCCCAGAGAGGGAGTCCTGAACATTTTATGGTTTCCTTGCTGAAAATGTTCAATGAGCAGCAATAATAAAAATTTTCACACATTTGCTCCCTGTGCGTGCAGAAAAAAAATACAGTTACAACCTCAACAATCCTATTTACAGAACAGTGCTATTTGATAATCTTTTCTTTGAAATTCAGAATTCTTAAGTTTTTACACAGCTAAAAAAAGGACCTGTCCAGTCAGCAACACATAAGCTGTGAGTTCTCAACTAAGCCCAAAGGGATTTCTTTTTCAGAAACTACCTAAACTCTCAATTCAGGGTGAACTTCCAAGATTCTTGTGCCAGCAGCTCCTGCATATATATTAATGGCATTTTTCAACACTTGAGGATTATGAGAAAACCACATGTACTTACCACATTGGATGAGGCTGGCACTGCCTAATAAGTTAATTTTTTCTGCTAATACTTTCAGGAAAAGAACTCATAACCAAGAAACAGCAGTCAAGACTTTCCATGATTAAGAAAATGCTCCGCTGATCCGTATTTCACCACACAGTACTGTAGCTAGCAGTCCAGAAGAAACTCTTTAAAGTAATTAATAAAAACGTTCCTTTTTCTCCGTTCATTATTTGATTTATCAGAGACAAGGCCTGACAGTTCATCAGAAGAAACAAAATAGTCTCGAAAGATAAACTAAAATAGCCCATTTTGTTTTCCCTTTCCTCTGAAGTGACAAAAGCTGTTTGTGTTAGACAACAAACTACACATGGCACTTTATTTAAGAGTCTGACTTTGATTTGAAAATCCTGGAGATGATTTTCTCACAGGGCTCTGCAGTACTCAAGACATTCCCTGGGTCACTACCGAGCATGCCCCTCCAATTACAATTTCAGGATGAAGACAACGCCTCCACCTCGTGGCCAGCAACCAGAACACGGGCACTGCTCACACGCCTGCTACACCGCAAAATAAAGTGCACCCTGAACCAGCTCCTGCCCCGCTGCAGCTCCTGGCCTTGCCTGCTACAGTCTATCCCCCGGCAGCAAGTAATAAAATACTGTTTACCAGGCTAGGCTGGACCCTACTGCGGGCTCAGAAGCTCCCGTGCAAGTAAACAGGGATCCCCGTCACTCAAATAATTTATACACAGCTGCACACCACAGAAAAACCTAAGAAACATCTTTAGAAACATGAAGCAACTGAAATACTTTAAGATTAACGGCAGTAGTCAGTTAAAAAAAAAAAAAGTCAGCCATTAAATCCCAAACTTACCCAAAACCCCAGCCATCCACTGCACTGGCAAACACCACATTTCCATGTTCTGGCGAAAAATAGAGGTGTGAATCATCAGTATCTTCCAATCCAGTACTCCAGTCATAAATTTGATCTCCTGCTGCTGTGTCTGAAACACTTTCTGTTTCTTTTTCAGCTCTTTCTTCTAACACTTTGGAGGTAAAAAGTGTTCCAGTGACTGCATTGATCTAGAGAAGGATATGTAAAAACACCCTCAGATTCATTCACTGTTTAACAACCCTTGCAACTAAAATGCAATTTCCCCACCTTCGAAAACATAAAAGAGAATTTTGTTAACAAGACAGCATGTCTGTGATTCATTTGGCAATTTAAAACACAGCTAATTCTATACATTTGAAGACCACAGGAGTTTATGAGACTGACATTTTGACATGAACACCATGCAGGTTCAAAGTCAAAGTCAGCCACACCAGGACTGAGACAGATAGAGTATCACACATGACAAACTTTATCCTCCACAAGCAACAGTGAAATAGTAACTTGTTCCTGCCAACAAAACAAACAACAGAGGGCAAAGGGAAACCAGGCAGGTAAGTGCTCCCAAGTGAGCTCAGGGGGGGAAAAAAGTTTGAGGCCAACTTAAACTACAATTTAAAAGATGAACCAAATTTAATCCTACACAAAGCCATCAATATCAGAAACAGTGTAACATTTGTCTACCTCCAGTAAGTTTAAACAATTTAACAGAAGAACAAAACATTCAGCCTATTATTTCTAAAAACGAAGACTTCTCCTGATGGCCTGTCAAGAGGCATTTATTCACTACCCTCTTCTCCATCAGGGGCATTCTGAATTAACCTCAAAACCAGTGAGGAATAAGATACACCTCAATGCTAAAAATCAGACGGGATGTTACACAGTGCCAGAAAATCTGCCGTGTGAAATGACACTGCAGCACAAATACCTGTTCTAAGATATTCTTAAGGTGCAGGTATGCTTCCTGAGGGGTGAGCTTCAGCTCCACAATCAAGCGGTCGATTTTGTTGACCACCAGGACTGGACGGATATTTTCCAGCCACGCCTGCCGCAGGACTGCTTGAGTCTGAGAAGGAAAGAGTTTTAAAAAAAAAATCCATTACAGAAAGCCTGATAGCACCAAAAAGATGGAGCATTTTAAAAAAATTAAAATATAATTCTAAAATTTAATAAACATGTAGTGAAGGACAGGTTGACACTCAAACCAGAAATCTGACTCCCACAGTACACAGTGTTAGTGATTGAAGAATTCTGCAGAATGGTGGGATTTCATGGCAAAACCACCCATAATAACAAAAAACAAACTATTTAGAAAAGTAAGCCATGAAAAAGCAACCTCAGTGTTATTCTGTATATTCTTTTCCAAACCCTGAAAGCCCATGTAAATATATGATTTCCCTTAAGACTTTTCTCTACCAAAATATTCCATTACCTGAAAAATTGCATACTCACTGTTTCAACCCTGCATCTCTACACCCACTCACCAGCATTGTTCAGTTTTTTAGCACAACTATGGTTTTCCCTACTCACTCTAATACCTCAACTACATTGTCATTTATTAAAAGTTTTGTAAAACTTCTTAAACAGCTCATCTTTTTATTTCTATATAACCCACTTCAGGCTTTGCTTACTTCCCTCTTTCTCTACTTAATACACTTTATTTCACCTGTGGACAGACTCCTTCAACAGCATCCACCACTATGATGCAACCATCACAGAGTCGGACAGCAGTAGATACTTCTGAAGAAAAATCCACGTGCCCTGGGGAGTCTATTAAATTAATCAGATACTCCTGATCACCTAGGATCAAACAATAAATTAATATTTCAGAACAGTTTTCAAAGATATTTCTTCCAGCCACCCAGTTATACTGCTTCAGCTATTCTTTTTTAATGTCCTGACACTAACTACACTATAAAAACCTTTACAGCACAGTGGAACAGGCATCTCAACAAAGTAGTAAGGCTGTACTAGAACTTGGGGTTTTTTGAAAGAAGGTCTTGCCTTTAAGTGACATCAATTCAAGACTTAAGATCAAAATACACATATTTATATCTAAAATAAAAAGATGAGGCAACTACTCTCATGGCCTCCACTCAGAGATATGATTGAAGATGTTTTTCCTGACCCTGAGATGGAACTCAATTACCTTGGCTGAGTGTTACTTGCCTAAGTCTCTGCAGAATCATGGCCTAACACTGAGAAACACAAAAGTAAAAGTTGCACACAAAGATCACAAGAGCAACAACGAAGAGACAGGGAAAATTAACAGAAATACATATTAAAATGTATACATGCCAGCATCAACAACCTACCTTTCACAAAGTGCAGTGAAATTGCACTCGATTTCATTGTTATTCCTCGGACTTGTTCATCTTCCCTACTGTCGAGATACCTCAGCTGAGCACAGAAACAAAAGGAGAGATGGTAAATTTGTAGAAATACCTTCAAAATTCACCTATCAACTGTCAGAGCACGATGGTGAGAAAACAAGATTTAGCAAGACTATAAACGGAATTTCCTTAATGATCAAGAATTTACAATCCCAGCATGGACACACCAGAATTCTGTTACAAGTGACAGTGTAACTCTACCTTTCCTGCCAAGCGGCTGGAGATTATTCCATTGCTAGATATAAGGCAATCAGCTAGAGTAGTTTTGCCTGGAAAGAAAAATAAATTTGTTAGATTAAACTAATACAAACGATGGCAAAAGATGCAAGGTACAGTATTCGAAGATATCAGCAATAATAAAGCCTATAAAACGCCACAAAAGTGAAAATTAACTTCAAAAAAAACCAAATCCAATTATTCAGCTTCACCTGTTAGGTGCACACAAATTTATTTTTGAAGACGCAAACTTACCTGTCATGACCAGAAAAGCAGATGAAATAACAAACAGTATATCAGAACCTCAACATAACAAGCAAAAGATGTGTTCTATAAAAAGCGCTTATTATTTCCACCTACATAACAAACTTGTTCTACTAAGCAAACATAGAAAAATATTATTCTGCCTCTCAAACGTATTAAATTCATGCCAACATTCACCACCACAGAAGCAGAAAACATTCAATTTCAACTATTTCGAATTATTATAATGCAACGCTGCTCTTTTAGGTAAAAGACAAGCTGCATCAGGTCAAAAAAAAGGTGCATAAAGCAGATTTACTTTTCTGAATCAAGTTCAGGACAGTGTAAAGCTAAATCCACAAAAAAACCCCTAGTGTTTTAGAACGGTGACCAAAGTATCTCCCCATCACTCAGACACACGCAGGGTCTCCTCACGAGGAGCAGACACCAGCACCCGCCTTACCGTGATCCACGTGGGCCAATATACAGATATTCCTGATGCCCGACGCCTTCTTCTGCAGGCCAACCATCTTTTCCACGCTAGCGAGCGCCATGGCTGGTTAATTCTGCGAACGGAGCGAACTATTTTACCGAGGAGCCAACCTGAGAAAAAGCTTTGGTTTTTAATGACGCAAACTGCGATTAGAGCCGCTTATCGGGGAACCGCCGCCGCCACTGGCACACCCGAGAGCAGAAACCACGGGCCGTGCCTGCACTTCGGAACGCGGCTCGGGAGCCCGGGTGGGCTGGCAGCGAACACGGAGCCGCCCGGAGCGGCACAAACCTCACGGTTCACCCCGGCCCC
>VXBT01001421.1:78410-219826 GCA_013400235.1 Oriolus oriolus
GCTTTGACTTGTGTTTGTGGAGGGGCAGTAAGTTTTCTTTTATGATAAATATTAAGCGTTTCTCATTATTAGTCTGGTTCTCTGGGAGGAAAATGCTTTGTGGTAGAATTTCAAGGGTTTTGCTAGCATTGTGTAAAAAACAAATGTATGTATGCCAGGCCTTAAAAAAGTTAAAATCACCAGCATTCTACTAAAATAATCAGAACAAGAACCTTTGGCACAAGAGAGCCAATGTACTGTCACTTTTATTTAGCTGAGATTCTATGCAGACCAAGACACAAGAGAGTCTCCCACAAAGAAGGAAAAGAATAATAATCTATCAAAGCAAGTGCCAGTCAGTTATGGGGAAAGGGATATTCTCACCAAATTTATTTGAATTATCAATGACTCTGGCGTTGAAATTAAGATAAATACAAGGAAGAAGTTCTTAATAATCAGTGTCTCAAGGAGCTCAGGTCAAACTCTTAAGCAACATATTTCATTTATCAGAGCTGTAATCTGTCTTCTCTGATGATTCCGAGCATTGTGATGCCTTACATAATTAGTTTTATAAAAGTATTATCTAAAGAAAAATTTTGGTTTAGCAATTGGACAACATTCTAAATTTGACAACATCCTAAAGCAGATTTATCAATTAACCAAAAAACCCCTACTCTCTTCTCCAAGTCAAATTCACGAGGTAATTTTACATTACCCTTCAGGCCAACTCAAAGTACTTTCACAACACAGAGTAGGATGTAGGAACTTCCTCAAGAATCTCATATGATTCCAAGTAATTTTGTGCACAGTGTGTTCAGAATTATTTTATATGCTAGAAATGAGTGGTTTGAAGGAAATTTTTGGATCAACAATAAATTCTAATAAAATTGCAACCATCTTTTTCCTTGATGAATAGATTGAGTAGATTGCTTTCACCTCTGTGTTGCATCTACCACAAACTACAGGCTCACTCTGCAGTAATTATTTTTCTAGTATCCATTTCAGTTTGTAGCATGTCCATTCAGCAATCCATGGGATACACTCACAACATTGCTTACAAAATATTCATTTAAGTCCTTAAAGAATGGTGACTCTGGAACACAGAAGGTGTTTTGTCTGGTGGTTGGTCTTCTGGACCAGCTTATGGCAAACTGAGGATTGTCAGAGTGAAGCTTTTGTAGATGAATAATGTTTGTTTCCAACTCCTTTGAATTGCATGCCAAAAAATATGTGAAGAGCATTATAATTTGATAACCTATATTTCAACCAGCTTTCAAACCATGCATTCAATGTCTTTTGTTTCTGCTTAGCTGACACTTTTAGATGCTATGTGACACAGCATATGCTGTTTGTACTTTCTGAAAAAATCATTACTAAGGTGAAACTGAATTTCATGACAAAGGTAATGACAGGCAAACACTGTAGTGAGAAATAGCACACACTTACCTCCTTGTTTTCCTGCCTTTCCTGTTCTTTCCTTCTTCTTCCTTTTTCCTTTCCCTGCTATGTTTTGAAAAGATCTCTCAATTATTAATTGACTTGATTGAAAAGGAGTAAAAGAAGCTTTGAAAGGATGTGGATTCTTAGACAGGGCTACTTTATTTCTCATTTTTTGAACTACTGAGCTGGCAAACTCAGGCAGCACAAACTAATACCAGCTTTAGGATCTCCAGTCTCCAAGAACTTCTTCCAGTGTTTTTTTCATTTTCATTTTTTCATTTTCCCAGCGGGAGTCCTTCTTGTCTGTTTCTGTATCCTATTTCACCTTGCTTTAATTTATTGTTTTCCTTTTTGGTATTCTGTGCTAGCTAAAATTCTCTGCAGATCTTTGAAATATTCCTTGGATATCTAGCTTCCTGAGACTTGAATTTATTCTCTAAGAGCTGTACACTTTTACCTTTCTTGGATTTTAGATATTTTTTCTTTTCATGTACAGAATTTTACAATACTTGTTTATTTGAAAAACTATTTATTGTTTTTTCCCTTTGCATTTCAAGCTGTCAGCCCTAAGTAGGAGGAAGACCTGTCATTCTATATTTCCTTGAGGTCAGCTAGAGATGTGAATTAAGCAAATTAGAATGAATATAGCAAGATTTTCAAAACAATAACAACCATGTAAATTTTAATTTCATGGATCATGTATGCAAAACAACAAGGTATAAATAATAAATTGTTGTTATATACCTCCCAACACCTTTTTGCACAATGTTGTTATTGATAGAGGCATCAATGAGAAGCAGGTAGAATTGAAATAAAACCTATTAAGAAAAAGAGATGTCATTACTTCTACATAAACACGCAGTTTGGATAGAGAATTTAGTCAGTCCTTGGAAAAAAAAAGGGTTGAAAAGTCATAAATGGCCTGCAGAGCACTAGAACTGCACATGAGATTTCACACCTCTAAAATTTTAATCAAGAAGTGTTAATCAGTAGGGGTGAAAACAGCTGAGATGTACAGAAATTAAAAGAGAAGTGATAAGGTAATACAGTAAAAATGAGACCACATGAGACAAGAAACAAAGCATAGTTACTTTTACAAATAAAATGAGCAATGTCATTAAAGATTACAGACAAGAAGAAAGTGCATCTCGGTGGTAGCATTGTTTAGAGGACTGAGATCACCTCTATCCATGCTTTGTATTCTGCACTAAGGACTAACTCCCAGCTGATACTGCTTTTATTCCTGTATTAGGATAATGTGCTCTGGGACCCGTGCCATCAGCACAATATTTTGTGGTTTTATCACTCAGAAAAGATTTTAAACAAAAACTACCGACATTGTTCAATCTTCCCCATCCATTATTCCCGCCCAGTAGACAGAGTATGGGTTTTCCTCTTTAATGGAACTATTCAAAATTCTCTGCTCTGATGTGTTTGACCCAGACGCCATCGCTGCTGCCATAGACCCACGAAGATTTACGATGATTCACTGCAGCCGTGCCACAAAACGGAGTATTTGGAGAAATACCCTGGCTATGGCAACGTCTTCCCTCCCGAGAGCTGTAAGCCAAAGCCACAGTTCCCAAGGGATCAGGGGAGAATGGATGGCATCTCAACATTCAAGTAAATATTTTCAAACTATGCTTTATAATAATTCTGTAAAGTTTCTCATTCTTTGTTTTTTAAGCGGGGACTAAACATTGTATTGCAATCTTCTCAAAATGCAGTCATTGCATCCTTTGCACATTTTGCATATTTAAAGTATAAATGTTGAGTATAGAAATACAGTTACCACAAAAAGGTCATAAAAAAAAGCATGCGTAAACAGCAAGATTTCCATTCTTTACAGCAGCCTGTGAAGAGAATCTACAATTTTTGGTTTCAGCCTGTTAGGAAATTTAGGTCTTATGGAAAACCTGGCAAGCTTGCAAACTTTCTGTAATACATATGTACAATCTAAGACAGTGGGAAAATGAAATCTTTAGAAAAAGGAATCAGGGTATTTTTATTGATTTTTTTTATTCAGATTACTCATTTTAAGAAAATTATTATTTTTAAGAAAGCAAACTGTAAAGGGGTTCAGTATATCTGTCCTGTCTGTGCACAGCCTCTGATGTTAAGTTTACAGAATTGAAGAGCATCTTTCAAAGAATTAGAAAAAAGACATCACCCATTCATTGTTAGTGATGTGACAGGAGCATCAACGTTTGCTTTTTCCATTATTGTTGTTTTTCTTTTAAGCTATGAGGGCATCTGGTGAAACTTCTTTGTTTATCAGAAAAAAAGAGATATAAATAAGCCAAATGCCATTCTGCCAGGTTGGTCATGTGCTTGTATGGACTATTTAAACACCCACATATGTAATATACAGCCTTTTAATGTGATGTGCCCATACAAAAACAGTGAAATGCTGTTTCTGATTATATTCCATTCTCTGCAAGCAATCAGTAAATGCTATTTGTAGTAATTTGAGCTTTGCTCTGCTTCTGCTTTCTGATCATTTCTTTGCAAAACTATAGCAACTTTGTAAGTCTCCTTTCAGATACTCTAAATAATACTGTTAAACTGTGAATGAGACTCGGAGTGTTAAAAAACTTAGTTCACCATCTACATTTGAATAAAGGCTCTATCATGCATCAGAGACTCGAGAGTTATATACTATGGTTTTCTCTCCTTTGTGCTATCCCTCCAACATATGGTGTTTGATGATTTTTCAGAGTAAACGTTTTGTTATTTTTCCACATAGTGGAAAGTGACTTCATAAAGAAAAAAAAGACTTTTTTAACCAGTGTTCTCTTTTCCCCAATTCAGATCTGATTATTTACCATATGATGTGAAGACACCTTCTCGGCATCAAGCAGAATATAGACCAAAGTCGGGGACGATTGACCTGGGAACCGTATACCGGAGAGATTATAATCCTCACAAAGTAGGACCGGTGACATTAGCAAGGCCTCGAGAGAGGAAACACACTTCAGGAGCGAAAGTGGATACCATCCCAACCTATCGAGGTAATAATCTGTGCCACCTACAGAAAGAGGAATAACCAAGATGAAGGTAGTATTTGGAATTACTTATATTAGAAACTGGATTTGTTGGTTTGAGACAGGGAGTAAAACGTACTAGAAAGCAGGTGACAATGCCCTAAAACATTCTGCACTCCAGTTGCTGAGGGGAGACTTCTTGCTTCTAAACTAAAACCCCTCTCTGAGGTTTGCTTGGCTCCATGGAAATTCTAACATACACTTGGTTAGGCTATCTCAAGCAAAACTGGATGGAAATTAAGGTGCAATGGATCTTTTGGGTAGTTTTAGTTCATGTGACTTATTCTTCCACAGAGTAGGTCAAAAGTGGAGTTTAAGCTTCTGCTTGTGTATGGTATAGCTTACATATACATCCTAGTAATGATCTGTCTTGACACAAATTATTCTATTACAATGGTCAGCACAAAGGTGCTAAATCTTTTAAGTAAAATGGAAGATATTGTATGCAAAACTTGTATAGGGCTATTTTCTGTTTAGTTTCTCCTGAGAAAATAGTCAAAATAGGGCATCAAGTACAATTTTTTGGGGTCTGTTTTTATCACGCACTATAATAGAAGACAGTTTTGTCAGATCACAAACATGCAGATAAAATTATCATTTCCACTTACATCCATTTTCTTTGTTTTGCAAGATTTAATACCAGAAGAATTTGTCTTCGTTTCAAAGGAATGGTCTTAAGCAATAACACCTGTATGGTGTAATTTTGGTTTTGCCTTACAGATCACTATAAGTTATTGAAAGGTCAAAGAACTGAATCCTGTAAGGTGGAGCGTCCGTATGAGCCGCCTTCAGAGAAGTTTGGAAATCCTTCTACATTTCAAGATGACTACATTCCTAGGCAACCCAATCCCCCCGAGAGCTGTAAACCCTGCGACGCCAAGCCGCCAGAGGGGCCTTTCGATGCGAACACCATCCATCGCACCGCGTACGTGGTCCACGAGATAGAGCCCATGTTCGTACGGCCAAAGGAAGAGTACAAGCCAAGCGACCAACCCTTTGAAGATCTCACAACCCACCAGAGGGATTTTAAAGGGATACCTGGGGAACAAGCAAAAAGCTGCAAGCCTGAAAGTAGAAAACTTGGATCTGATCCTTTTAAAGGAACCACTGAATTCCAGGACCGCTATCAGCCATATTTGGTCACCACGCCTGAGTTCCACAAGCCAAGAGAGTACATTCCACCCACAGACAAGATGGATCTCAACTCCTCAAACCGTCTTGATTACATTTTACACAAGGCTGCTCCTAGAGCCCCCATAAGACCAGCTCCTGGAAGAAGAATCTCTGCCCCTTTTCAAGGGAAGACTACTACAAAAGACGACTTTCAACCCTGGAGTGCCTGTCCGCGAGGGATTATTAAGAAAGAACCGCAAATTCAAAAACCCACAGGAAGATTTTCAAATTTAACCACATTCAGGTCCCATTACATACCACATCAGGCCAATCCACCTCAAAGTTTCAAACCTGCACACGTTGTAGGTACTGGAGTTCCTTTTAAAGATGAAACTTTGTATCGCACCGAATATACTCCAAAGAAGCAAGAGGCCTGCCCAGGACTTCACCCCGATGCTCTGGGTTATGTCTATGTACACACAGATTCTCAGGGTCACAAATTCTACCGCCAGGTGTCTCCAGAACCCTCTGGGTCAAGTTGTAATCCTATTCCAAAGGAAGTAGCTGGTGTGTCATAATACTTTTATGCAATATTTCAAGCACCTCGGTAAAATAATTGGAAACCAATGTGTTCATTTTTTCTTTAGATAACACTGAAAGCAAATTAAATACTGCAAATTTTCCTTTTAGAAGTTTGAAGAAAACCAAAGCCAAACCCAAGTTTATTACAAGACCAATAAAGATTTGCCAAATGCTGAAGGAACACTACTCCTACATGGCATCTGTCCTTTGTCTGATTGTGCATTCTAGTTTTCTTGACTCCCCAGATTTCATTACACTCCAACTCAAGCGTATTTATCTTATATTTAATGCTTTGAGATTTTCTGCAATCAAATTACTATATTAGTGAAATAGCAAGTGTCTTTTGATGATAACATATTTTACACAGTTAGCAAATAATGCTATTTATAATAATCTAAGACATCATTAATAATCTCAGTAATCTGTAAGATGGTTTTTCTTTATATTTTATGCCCAAGTCACATGCCATGACACCCAGGCATTTCTAAAAACCTGGTTTTAGCTTTAATCATCGCTACTTTAACTTCATTCAGATCTGAATGAAGTTAAGGTGAGTATAAAGGCCCCACTGTAAGTTCTGGTAGCAGTTAACAAGCAGTAATCTCACTCTTTTTCTGTACACATACATAGCTGAAACCACTCAATCACCAAAAGCAGGTCATTAAACTGTTTCCTAATTTCTATGATTGTGCTCTTTCAGCCTTACTTCCAAAGGAAACAAAACTGATGCACTTTAGACACTCTGACACACTAAGTGCATGTGTCCTCCCCAGCTGAATCATTTTTAAACCCAGTGTGCAAATTCAGTCAAATCTCACGATGAGCTTGCATAGACAGGTTTGTTTTGGTTTGGCTTTTTTAGTTTCTAAGGTAGATGGTGGGGAAGCAGAGAGAATCAGGCTCAAAAAGTTAACATCCACTGTAATTTGATCCTGCTATCTGATTTTTAAAGCTTTATAGCTGGTTATCAGTGCCAGAGTTTACTGGTGAGGCAGCCTGAAGGGAAGAAGGGTGGAAAACTACACAGGTGTAAGTAGAGATAACAGAAAATAGACTAAACTCAGGTAAAAAAAGAAATACGAGCTGAGATGCAGAAGTCTGTAGGCAGCCTGGCTTCAGTCTGTCTGCTCTTCAAAGAATTGCTTGTTCCAAACACACAGAAACCAAAGTTTTTACAGAAATTTTTATATGAAATTGTTATGCTTCTGTATGAAATATTTAGTATTTTCTCTATGTATCTTTAGCTGATTTTGAGAAATCCAGCTGAACCAATTTCAGTTTTATTATGGTTATGATTTATGCAAGTCCCAATTAATAGTTCTGTAATTAACTTTATTGTCATGCTCTGTCACACTTCTCCAGTCTGATTTTTTTCTCAGTACTGCTTATCTTATACCCACTGGTGTAGAATAGTATTTGGGTTCTGCAGAATTATGTGGCTGTACTTCATAAACAAAGCCACTTATAAAAGGGCTATGATCAATGATGGAAATATTTGTAAAGCAGGAACTTGGTCATATGAAAGCCAGAAATCTGAATTGAGCAAATCAGCTGTGCACAAAAGCGTTGCACGAGAGGGATCCAGACATTGTTAGAGCATCAGTCACTCTTACACAACTTTTGTCTTTGTACTGTGTTTTTGTACTATCACTTACTCTGTTAATGAAATGGCAAATCAGCTTTACTTTTCTGTCTGAAAATCCTTCACCTCCCTCAGACTGTGAATGAACAAGGACGATGTAAATCTGTGAGATCCTAAAAGCAGGACAGGAAAAAGCCCAACTCATTGTCATCTTTCTGTACCACAGAAGGAAAAATACAGACACACTTTTGAGTCATTCTCTGTCATGCCACCACTGAGGAAACAAAGTCAAAACTTTTACAGTCACACCTGCCCGGGTCTGTATCCTACACACAGTCCTGGTACCTCTGGAGCACTTCACAGAAGCTCCCAATGTCCTCCAGCTCTCCTTTCTAGGGAGGGAGAAATGCAGTCTGAATCCATGAAGTTACGTGTGCCTGCATGTTCTGCTCAAAATGGCTCTTCTGCTGGGTCTGTGAGGGAGCCCAGATGCTTTTTTAAATTTTCACAGCTGTTTTTGCAGTTCTGAAGTCACTTCCCTCCCTGAAGTTATGGAAAGTCATTTGCTGCCACCTACCAGCACAAGTACAAACATTTTGAGAGGAAGGGAAGTGGAGGGCATATTGAGATACATTTAACAGTTCCTCTGCAGATGTGTTAGACGACTTTTTTAGGGTGGAGCGGCATATTCCCTTTCATTTTGTCCTTAATGTTTTCCCCTAAGTTTAACAGTGAAAGAGAGAAGCCTTTATTACTTCACAATTGAAAAAGCCCCAACACAGTGATTGTGCTTCCAGGAAAAGCATCAAATGATATTATAAACCTTCAGACACTATTCAACATCTGACGTCAACTTTTTCATAAGCAACAAATTACTGAAATGCAGACCAAATGAACAGACGGCTGGAAAACTAATATTTTTCCAAAATAACAGCTGTTAAAAAAGCATTTTATGATGTCATGCTAAACCAAGATGTAAAAGCAGAAAAGTTATTCATGGATTCAGCTGCTATTCTGAGAGTGCTTTCTGTGCACCCTGCCGTCCAGCAGCAGGCTCCACAGCACTGCTCTATAGAGCCTTTGCTTTTTTTAAAGACTGCACAAAAGGAATGCAAAAGGAAAATTAAACCTTTGCCAATGTTGCCATCTAGGATAACTCTGAAACACCACCATTCCATTGCTAGACTTTTATTTTCTATTTAATAAAATTTTTTTTAAGGCTTTTTATTGTTCATACTGTTTCTTAGACTCTTCTTCCTAAAGACTATTTACACATACTGGATATTCCGAAACAACTTCTTTTTCATGAAGCTATTCCCATCACTCAGTAAATACAAAGCATGGAGCTGTTCTAAATGAACTAAATGAACTCTGCTTGGTGAAGGCCCAGCAAAGAAATGCAACTTTATTCCACCTTTTACAGAATCCTGATACTAGATTTCAGTGAAGCAGAGCTGACGCATTCCAATTTTGGCAAATTATCTTCCCACTTTTTCAGTCAGGTTAGTTCTATGTTGTCTCTTAATAGCAGTGCAAAGCAGACTGCAGTGAAGCTGACAATATGTCTGATAAACTGTTAAAAACAAGAACTAATCCGAAGCTTTGAAAAAAATCCCAGAACTACGGACAAAGAATGTTGAAAAAACCCACAAAAATGAAAGCACAGTTACTATGTGAATCATGGTAATGAACAATGTCAGGGTAATCACAGTGTTGAATAATCAAACTACACTTTATTTCAGAAATATCAAAACTACATTCAAGAAAGCTAAAATCTTCAGTTACTGGAGAAGCAATAAAATAATCTACAGAGGAATGTCATGCCAATCGCAATCACAAACATTTACAGCACTGCTTCTGTCTAGCATGCATATTTAACCAAAGTTAACGCAACAAAAAATGCTATGTGTTAACATTTGAAAACTTTAAATATAAAGGGAAAACATGAATAAGAAATTTTGGTAATAAGAAAAAATATATGTCCAAAAATCTTTATTAAACACTGTACAAAAAAAATATTGCACTTTTAAATCAGACAATAAATATCTACAAAAGTATCTTACAAATGTTTAATTTAAAAAACTGCTTAAACAATCAAGACCCATTGCTGATTAGAAAGGTAATGATCAGGAATATCCTCTCCTTGCAGTCAGCCTTGGACACGATAGTCCACTCCTAAACATTTCCTATACAGTAGTGCTACCCCAGTTGTCAGTGATGCAAACCCTCTGTGCAGGATGCTGGGTCTGAGCTGCCCCCACAGCACTCCCAGCCCTCTGCCCGTCACACCAGTCAGAGATGGAACACAAGTCAAAGTAAGCAGTCAGGCCTCCAATATGAGCAGTAGTTTGGAAAGTACAAAAGAAAAAAACCATCTGTTTTCTGCCTCCCATGGGGTCCTCTCTGCTTAAAGCCCTAGTCAGACAATCTGCAATATGGAAGATAATTTACCCAGGAATATCATGATAAGAATTTATCATCTTGCAAACAACTCAGATGGTCAGCGGTCGTGATGAAAGAATCATCTTGATGGAAAAATGCTCAAAACAGTCTTCTTGCACTTGTCTATCTTCACAATTAATAATTCTTCCTTGGAGATTTTTCCCCATTAATGGAGAAAAATAGAATGATTATTCAAGGCAAGAAATCTGACAGCCATTTCGACCATTTACTGGCTCCTCATTTGACTTGATGCGCAAGAGAACAGTGCTCACAAATGTTTGTTCTCAGCTCTGACAAGGAAGCTTCTGTCTAATTTAATATCACTACAAAAGTATAATCATGCCAGAACTTCAATTGTTCTTCAGAGACTGGAATTAGAATAGAAACAATAAAAAAATGGCACCTCATTTATTCAAAAGAGATCTACTGCTGCTGTGAAAATTGTACTAGGATCTATAGTGTGTTACTGCATACACATAAATACAAGCAGGAAAAATTCAAGGTACTTCTGTGTATCCATCTGAGAGCTAATATCTGTAAAGCATATCCTGTGAGATCAACCCTTAAGCTCAAGCTGTTTATGAAAATGAAGCTGCTGCCAAAATTTTATAGCTACAAGCCACAGCTTCTATAAATTTAAAAATGGTGTTAAACATGATGAAAAAAACCAAACCAAAATCCTGGGAGTCAATAGTTGCTGCATTTCAAAAATTTTTTTAAGTTTTTTTGGGACTCTTCCTCATAAGTTAAGGACAGTAAGCACTACTTGCTGCTTTTAGGTAATGCTTTTTTCACTGATAAAATTATAAAATGATGGCCGGCAAAATTTTACAGATGATATGCCTCGATATTATCTTGCTAATCCGGACATGTTTAAAACATTAGAAGTTCCATTACAAAGAATGAAAAATGAAAGCTCCCGGAAACAATACCTTCTCCAGCACATCAAGCCACAATACTGTGTTTTCATTAGCCCCACGTTGCCGTTTAACTGTCACAACTAATGTCTCATTTACAAGGATATATTTCGAGCAGGTTAGTTTAATGAACCTCTCTTCTCATCTCTTCACTGCAGCATCATGAACTTGCCATAGAGGACTTACATTTCTTGACATGATTGACAACATCTTTGTTTGTAGGTGTCTATCAAGCATAACTTTAGGTGCTTTACAAATGTACAGTAGTGAGTTGTATCCTTGAATTCTCCTTCTGAAAAATATATTTAAACATTACAAGGCTTTATAATGAGCAAAAGAGAAATAGCAGAACTTGCCACAGAAATTGTAAACAACGGATGGATTCCTGCTAGCTTTGTAATCATCTTAGTGTGCATTTCTGGCAGCAGTGGATTGAAAGCTAAACAAGGTCACAAGCAAGAGGTGTGATCTCACTGCATTCATTTACTCATTGTCTGTTTCAGAACACTACCCCATCTTGGAGGCATTAACAGCTTGCTCAGAGACTTTTGAGTCACAACTGGCACAGTCACGTAGGGAAGTTTGCAAAAAACTTCCTAAATATCCTGCTTCTAAAAGTGCTTTTGAGGCTATAATATCAAACTGGCCTACTTAGAGAAAAGAAACCCCAGGATTACGAAGTGCTCCTTGGAGAGGATAGTTTTACCTTTGATGTACAATCAAATGCTTGCAGAATCAATAGTGTACAACTGTGAGTCACTTTCTAATATAACTGCTACAAACTATGACTATGCTCATATTTAAATAAACATTTACATACTGCCACAGGATGTGACATTGCAGTGTTGCCAGGTCACTGGTCTCTTCCTCCCTCTGCAGAACTGCTCAGCCACGGGTTTGTTGCTCTGCCTGTGTACGCAGGACACTCGCCTGGACTGGAAGCCGCTCCCACAGCCCACACTGCAGGGCCTCCAGGGGCCTGTCCGCCAGTACACATCGCACAGCTCTGAGGAACAGTTCCTTCTGACAGGAGGGCTGTGCAGGAAATAAGTGGCAGTTAAATGTTTGCTTTTGTGCTAAACCCTTATTCACAGAACTACAGAACCGACCAGCCCCCACCCCCCTGCTCACAGCACAGCCAACTACACCACGATCCTCAAGATTGCCTCTGTTTGTATATTGAATATTTCCAAAGATGGGGACTCCACAACTTCCTGGGTAACCTGTTCCATTTTTTTTTATATTTAAGTTGAATTCCCGTTATTTAATTTTGTGCTCCTCATCATGCCTTCTCACTCATGAGAAAACATGAGTTTCTTTAAACCAGTTTCTTAACCCTGGAATAGAAAAGGTATTTTTCTTTGAGAAAACTTAGCTGACACTGAAACACTGCATACCAGATACTGCAAGTTCTTCAGGTATAAACTCTCCTGGGTTCCTGAATTCATCCAGGGTCCACAAAGGGGTGACTGTCTCTACCTCCTTTCCTTTGTTTAGAACAAAAGAATTTGCCTGCTTGTACTGCAGTGACAATCCTGTACCTTAATTTGATCATCTAAAGAATCTAACTTGTAACTTCTTCAAACTATTTACCTCTTTCTTTCATCACAAGAAGAGTTTTGCACCAAAGATCCGTTCCGAAGCTGACATATAAACTGGCGGTGCTGTGGACCTGCGGGGCGGCCTACACAGCGACCAGAACACTGAAAATTGACAGAAAAGGGTGAGGGAAGAGAAAAAGAAACAGCCAAGTTAGTAACAACAGAACTACCCTCCTAGGCACTTACCCAGCTACACAGCTCAGCCATAATTTTTTGCATTTTGCCTTCTTCTTGTCACACCTGTCACATCTGTCACGCCTCAGTTTGGATAAGGCCTACGTATATTTGGTTCCCTCTGTGCAATTTTGCCAAGACACTGATTTTCCTGCCTGCTCCTAAAGCTAAATCCACTGTCTGCTCTCATCGTGCCACATCCCTACTGCTTCAGCCTTCTTTCTGTAGCTCTGACCATCACAAACTTGCCTTGCTAAAACCCGTATTGTGAATGCAGCAATAGCAATTCTAATTAATTATTTTGCACATTGAACAGTAAATACTGTGTTAATAATTATAAAAATTGTATCAATATGAACACAAGTTTACTGCGTGAAGGAAGAAACATAGAAAATACAGGAAAACGTGCATTAAACACTGGCAACTGCTGTTGAAGCATATTCATGTATCTTTTTTAGGGACTTCCCAAGTACAGCTATGCAAACTGTGTTATGCAACTGCAATAAAGGCAACAAACTAGCTTGGAAAATGGAATACATCGTAGTGGCTTAGCTCACAAAGCACACTGAAGCTATAACTCTGGTTTCGGGTCCTGTCTTCAACAAACACAAGTTGCTCAGGAGAGCATAAAATTAAAAAACCCTACAAACCTCCCCAGTCCCTCACTGGGGAATCTTTGNAGGATTTCTAATTGACTGGTGTGGAAGGTAATGACAGGCACAGAGCTCCTCTCTTTGCAAGAGGACAGATGTTCAGCCAGTGCACAATGATACTGATGCCGTGATGATTTTTTTCTTTTATATCCCTTTTGTATATTCTCTTACATAGCTTTTATGTATTCTTAGTGCTTTTAGCCCACACAGTTATAATTCTTTAAGTTTGATAACTTCCCTCAGATCCAATATTCCATTAAGCCAAGAGCCCAAACCCCCTGGAAACCCCAGACCCCGAGGGCCTCTCCAGAACACATTCTGTAAACAAAGCCAGGCCCAGCCAGGGGAAGGTTCCTNGTCCCACTTTTCTAACACAAGGAGATCCCAGACAAACGCCGTAACCCACCTGTGCTTTTGCCTGCGCTGGCCGCGCTGCACAGGAGTGCCCCGTGCAGGGTTTCCTTCCCGCTGGCCGCTCCCTGTGTGCGCAGGCCCCCGGCAGCAGGGCCAGCTCGCTGCCGTTGGCTCTGCCCTGCTGACACCACAGCTGTCGATGGCGAAAGCCGCTGCCACAAGACGCGGAGCACTCAGACCACGGCCCAGCTACCCACCTGCAGGGTGCACAGACAGATTTACAGCGGTTGTTGCAGTCCTGCTGGTAGCTGGCAGCAACTGTTTGCAAAGAGAACACAAAAGAACCCATCCTTGCAAGTTTTAGATGTGACAACGGTTAGAATCAGCTTCTTCACTTGAGCAGGATCTTCTAAGCGTGGTTAACTGATTTGCCAGCAGAGGTGACACTGCTTGTTACCAGAAGCTGTTACTAGGTGAGCCCTGCAGACCCTGCTGGATGTGACATTCCAGGAGGAAGGACATTGTACTTCTCCATTACTTATATAATGGTTGGTACCAATTTAGTTGGCACCAAAGTGACAGCTGCCATAACTCATCTCAATTTATTACATCGAGATCTTACCAGATAATGGCTCATGCAGAACATTTTATTTATTGGTTAGAAGTTGCAGATATTTAGTCTGTCTTGGCAGCTAGGAGCAATACTGGGGAGGCAGCAGCAGGTGATAATACAATCAACTTGACTTGCTCTTTGCATAAATTTGGGCTAGAAATATAAAATGGACTTTATGTGTACCACAACAGTGATAACAGGAAAAAAATTCTATTTTCTTCAGCAATTATTCCATTTTCTTACACTCAAACAGCTTATATCCATTCAAGGAAGATTAATCTTTTACAGTCTGTACCCTTGTCTTTTTCTCCCTTTTAAAGCTCAAGTACTTTTGCAAACATTTGGTGCAGTGCATGCACAGCAAAGCTCAAGTTAAGTACATACCCAAGGCTTTATATTTGCTTAACTGCACCTCTCCACTGTGACGGAGAGAAGCGATTAAACACATGCAAAATGCTCTGAATAATTAAGCCACTGACTGTATATCTAAAGCCTTTATAATTCTATGGATGGTTTCTAAAGAGCTGCCTTGAGATGAGAAGGTTGTGCAGAAATCAGTAAGGGGGAAAATGGGAAGGGAAGTCTGGACATTTTGCACTTCCCTCCCAGGTCACTAATCACAGGGAAGGAGAGAGGTCAGAGGCACCAAAAACCAGACACAAGGCTATTTTCCAGGCATCTGGGATGCTCTTCCTGTATAGAAAACATGGACTATTTCATAAAAGAAAACCAATTTATATGTTAGCACACACGTACAGCTAAAGGCAGAGTTAATTAGGTTTGTATGCACACAATTGCCTTCCACTGGCGATTACATAAAGCCAAATTAAAAGCAGAACAAATCTAAGCCTTTAAAAAGACAATCCAGTTCCCATTCTCTTTAGCCATATGAAATAACAGATTTGTTTATGCTGTGGATACTCCAGGGCCAGTGATAATCAGATTATTCAGTCATGCCCTGCAATCCACTGAACAGCATGACCTTGCTCAGAGAAGCTCCAGGACCTCTTGTGCCCTCCTGTCATCTGCTCCGAACGGCTGGAGCTAAAGAGGGAAACCTGCAACTGAAGCTTCAAACTGAAGTGTTTCAAACTATTAGTTTGATTTCAGTATTCTTCTACTGGCAAAATGTTTGCTTTCTCTGGGCTGGCCGGAGTTCAGTCTCACAATTTAAGATGATCTGCTTTTTGGCTGCTAATAATGAAGTATAAACAACTTCTCCTGATACATATCTGTTGCTGTGTTTTCTGCATTTAGAACAGAATTTAGAACATACTGGCAAGATGCACTCTCACAATGTCAGCTAAGGTCTTAACGCTTCCCTGCCAACATTTTCCAGTGAGGGACGACTCCAAAGTGTGTGCATCCCTCACAGATTTTTGCTGATAGGGATGATCAATTCTTTAAAGCAACAAAAAGCACTTGTTTTGAGGATCCTGTGGGTTTTCCTGTTGAAAACCTGGAGAAACACCCTGCTGAGCTGGAATGCTCAGTGCAGCTCAAATAGCCTACAGGTATGGTTTAGGCCTCTGAAACCAGATGCTGTGATGTGCTTGTCTGTGATACAAATACTTTCAGCCCCATGATCCCCAGTTGAACCAGTGAGAAAATTGGCAGCAAAGGACATACAAGGAGCACTGTGGTGAGGGGCATTAGAGATAAATGAGGCATTCCACAGAAAACATCTTGCTCAGAGCTCTGCTGGCACAAAGGAGAGCAGGTGAACACAGACTTATTCTGGCCACTAAACACAACAAGTTTTCCCTCTAGGGCAGCACAGATTCCACAAAACTGCACATCCCAGTGTCTCACAGAGATCCTCAGCTTAGCTTTTGAGGTGTGGAGTGGCGTGGTAGCAGCAAGACTTGCTGCAGCAGCATGGAGACACGCTCAGGTCTTATTTATTCAGCTGAAGCAAGCATTTCCCCACTTGCTTGTGATCCAGTTCCACATCTCTCATGCTTTAGGGTTCATGATGAAACAGCCCCCACGTTTCACACTCAGAGCATAAACACAATTTCAGGTGAATGCATTTTAATACACAAAGAGTAAAGGGAAATAGAGCAGAAGGGAGTTTACCTGGCAGGGCAGTCCTCTGTGTTGCATGGCTGGTAAATAAGCACTGGCTTTTGCAGCTCTCTGCATTGTGACTCATTTACTTTCTGTTTCTGTGCGTTCAGGCACTGCAGGCTCCTGGAGCGGGTTCCTGAATGCCCACAGGTAGCAGAGCAAGGAGTCCACTCAGCATATTCCCAGAAGTAATCTAAGAAACACAATTGGAAGCAGTGTGAGAGAGGCCCTGTACACTGCAACTGTGTCACGTTTTGATTGATTTGGCAGCACGCTCTGTAGGCTGGATAGATACCACATCCTCTGTACAAAAGCAAATATTTCAGCACTGTGAAAAGAGACCGTGAGCCAAAGTAGAATTTAGTTCTACTCAGCTTCCCCTCAAGTTCAGCCCTTACCCATGAAGCTCTCTAGAAGGCAAATGAGATCAGCACATGAAGGGCAGAACCTGGCTCACAGTAGGAACTGATGAGCTTCCTTTAAAACTTTCATAACATTTTTATACAATGAGCATTAAAAAGAGGAAATTGTAAATCAGGCTCTCTAGGTTTCCTGCTGTTCCACAGCGAGTTTGTCCTGAAGAAAACTCATCTTACTCCAGACACCTCACATAATCTCAGGATTTAAGAAAATCCCGTACTAAACTAAAGAGAAGTATTTAATGCAAAAATAATTTGCCACTGAGGCATCTGGCAAGATGAAAAAGGAATTTGTTTTAAAGAGCGTTTTATATTAAAAACCGATCACCTCTAACAATTACTACCTTTATATGTAGTCAAAATTCCACACTTACCCCTTCCTCCACAATTTTTTTTTGACACTTGGTAAAAGATGAAGTACTATGCAATGTTGACAGATTTTTATGTGATCACAGAAGGAGTCAGGTTTTTCTATAATAACCAAGAATAATTGATAGCTACCAGCTGTGTCCACAGGCTCACTCTTGCAGCACATAATGAATTCTTTAACTTATTGTTTTTCAGTGTTTCCTTATTACTTCTGAATTTCTTAAAATAATACAAAAGGGCCTTTTTCAAAGTAGAAATAGTTAAATTTACTGACTGCAGCTATGATGGAGAGACTGTACTGTTTGTTTAACTAGGATGACACTGCTCAGAAGTGCCCTCAAAATGCCTACTGTGCAAAAACCACCAAGGGAGGTTTTACAGCCTCGCAAATGCATGGGTATAGCAGTGATGAAACGTTTTTACATAAGTGTCAATCAGAGTAACAGCTCAGACGTAGAAAATGGAATCTCCCTAAAATACTGCCCAAACTGACTGGAGAAGGGATTGGGCAACCAAAAGGCAGTCCAGCTGAAGACTGCAGGTGGACAGTTCAACAAGCGGCAGAAAGAATAACTGTAATGAGGTCTAAATTAGGATCTAGGACTGGACCTAGTTTTGGAAAAATTCTATTAGGATATTTTCTGATTTATATTTGATGTTAAAAGTAAATTATTTTGATCACAGATAGGTCTCAGTAAGATTCCTTTGCAAATGTAACTTCCTCCATAACCCCAGGCACTCCAGAACCATCCTCACCCATGAACAGCCACCGAGAACACCCTCACACACAGCACAGGGGATCTGATCCCACTGCTGGAGTCCCATAAGCCAAACCAAACTGATAGGTGAAGAGATAAAACGTACAGAAAAGCCTACGGGGTCAACAGATGCTTGGTTTAAATCTGAGTTCCTAATTATAATTGGGTTTTAAAAAAGAGAACATAATTATTTTCTAAAACACTTAGAACTTTCAAAACTTGATAAAATGTTTGCAGATACAGCTGATCGTCCTGCTCGTGCATATGTAAGATTCTTTCCAAATTCATCCATGTTGAAATTTAGTTGCACATTTTATAACCTACTGATAGAAATGTGGTTTTGTGCGAGTGCATTACACTGGGGAGCCTTACAAGACATTCTTGAGAATTTCACATGGAAATCCGTGAGTGTGCAGTGTGCTCCAGTACACTGATGTGATTAAGGGTGTCTGCAGTAAGATCACTACCATATTAATTGTAATGATGCTGGAATATGACAAGTACGTTAAATTATTTTTATTATAATGAAGATATTTCCAAAGATGACCTCAAAGTCAGTTTGTTTCAGTTTGGTGGGCTACCATGGAGAAGATTATTGAAGGGCAAGTTGATAAAACCTGTCTGATTTAAAACTGTTTAAGAAGAAAAACACATTCTCTCAGCTTCTCAGATACGCAGGCAAGCAATAAGAACCCTCACATGATATTTGGATACACATTAATTGCCATATCCAACTCTGAGTACGGACATTGTCTATTGACTTAAATAAGAGCATTCCCGTATGTGAAGCTAAACATATATTTCTGAATTACTTTCAACACAGAAAAGCAGGTTAGTTATCAGGAAAGTCTTAACAGAAAGAAAGAAGATATTTTAAAATTCAAGAACTTGTCATATAATTTTCAACAAACCTTCCTTCTTGACATTTACCCAAACTGACATTAGTTTTGCACTAGCTGAAGTCCGACATTGGAATTGTCCAGCAAATTGACCAGAGTTGGTGTTCACCTCTAGGATACGACCCCCAACCAGGGTTCGGTATTCCAAGGTCTTAACTTCCTCAACTGGACTATCTCCAAAGAGCCACTGGACTGTATTTCTGTGACTGGGCAGCACCGGGCAACCTAAAAATCAACAGCATTTTAGCAGGTTTTTCTCAGCACAGTGAAATGTTTGTGAACAAGTATGTGTGAGTGCGTGATTCCACATGCAGGACGCTACCACTCTAAATAAAAACAAGAATATGCATAAATCACTGAAGTCTGAGCTATGGCCCAAATCCTAACTAGCCCTTGAGGGGTATGAGCTCTCTAAGCTGATGTGTACTTACCAGACTTCTTCACAATTTCCCTTTCAGTAAGTCCTTATAAACTTAACTTCTATATGAACAAAGTGGAAGGGGGCAACAATGATTTAAAAGGAATGAACATTTCATCCTCGGCTCTACAGTACGCAAATAGGTCTGTAACGAAAGAATTTCTATCTGTTTGGGAAAGGAGTCACAAACACATTAGATGAAATTGCTGCATTTTCACTCCACAGGCACAGGCAGGGATGGAAACAGAGGCATTCATTTAGACAGGAAAAAACCACAAACATTCTAGAGCCCAGCTGAATCCCTTCCATTTCTTCAAGTGAAGCTCAAAGAGGGATTACGTGGCTTTAGTGTCAGGGCGAGTCACCTCACAATGTCTTAAGGGAAGCTATTTTTTGAAAAGCTGAATAAAAAAATAAGATTTTGTGTCTTAATCTAAGGCTTCCTCCCTGGTAGCTGAGAGCTGACCCAGAGTTAAGAAATCCAGGGGGTCAGCAAACCTGGACTCTTGGGAATTGCACTCACTTTTTCCATGGGGCCCCCTCCATTTTAATAAAATACATAAATAAGATTCATGAGAAAGCAGAAAAGACAACATACCTATTCTTAGTGGATCTCCAGGTACCACACTGACATTTGTACCAATCCCAGATGCCATCAGGACACGCTTTCTTCTGCTTCCCTTCAATAATTGAGTGTTATTCTCTGTTAGTCTTTGCTCTGTAACACAATGCACAACATCTCTTCTTAGCAAGAATTAAATCATGACACCAAAACCAATTTCATATCAAAACATTCAGCATGTTAGTTATGAAGCAGAAGGATAGCAGCAGTTTGGAGTTCTTTAGGATCAGCTTCATTTATGCAGTTAAATTATCTGCCTAACAAATAAACTTCAGGTATGTGTACAGGGAAACAGAAATTATTTATGTTTATGCAAGTTTCTAAATTAATCAAATCTACTGAATTTATTAGAAAAACAGGCCTGTAATACTCAGTGTGAAAACAAGATTTACAGGATTTATTGCCTGTATTTCATGACAATGTTATTTATTAGTTCATTTCATACAGAAATTTTAAGAAAAAGAACTCTCTCAGTGGAATCCAGCCAACTCCTCTGTTCCATTAGATGGAATCATGACAAAGTGTTACAATAGAAAAAAGAAGAACATCTTTTAAATTCTCATTATGCATAGAGATAGCATAATGAATGCAGAGTCAAATGCCCATCACTATAGCAACTCCTCCTTTTTATCATATGCCGGCAGAATAACTGCCAAAAATGTGGGCAATCTGTCAGTAACACACAGTTCTTACCACTTAGTCAACATTTCTGTTTTAATGAATGTACATAACATCTATGACTCTCCCTCCACAAGGGTTTAAATCTTTTGCTATATTCTAACTTCTCTGGGTCATTCTACGTCAGCTCAACGCTTCTCCTCAGCGCGCAGTTTCTGTACAAAGCCTCCTGCCTGTCTGTAAACACCAGGACAAAAAAAGTCTCCACAAAACCACAGCGAGGCCAGTTCCACAGGCAAAGGGCTGGCTGCCTCATCAGCCCGTAGGAAGTTTTATCGGAAAGGCTGCATAGACTTTGTGCTACTGATGCCCTAGGTTTTAACTCTTATATTTTTCGAAATCCTGCATTCCCAGTGTGTGACTCTGAGCTGCCTTGCAGCCTGTCAGCTGCTGCTCTCTCATGCTCACACAGACATAACAAAGCCTCTCCAGGCCTGCTCTGCAAGGACACCCAGCCCGTCCCAGGCCCAAAATGTGTAACCCAGCACCTTGAGAAGGGGGGCGAGCTGAGGGGCAGTTCCATCATTAGCTAAAGTTTAATTGGCCAATTTCTGCTGATCTGCAAATGGACCAAACTTATAACAGTGTGAAGAACTCGTGACTTGGGGTCCATCTCGGGTGCAGCCTTTGGCCTGCCCAGGGTGTGCCTCTGAAGGCCTTTCCAATAAATATCCACCTTTATTCCCTCACTCCTGTCTAGCCTCTGTTTCCAGGTTGCCCTTTTAGGCATCACTACTGCTGGACTGCCCCTGGCCAGGCAGCAAATGCTGTAGCCAAGGCACAAATGGGATGTTTCAGACAACACTGAGCCAGTGCAATCTGCACGTCCTGACAGCAAAAGTCCTCCCATTTCACCGCATTCTTGCACAGCCAAAAACTTGCAGAATCCGGCCCTCTCCTATCCTCTCCAGATTCATTTAAACTAACATCACATGACCAGGAAATAGGAACAAAATTTAGAGTCTTGTGAGCAATCTTCCAGCCACGTCATTATAATAATATTCCTCTCCGGAACATCCGAAGCTTTGATGTACTCCAGGAAAGCTGAAACCAGGAAAGGCAGCTTCAGTCAACACTCATCCTCACACAGAGACTCCCATTATGTCTTTGGAGCCTCCTCCTTGGCCAACAGGCCCAACCATCCCCAACCTGCCCTGGGTGTGTGCTCAAGAAAGGGATCTTTGTGGCAGGACTGGTCACGAGGAGCTGTGCTGCACTTTGCTCAGCAAGCTGGTGAGACAGCTCCTCTCTAGAACGACCCACTGACTGTGGTGATTTGCAAGGCGTGATTGTATTTACAGAATTATATTATTAATCTGCTCACAATAGAGGTATTTACATGGAGGTTTTTCCTTTATATTTTCTGTTCTGAGAGTTAGCAGTTCAGAATTTTTTCTTCTCCATGTCCCTACATTTTATTGGCCTCTATAATTAAGAAAAACAAACACCAAACCCCCATAGCAGCCTTTGCTTTCATTTTCCTGCATTTCCCTGCAGGTTTTCTGAACACTCACACCTGTCCTGTGTCCCTAGTTAGAAGCACTGGGCACACTGTAACATGACAGTGGATTTAGTTCCTAATGTGACAGCTGGTTTTAGGGCTGATTATTTGTTGCCTGGAAGCAAGAAGATGGAACAACCTTGGTATCACAAGTCAAACCATCTGTACATAGATCCACATTACAGGAAACACAAAATAGGGAACAGGTCCCAGGGAGTCAGATGCAATCAAAAATTCCAAATTTCTAATAAAGTGTTAAATATCCCTCCAACTATTTCATTGTTAAACTTTGATTATAAAGTGGCAGACTGTTGTTATCAGTAAGGAATTCCCATTTAGCACTTACCAGTTATGTGGAGAACAGATGCAGCCTCAGCTTTTCCGAGAGCATTAGCTGCTCTGCAAGTGTATGTTCCCGCATCTCCATAGGAAACGTTCCTCAGAAATAAAGAGCCATTCAAAACCAAGAAAGAATTGATTTGTAAAACATCTCTCCTCTTCAACCATGTTACATTTGGTTTGGGAACACCTTTAAAATGAAAATAATTAAAATATTTATTGTGAGAGACAAGCCATAGGGTTTATATTGCTGGCTGCTCCCGCAGCACCCATGAATCCCGAGTTCCTTTGTCATTTCACAGAGAGCGAAAACCAAAGTTACAACATTGCAGTAAAACAAGCAGTTTTTACACTCACAAGAAAACCTTCCAGTTGTGAGCCCTATTAAACATTCAGCATCCCACTAAGAATAAAGGTTAAAGGTTCAGCACTTCAAGACCAGCTCAAAGACAGCTTTACAGACTGCTACCAGTCCTACAAAAGCTATGTGCTCACGTGTCTCGCTGCTGAAAGATGTGAGACCACTAAACCCAGTCAGGACCAGTCGATGTACAGATCTGCACAGTACCTTTTCATTCAGCCTGCCTCCCACAAGGAAGGAAGGACAGAAGGGAGGAAGGAAGATTAAATTTTTTATTAAAAAAAAAAAAAAAAAAGGAATATAAATAAATTGGGGCAACAATATTTCTTTTGAAGAAAAAGAATAGATTAGAAAATACATGTGGCAAATTTATGCCAAAACACTCGTGACAACTTCTCCAAGCTGCAGATGTGATCTGTAACTTGTAATGACAGAGTGTGATGGGAAGGGAACAGAAAGAGGCTATTAGTAATGAAAAGAGGGCTCTCTTGTTAAGCAATCTCAGTTACTGTGGTACACAAGCCAAAGGTCTATCATCATTCCTGGTATAGTGCTTGAACTCTGAGAGCCTCAGCTGTTGCAGATAACTTGTCATTTTAAATTTTAATCAATAAATTACTTTGAACGCTTATTTTTAATGAAATTATTTTTCCACTGGAACACTACCAGTGGGAAGTCTTCTACTCTTTTATTTTCCTCAAACACTTGCCTTTAAAAAGGTATTTTTCAAGTTGGCAAACCAGACACCTTGTTGCTTGTGCTCTGGTTGAGCTGCTGCAGCAGAAATGCTCTTTCCAAGTTCCAAAATCCCAGGGAAGCCACTGGGTAAGTTGGCACACGTGGCACAGTGAGCAGCCACAGATGCACACAGAGGTGCAGGGATGGGACAGGTCAGAGATGAAAAAAATCTTTCACCTGAACCCTTTTTCTCGCTAAATAAATTGGTCAGCGCTCACTGAAGGCTGCCCAGCCAGGGTCTGCCACAGAAGCCGACCCGAATGTGGGACATTTGGAAGCTCCAGCCGCGCTGAACGCTCACCCAGCCTCCTCTCCTCACAGATCATTGTGCAGGATTACTTTACAGATGATGTCTTCATGATGTGGAACGGCCTTTAGGAACAACTTTAACATTTCAATCACTGGCTTAGCACTTCCAATGCACACCTCAAGTTTTTCCTCTGCTCTAATAGGAACCAGACATAGTTTTTGGAACCTGCTATTTCACCGGAGGAAAGAGCTCCCCCCGCCATTTTGTCTAGAAAGGCAGTGGAGAGAAACACTCTCTGTATAAGCACAGATTTTATTCTAGACAATTTAGCAGCTGTTGCCTGCTTTTAAACTCATGTAGAATTGTGTTTTACTGGATAAAGCTGTGTAAAACAAGATCTGCAGAGTGCACGGGGGTCCAAAAACCAGGCTGTTTTTCAAGTTTCTACAGGAAGCTTTATGCCACTTCAAAAAATCCTTCTGGAATTAGGATGAGGTCTTGTTTTAAGGGTCTTTTTTCCATTTCGCCCAGATTTCTGGCCAAAGCGTATCATTCTCAGACACGTTTTTCCTTTACAGTGTACTTTCCACAGCCATTCAGGCACATATACTCACTCTGCAGATGGGCTGAGGAGCTGGTGTGAGGACCTGAGCTGTTTTACTCTGAGGCCTAGAGGTTTGCAGCCAGACTGCCTTCACTGGCACCAAAACCCAGCATGCCAATCAGGGCCAAAAAGAAGCCAGAAGCAGCACAGCTGAGATGGGACTGAAGAAAAAAGGTTTAAAGTCCAATTACACAAAACACAAAAAAGGTTGGAATGGTTGAAATTTAAACTTTTAACCTGAGCCTCTATCAAACAGCCTCTATCAGCCCAATATCACCTCATGATAGCCCTCCCTCTGCTCTCATGACAGCATTTAGAAATGGAGCTCATTCCCAGGACTTAACTAAAGTCAAACATTTTTCTTCCAAACGGTTTCTATCCTAGAGCTATCTCAGAAAAATTGCCCTGTCTCTATTCTTCCACGTGTGTCTCATTCAGAGACATGCAGAGCCTTTTAAAATGTGAACTGGAGTTCAGTTTGCAGAAGACATCTGCAGAATAGCTTTGCCACTCATTTTAAGTTCAAAACTGGGTGTCTGTCACACCTTAAACTCAAGTTGTAGCAAACGATTCCTCTTTCTTTCTCCAAAGAGCTGCATTTGTTCGTCTTCAGGGGAAACAAGGGAGCAATACCACACACACGAGTAAATCAGACCATTACTCAAGTGAATAATGTGAGCACACAAACGTAAATCGTGGGTCTGAGGAGAAGTGCAGACAGAGCCCTGCACCACAGGCCAGCAGCCAGCCCAGCTGTCACGCACCAGGAATCCACCCAAGCCACCTTAGGGGTGCTGGCACTGACAGATAAAGAGCGTGTGAGGGGGAATCCGTGGAAAACAATCAGTTAAATACATCCCATTAAAAACACCACCACTGCTTTCCACACAGCATCACACGCTGCTGTTCTCCAGCAGCTGAAGTTACATGGATACCCTCAGGGTGCACACGTAAAGGTGATCTTTGAGCTGAAACTAGCAGTGGGAATAATCACAACACTCCTGCACTGTATTTTACCCCAAACTATCAAGAAGTAGGATTTCTATCCAGGAGTTAATAATTGTTATGTGAACTGTGTGCTGAGCCACTCTGATCTGGCCTCTTCACGACCATTTTGAGGACCCTTGAAGATTTTGCATTTCATGGTTCCATTCCTTTCCCCAACCTTTGTATTACATGGAAACCAATTCACTATCTGAGAGCGAGACTGAGAAATATTGGAATATCTGCTTAAGAAAAACTGGTACTTGTAATCAAGCTCCTTCTCTGACCTTTTCAGGCTTTTGGTTACGTTGCCATTAAGAGTATTAAGGCAAATGCTCAGATTGAGTCCTAAGCTAAGGAAAAAAGGAAGATAGCCTTGGAGAAGAGTTCAGGGACCTGTTACAGGCTGAAGTAGAGCATGAAGGGAGGAGAAGGGAGAAGGACTCTGCACACTCTGCAGCCAGGACACAGCTCCATGCTAGAAATCAGAAGCCTCCAACCCTGCTTTTCAGGGGAACCCAAAATTGGAGGGCAAAAATGTGATATAAAGCTATCATGTCTCCTAACAGACACCCTAGAAACAGATTAATGAAATAAAGCTGGAGAAAAAGACATCCCTATAGTCCAGCTCCTTTGCATTCTTGGGCAAAGCAGCACATCCATTTCAAGCTCTTCTGGACAAATGCACTTTATCTGTATGTTCATATGGCCAGCGAAAAATCCTTTTCTGCTGTACATCTCAGGAGAGACAGCGTTCTTGTTATATTTTCGTTTCTGGAATTCCTATCAGTAGAAGCTCTTACTGTTAGAGGACACTCAGAAAAACTGTCTGTAGGTGTGCATTTACTCTTTTGCTTAACAGTACCTTGCATAAAACTCCATCTCATAACCCCTCACGACCCCAGCATGCAGTCAGCATTAGCACATTTCAGGTGCAAAAGCTTCCATCGTGCAGATTTTCAGTGCTTTAGAAATGAGACTCCGTATTTACTGCTCCTGAGATAAGATTTCCCTTCCCTGTGGTATGCAGCACTGCACACTGAGCTGAGTCTCACCTAGGAGCTCTTGGGAGACAGCAGGCAAAGTACACAATTCCCACATTCCTCCTGTGACAAGGCTCTTGCACCAATTTTCCTACACACAAACTGCAGCACAGAGCTCAAGTAGACCATCAAAACCAAGAAAAAGCTCATTTTTTTCCCTAGGCAAGTAGTTAAGGACTAAACCCTCTGTTTTACCCTTTAGAACTCACGTAAATAAAAACCTAAGAATTTTAACTAGATTTCTTATCCAAGTAGAAACGAAACTAAGCAAAAATAAGTCAAAGCCAAGTTGTTGCTTGGTTTTCTTTTTTTTCCTTCCCTTAAAGGAGCTGAAGTTACTCTTAAGCTTTGGGACATATTTGTAGGACTTCATGGAGGATTTTGTCCTGTGCACAAGGTTGAATTTTACTGCAGATGCTTGACTCTCACTTACTTAAAGGTTGATTTACACAGGGACTTTAAGTGAACAAAAATAACTTCCACACTGTCCACAAGAGCCTTTCTTCATAACAGAATTGTAGCATGAAGACTTTCAAGCTGGATAATTCCTGGTTTGATCCCCAGGCAGTATGAAAAGGGGAAGGAGGAAGAGGGAAGAGATGGCCTGTAGCCACTTTTATTTCCCTCCTACCCCATCTCCATGCAGATGCAGCTGAGGATGAGCCCAAAGGTATCAAATCCCCCAAAAGGCTCAGAATTCCTGAGTGCAGTAAAGACCCCAGGGATTCAAATGGGAGACCTATCACTGGATCCAGATAGCAGCAGAATCAAAGAATTACATCCTACAGCTCCAAGTCAGGAAATCACTCAGGCATGAGACTAAATCCATCCCTATCAGGGAAAGCAATTAAACACATACTTAAAATTCAGGATGGCTGTAATTGTCCTTCTTGAACAAAGATGCATTCCTGAACCTGGGCCTTCTTAGTCTTAGAAAAACCTTGAAAATGCAAATCTTACTCTTGCAACGGATCTAAATCCTCTTAAAAAGTTCTACAATAGACCTAAGTGGCTATAAAACTTTAAAATTAGTTTAATCTATTTTTCTGACCTCAAACACAGGTTATTTTCCACTAGCACTGGAGCAGCTCTACAATACTCAATGTTCCATGAAAAAAGTCATTTTCCACCATGAGTGGCCCTGGGACAGCAAATGTTATGGAAAAAAACTCTAGCTCCGGATGGGACTGCAAAACACGTGTTTCAAAAAAGAGAAAAAAAGGAATCTGCACTATAGGGTGCCCTTAAAATATTCAGTGTTCAAAAACAAATTTCCTCCAACCTTGAAAGCCCTGTGAAATATTACACACCATAAAAACCTTGGCCTACTAACTACTTGCTCTGAAACATTGGATATGTCTTCAGAAATTTTTCCCCCAGCTATGTAGAATCTCATAAAGTATTCTGAATTTCCCATTCAAGAGCAAGGCAGAACTGTGCTGGCACAAAGCACGTTTTGCTGCACTTCACTAAAAGCTTACCTTACTTCAGAGGCTGAATTTGCATGTCAGCTTTCAGAGGAAACAATTCTGGGTCAACTGCATACACACAATGAATGTCACCTGATTATTATTTACCTTACACTCACTACCACCTCCAGTGCACTGAGTGTACCCTGCAGAACAATCGCTTCCACTGCTGCACCTTGGTGTTTTCTCCAGCAGAATTCTCAAACTGCCTTTATATTCACCTGAATTAAGCTCGGGCAATCAACTTCTAGTGAACCCTAAAAAGCCTGAACCTGCTGCTACTGAAATTACCCGTTTGAGTCTTGCCAGCTTCACCAGGAACAACAGCCCTGAAGAGAGCACCAGCGCGAGACATTTTGGCAGTCGGTGTGATCCCCCGACCTGCCCTCTGACGCTGCCCCTTCCCTCGCAATCTTTCAAAGCTTTACCCCTCCTGCCTCCTACCAGCCATGCAGCAGCCCCTCTTCCTAGGTGGTAGCAGCCTCTGGCAGGGTTTAGGTATCCTTACCAACATCTGGTGACCTCCTTAGAGGGGTTCCCAAAGCAAGACCCCTTCCACCCCACTCTTGCTACGGCTCTGTCGGGTTCTGTTTAGCTCTCTGGCTGTCAAAGAGGACTTAATCTTTTTTCCAGCTGCAGAAGTTTTTAAGGCTAATATTTTTCAAAATCAGGCATTTAAAATAAGGCAACTATATTTAGCAACTAACGACTGCCAGGCTGAATTCTGCAGTTGGCCCCCAACACAGACTCGGTCGGTGTGCGTTAGGGCGCTTCCACAACTCAGCACTGTGAGCAGAGACTGGTTTGCCCAGCTGGTGCAACTATACTTTCACTTCACTGAATAACGGTGCTGCAGCACCAAGGACCCAGACTTTATCATCATAAAGTAGATACATACACATGGTCTTCGAAAATAGAATTTTATGAGAAATTAAAACACCATACAAGAATTGCTACCCTTAGTTAGATCTGAAGTCCACTTAACTCCTCACTTTGTGTCCAGCAATGGGCACCTGGGGATGTGTAGGCAGAGTACAAAAACGATGGCACTTATTGAATAACCCTTCCTCAACACACCTTTCTACCTTCCAGGACCAGAAGTAGCCTTTAGATCATTCCTGTTTCCTCTACTGCTCTTCTCTCTACCTCTTCTAACCCTATGATATAATTTTTGACATGAGATGAGATGAGCAAATTGCAAACAGGATTCACCACAGCTTTAAAGAATGGCCAATTCATATTTTTTATGATTTTCTCTATTCCTCTGCCATTAGTTTTGATCTGGACAGCACCCAGCGAGCGTGTTGGTGCTCCATGGAACTGAGCACCACGACTGCACAGACCTTTCTCTGAGTGGCACTCCTGCAAGGACAGCCACATGCATTTGTGTGCCTTTAAGGTTATTTGTCCTATATGCACATTCATTCTGCAAATACCAGCTTTGAACATCCTTTGAGCTCATCTAGCTTTTAAATGTTACTTGTGTGACCCTGCTGCAACCCTTTGCAGGGAGTTTTTAGCCTTTGTAAATCATCATTCTCCGCACTTTTAGTCAACTAACTGATCACATTCCTTTCGAGAACTTTTATGAAAATGCTGAGCATCACAAATCCCAGAACAGCCTTTGGGGCACCCGACTCTGTCTTCACTCTGAATTTAACCACTTGGTCCTCTCAGTCATTCAAGCAGGTGCTAACCAGTGAGGTAACCTCTTCCTTTACATAATTAGAATTTGTTAAACTTTGCCTAGGCAACTTCTTGCCAGCTTTTTGCAAACTGAGGTAAGAAGTATTTGAAGTTTTGCCCTCCTGTGACACAGTCCATCTTAACCCTTCCTGAATTAGGAATTTAAAGGAAATTTCTTTTCAAATTAGCAAAACTGTGAGAGAAGAAAAAAAAATCAGTGCTGTAAACAATTTCAATTTATGGATTTCCTCCCCCTCCCCGAGGCTCTATCTACATCAGAAAGTAGTGGAGGGCCTCAGGAATGTGTTTTTATAGAGTCCTGGTAGGTACCAATGTCCCAAAAGACACCCAATGTGTGTTTGGATGAGGGTTGCTTTGGACTACGTGGTCACTCTTGCCTGGACCCTCGGACAGACTGCCCATTAGTGTTGGCCAAGTATCAGGTTCAGTCCCCAGGCACACCCTTCAGCTTAGTTATATCCACAGGGATTTGGTTTTCGGGTTCCCAGACTGTTACAAGGCACAAAGCAAAGCATAATTAAGCTTTTGAACATCTTTCAGTCCTTCCTGCTTAAGCCTGATCCAAATGAAAGCTCTAATGAAGATGCACTCACTGTAAAAAGCTTAAGAGCAGAAGATTTCCCGTCTATTATACTAATTATAAATATTGTCATTCCTTCCTCATAAAATAAATCTGTACACACTCCTTTAAACTTTTGAAATCCGTTATTAATATCCTTTAGAACACAGAAGAGCCAAAATCCCATGTATTAAACTTCTATATTTCTTTACTGACATCTTCTAAAGGGGTTAAGCATAGAAGACAAAGAACAGCATCACAGTTACATTTGGAATAGTGTGGGTAAATGAAGCAACAGATGGAAAATCAAAATCTTGATTTTTCTGGACCTGTTTCAAGTTCCAACACTGACAGCAAGAACTTGGTCCACCTTTGTGAAACTTCTGTGCAAGAAGATACAACGGGCTTTGTGTCTTTCTCACAATTCTTTATCGGTATGTTATTATTAGAGAGACAAAATGTATTCATAGGAATGCAGAATTTGGATGAAGGTGCAGATTCTACTTTTCAAGGCCTGTCTGCCAAGTTATTTCAGAGCTGCAAAGAGAAGTGTAAACAACCTCAGCTCAGCGCGTGTCACTTCCCTGCTCTCACCAGCAAGGGGCAGACAACGCACATTTTATTCGTATTTCCACTCTTCCCTCTATTCAACTCAGAACTTTCAAAGTTTTTACAATAAATGGAGTCTGACAGTTTTAGTTTATTTTAGCAATAATCACAAGACGGTTTTTTCTGCAAATACAATAAATGTTATCCAAGAGCAATTTGGAGCAATCAGTATTGATATTTATACCATGTGTGTTGATTGAAAAGCTCTTGGCTGTAAGAATGGAATATGAATTTATCCAGAATGTATGAATATCTTCTAACGTATGCTCGTGTGGGAGCTATAAAAGTGAGTTTATTATAATTAGTGGAAAAATAGTCTTGTTATGAACTAAAAAGAGAAAAGAAAGAGATATCATCAGTCTGAGCAGTTCAGCTAACTTTCCTTAATCTGTTCTTTTATGCTCTTCTGTTTATTAGGATACACTGATCTCCAGCAATTCAAAGCCTTTTTTCAATCTCATTATGATTTTTGGAGTGTGAGAGAAAGGCTTTCAAAAGCATAAATGAACCAAAATCAGTAACAATGAAAAAGAAAAAAACTTGTACCCAAAAGGCTAACACTGCACGGAATATTAAACTTTACATCTTCAATAGGTTGATTTCTTTGCAGAAGAAACTATGGATTGAACAAATCTGAAAATGTCTTTTAGGTTATTCATTCTACAGAAAAAAAACCCCTCAGAGGTCACTGCAGCCAAGAAATTTAAAAGTAATTTAAGAATTCTGCTACTGACATGGCACTAATGCCCTTCAGGCACAGGGACACTTTATTCATTCGATGGTTCTTCTTGTGGAGAGCTGTTTTGTGGGCTAGCAGGAGTCCCAAAGACCAGATGTGACACCAGTGAGAAATCTGCATGAGTAATGTCTGTGCAGAAAGATCCTGAATGAGCTCCTGGCAGAACATGGAGAAGGCAAAGACTTATCCAGTGATGCTTCACTCAGTGAAACTCACGGGGCAAACACATCCTGTGCCGAGCAGGCAGGAGGAAGGGCAGCGAGGAAGAGGTGCTGCAGATCCAGCCAAGGTCTCCCTGACTCTGCAAGACTCTCCTATTGTTACTTTTGCAGTCTGATCATTCACATCATGTTTTATCAGCATTCACAATGAAGTCCTCATCCTCCTACGCTGCAAATGGACATATTTTTGGGTCCCACCTACCAGACAAATGTATCAGCATAAGGTGCTATTAAATTTAGTCTTCTGAAGTCAGTATTTTATTACTTTCCATTAAGGAAAGGAAAACAGGAAAACTCTGCTTACATCATTGCAAAAGTTCTTCTGTTTCTAGACTTAGTGACATTTTAAGACATGCAAGCTCTATTTTATTCACAAACAGTAATACTTACTTCCTTGGCAATGACAGGAAATAAAGCAATTAGATAAATCATTTTCTAAGTCAACACTGGTGTCTCAGCATAACTAAAGTTTGGCTCACAAATACATACAATTCTAAAGCATTTGGAAATCTACAGTCCCATGTGAAAATATTAATTTATATTTAAATTGCTAACTGCTTACCCATCCTAACAATATTAATATTAACAGTGTGACATGAACTCTCTGCTGAATTTGAGATGTAGGTCAGTTCTACATGGAGTTGCCAAACCATAGTTGGAAAATATTACTTCATCAAAGAATTAGCCTTGGTACAACGGTGAATAGCAGAGCCACATGTCCTAATATATGTCAGCCTGGCGCCACTATTGTGTGCAGAGCTATTTGCATATATATATTTCTATCACTACCCTGGTTCAGTATCAACACCCTCTGATATGCTTTTCCCAGCACATAAATGTGAGCAGCAAACTGGCTGCTCTGAGGTCGCTCTCTGCACTCCCTTGCAGGGTTCGTGGTTATTTGCACTTTCACACATCATCTTCACAAAAGGCTGAGCTCAGCTTATTAAATGTTTGACAGAATATCGCTGCTGTGACTGAAATCCTACACTTTAAACTTCACAGACAGCAATGGTAAGATTAAAAAGAAAATATCCACCTTCCCAACAAAGGGCTAGAAAATAAAATGAAGCAGTGAACTGCTTAATGCATGTTAATTCTGATTAACATTATTCCTCCTCCACAGATGTTGAGCTAGAAAATACCTGTATTCTCTCACAGCTCGGCACTTCTCTTTGTTTCGTCACTGCAGCTGCAGACTGATGAATCCAAAAGGTGAGTTCACTTCACCATCAGGTTTAAAGTTCTATCAAGCTACGGCTGGAGATTTCATTTTCAGTTTTAACAGCAGTCTAGACAGATGTGCATCTCCAACAGGGATAAGGGAAGTTCCCTGATGAGCAAGTCAGCTGGCCATGCTTGCCATTGCAGCAAGATAGCCCCGCACTCTGGTGGGCTTTGAGCTCTAGTGGAGCCCTAGACCACTCCTTGGAAAGCAAGGAAACTCTGAACATACAGATGTGTGTGTAAATTGAAGTGACAGGCAGAAAGTAAATAGGACTGGTGTGGGTGACATGCCTAATAAAAAAAGACTAATGATCAATGATTTTCTGCCTTCACTGGTAACTTATTTCAAGATATAAGGTAAATTTCTGATTCCAACATTACAAGCAATGCCAGTGCAGTTCTTACTTACCTTTCACTGGACATTCAATCATAATATTTGCTCCGATTCTTGCCACGATCGTACCTCCAACAACTGCTGAGAAACTGCTGGCTTCCAGATTTGTCATGTTTGACACAGCAGACAAGATGACAGGCATCTCTTTTAAATTAAAAGGATAGTAAGTTTTAAAAGCTTTATTTAACTTTTAAGCATAGATCCTGCATTTAAATTCATCATGTTTGGAACAGAGTTCAGTCTGCAAAGCAGCAGCCAGAAAAGACAGGTGGGATAGATACAGGCAGACTGAGTTCACACCTGCTGTGGTTTTAGAGCAACAAGACCATCTTACAGCTGCTTATTAAATCAGGCAGAGCTTCATGGGTTGCCAATAAAAGAAACTATTTCACATTGCAGTGGGCATGGGTGTTTATATGCACGTATTTATACACACATATATGTATATGTATAAATGTGTGTGTGTGTGTATAAAAGCCCAGCTCCGTGGAACGCCACAGCTTTACCTGCACGCAGTAGCAGTGATGTTTCCATATCAAAACCAGAGTCATTAACAACCAGGCATCCATAGGTACCAAGCTCCTTTCGAGTAGGATTCCGAATCTGCACTTTTCCAGTGGAGTCCAGGATTACCCTGCACAACAACCAAGGAAATGCAAGGGTTACTCCCCTGGGACAAACCCAGCTGAATCCCCTTGCAAGAGTTACAGATACAGCAGCAAAACTCCTTGTTAGGAGCTGCCAGTTCCAGAGCAGTCCAGGCAGTCACAGCTCTGCCTCCTCTCTGGGGACAGAAGGGGAGCGCTCAGGGATACACACAGCGGGGATTGTTCAGATCTCCTCCTCCTCCAGAGCCGTGTCCTACTTGCAGCCCTTTGAAGGACAGTGCATTTGCTACCACAAACAAGGCTCCCCTGGGAACAACAGTGTGAATAAATCAGAATACCACAATTAAAAGTATTAGGCTTGGCAAGAAATCGATCTCTCCAGAGCGAGCTTGGTTTTCAGCAGGACTGGGGAATTCACAAATCTATGGCCTGATCTGATTTTCGAATTACTATGGGGTTGGGGCTTTTTTTTTTTTTTTAGTATCATCATTGAAGCTAAAATCTTCCACCAAAATCTCACAGGTGCCTTGAATATTTTGCCTGCCCTCTGAGGGCCAAGGTATTAGAGACAGCATCACAGACTGGGGAAGAGGCTGAAAATAACTCTTCTCCCTTGTTACCTTTCTCGGCGCTAAGTTACATGATTCGCCATACACTCAGCACATCCCAAAAACCTGCAGCTGGTGTTTTCCCACACTGAGCACACTCACACAACAGATGAACGAAAAATTATATTAAAAATACTTGTGTCTCAACAAAACAAGCCGCCTTGTGCATGGCTCAAGTACGTCCTTCTTTACTACCCTGGCAGATAAAGAGCCGCTGACCTCCTCACACTCTCTTTCAGATGCAATGCTATTAACATCACTGGCTTTTGGGTCCACACACACGTATGTGGATTTGTTTGTAAGAAACCTTACTGGGGAAAAAAAGTAGGAAATAAACCTACTTTGCTAATATATGCCTTAAGTGAAAGAGTATCAGTCTGGGCTAAAATTAGGAAGCAAACATACCCGTGAATAAACAAAACACCATCATGTCCAAAGAAGTCAAAGTATCACTTGCTACAAATTAATGGAAAATTATGCGCATTCCACAAAATAAACATAACTGGTGGGAGCTACATGGTTCCAAAAACATTTGCACTTTTTAAAATGGCTTAGTTTTGGTGTCTTTGCTCTAATTGATAGCCCTGCAGAAGTATATTTTTCTTGGCAGTGCATTTAATCAGTTAAATATGTTGAGAAATATCCAAAAGCGCCTTTATCATTTCAGAACCGGTTTTTTCATTACTCAAGAGCTAGCTGTAATTCCAAGAGGCTCACACACAAACTTAATGTTAATATTACCAGGTGAGCTTCTCATTTATCAGCACTGAAGTAAAAGTATTTGCTCAGTCTTGAGCAAACATCTGATTGTAACAAACTCGTGCTGCACTCATTTGTCAGCCCTCAAATGTGATGGCAATACAGGTTCTTTATTATTTTGAATTTCACTGTCCTCAACAGAAATATTTTAAAGTACTGAATAAAATCCATAAAAGCTAGGGGTTTTTTCCTTTTTCAACTGAAGTTATGCAGCTCCAATTATACCTAAACAATGTGTTGAATAATGGTGAGGGTACCAGTGGTATTTTCCCTTCTCAAAATGAGTAAGAGCTAAGACTTCTTTTCATCTACACCACGGCAGATGTTTTTAATGTGTTCCCACTGTATTTAGTATCTGAATGAATCCAATAGCCTCTCTAATTTGAGGGTAAATCTGCTCTTTTTCTGACACAGCTGAAATGATTAAGGCAGATCAAAAAATACAGCCAGGACATCCAAAACACTTCACCTTATAAAACCAGTCAATCCTCCTATGCAGTATCCTGGAAATGGACAAACACTTGGACGTCAGTAAAGCCAAACAGTGTGACAGACACTTGAAAGAATAAAAATAAATTGCTTAACTAAAAAGATGGAGGGCCCAGTGGCCATGCTTATCTCATTTTTACAACAGTACGTTCTAATATTGCACAGCAGGGTGGATTTTTTCCGTCGATAGCGACATAGTAAGTCATTCAAAAGTGAAAGAGAAGCTATTTACTTACTTCTCAGAGGCTTTTAATGTCTCGCCATCTTTTGTCCAAGTATATTTCACTTCACTAATACCAGCTGTTTCACACAGTAGATTGACAGCATGAGTATTCTTGGTCAGAAAAACTGTATTTCCAATTCGTACAGTTACTGTTTTGTTGAAGGAAACTTGAGGAATTTCCTTTTGCCTTATAATAACTGGAACCTTCTGGTCAAACATTAACTTATCGACCGTTTTTGTGCTGAAACGTTCAGATTCGTTTGGCGATTTGCCTGTGAGTTTTGAGGCAACTTTCTCATCCCGGGCCCCCTTCCATTTTTCAGTAGTTGGTGGTGGAGGCCTGGATAACTCAGCAATCAACTGGTAAATGACCTGGGACGCCAAGTCATCGCTGACTTCTCCAGTTTCAATGAGCTGACTCATGTTCCTCATGAGCTCCTCGAACTGCACGGTGTCCATGCTGTAGGCGCCTTGGAGAACCGCGGCCTCCAGGCGTCTGTTCCTGAACTCACGGGAGCTGAAGTCTTCTGCTGAGTTGCTCCCAAAGCTTTCAAGGTTTCTCAGGAACGGCTGATCGTTCACCTGCCTGTCACCCAGGTAGAGCTCGTTCTTCTTGCTCCACATCTGCCACATTTTGCTCATCTTGTGCCACTTGGCCCCGAAGCTGTTGGCCTCGTTGTGATCCGGGCTGCCGGTCTCGCCGGGCTGTTTCCGGAGGGGCGGCGGCTCGATGAGCCTGTTGTCAGTCCCGATGAGTTTGAGCACAAAGGTTTCGTGCGCAGAGCCCGCGACGCACCGGTACACGCCGATATCCGCGGCTTCCAGACAGTGGATTTTCAGCGAGCCCGACTTGGTGATGCCAAGCCTTTTGGAGTTCTGTAAGCGCTGCCCATCTTTCTCCCAGCGGATGAGGGACTTCTGGAACCTTCGCACAGGGCACTTAATCACCACAGATGTTTTCGGGAGTAGGTAGGCTCGGCTTCCTATGGTAAAATTAATGCGCTTCTCTGGCCTCGTCTGAATGTAGACCCGGTGAATGCTGACAATCTGAGGTCCATGGGCAGAAAACTTTGCTGGAAGCTTGGGCTTGATCTCTGCAAGTAAACAAAGTGTTGAAAAGCATTTAGGCATTGGCAGTCATGCTTACAAAATCTGCTTTTCACAGAATGCCTGAAAGAGCTTTTCCTGACTTTGTTCGAGTCAGACTGCAACACACAGAGCTTTTATCTGAGTCACAAAAATGCAAAAATACGAACAACATGAAACCATAACATTCCCTTGCTTCAGCCAAGAATTCTATTGCTTCTTCCCCAAATCTCCTAACAAGAACAGGATACAGGCAACATATACCTATGTGAAGGACATAGATGGTGCACACATATACGAAAGTACATATATACATGTATAATATATTACTCCATAATATATGTTCCTATTATGGTTATATTTCCTACTGCTGCCTCAGAAAGGCTAGGCACGATGGAAATGAAAAAGCTGAATTAAAAAAATGTGAACACATTATCACTTTCCCCACATTTGAGCACTGTTGAGTGCAGAATGACCTAAATAAAACAAAATCTATCCAAAAAGTAAGGCTCCCCTCGACTCTTATTTAAAATGTTGGCTGGCTGTGCTGGCTGCCTGAGTCAAGCCAAACTGATAGCAACGCAGGAGGTGAAAGAAACAGTCAGTGAAGACACAGTACACGCAACAGGCAAAGCCACCCTGCAATCATAGGCTGAGGGTAATTTATTAGGGTTGAAAGATCAGTTGCTGACACCGTTGTGCCAAGAAAGTGGGGAGGGAAGGGAGGAAAGAGAGAAATAAGGCACAGTTTTGAGAGGCTGAATATAGTGAGCAGATGAATTGACAAAAGCAGGCAGTAACAGCATAAAGCTTCGTGCAGGCCGGGTATGGAGATGCTGGGTATCGTGAAGCTCCTCCTGCACCGAACTACAGGCACCTGGATGCTGGAAGGTTTTTGGGAGCTGCCTGGATGAACACCACCACAGGCAGGTCTTTCCCAGCAGAGCTGGGGAGGCGCAGGGGGACCGCGATGTTTCGGATGCCGCTGTGCTGACTCACGGCCGGCAGGCTCCGTGCCCAGCTTTGATCAGCAGAGCTGCTCTGGCTGAGAGCACCGGGCAGGGAGGAACAGAGCGCTCACCCCCGAGCCCTTCCATGCCAGGTCGAATTGGCCACACGGGAAGAGTCGGGAAACGATGATGCTGGTGCTAGAAATCAGCCCAGTTGTGTTTGGTGTGCTTTGGTATGTGACAGAGAGAAAACTCAGAGCCTGCAGAACGAGCTGATGAGCCAGGAAATGGACACACAGATCACAACACTTCCCAGCTTGTCTGAATCTGAAATCAGTACTGCTTTTCCACTTGGGAGGTACTTAAATAAAAAGACAACTACACTGATGGCACACAAATAATACCCGGAAAGCTGCATGTACATGTGCTCCAAATATGCTGTGAAGAAATAGGTGAAAAGCTAAATGCTTCAAGCATTCAATAAGTGTGTACACTATAGGAACTACACCCTGGAGTGTGTTCTTATGCTTATAAAACAAAATGGTTATTTTCAGTGTTTTGGGGAATGAGTTCAGACCTGTGGGGATATCATGGTTTCATAATTACACAGCTTTTAAATCAGGATTCGTTATCCAGATACAAGGTTCCCTCAACCATTTCACATGGTACAACAATTAAATTGTTTCAGGCGTTCAGTTTACTAAAATTACTAAAGTAGCGTCCTGTTTTTAATAAGTTATTGGGCCCCAAATATTTGTTTTCAGGGAAGCGTTCCAGTATTAAATCTTCCATTTCCAAAATCCAACTTACAGACACAGTAAGTGTAACTTTAAACACACAAATTAAAATACTTCAGGCTGTGGTGTGTTTACACTAGTTATTCCAACTTAGAATTAAACCCAGTGCATACTTATAAATATGTTAACAAGTCTCATCCATTTCGTTTCTTTAAAAGAGACAGACCACTAACTCTCATTAGCAGTTCAACACTAAAGGGTGTGTGTGTGTTTTTAGTGGTGACTGGTGAGCAAGGCTGAGAGTGAAACAAAGTTCAGAGCTGTGGATGGCAGGCCATATAAATACATAAGGTCATATGAATGTATGAGGCCACGTGAGTATGCATTCTCTAGATCCTCGGTGTCATTCAATCTTGCAGCTGCTGAGCTAATGGAGTGTTTGGGAGAGTAAAGGTAAATCTTAAGGAATATGTGCTGGAGCCATTGGACCTCATTATCACCTGATACAAATCCATCTGCATCTGCAACCTGTAATGGGCCCGAACAGCTTCAGCTGGGTTTCAGATCCTGGTGACCTCAGGGCTAGGCTGGTGTTACTTCCTATTTCTCAGAGCCCAGAGTCAGGAATGTTTCTACTTAATAAGCACTACTAAGTCAGAAAACAGCTACAATTACCAGCCTCAGGGTAAAAGGTTAAGCCTAAAATGACTCAGCACTGTCACGAGGCAGTAAAAAAGGCACTCATGTGAGCCACAGAAGCATCACCTTGAGGAGGGACATTTAGAAACTGCTCTCCAAGGCAAGAACCCCCAACAGCACTCACACCTCACACCACGCTGCTCCTCACCCGTCCACATCACTCCTCGTCCTACAGCCACACTCTGTTCCTGCCTTCTATTCACTCTCCCTTCAAGGCAGCCTGAACCCACAGCTGCAGGAGGAAGAGGAGATGCCTCCTGCATGTTCCTGGGAATCCAAAGCCTGCTGCTGTCCCAGCCCGGGCTCCTTCTGCAAGACCCAAACAGGAACCACACAGGTATGGACCAGCCTCGCACCTCCCCCTGCCCTCCTGCTGCACAGAAGGAGAATCACCAGGCAGATCTGAGCTGCAAAGGCTTCCTTGCTCCACAGGGTCATGGAAATGGAGGGAGAGGACAGAGATTCTCTTTATGACTTTGATGTGCACTCATTCGGGCCGATGGTGCTCCCGCTGCAGCCCCGTGTGCTGCTCCCTGGGCACCGTGCTGGAAGCTGACATGGTAACATTAATGTCAGTCTGAGCTAAGCAGTTTGCAAACCAGCCCCACTGCCATTCAACTATCCACAATTAATTAAATTCAGATAGATATGCAGCTGAAAATATTTTATTAAACCTTATGCCAAGGACATTCCTGAAAGTCCACAGGGCTTTATTTAAGTGGAGTTTTGAACCTCAGGATTTTGGCATGTTAATCTGAAATGCAGGCCAGGAAAAGAAGTTTCATATTGTGTATGAATCAGTAATTATTCTATTTCTTATTTTGTTTTGTGAATAGCAAAGCTTCAAAATGTACAAAGGAGCTATTTCTTCACAACACTATGAGTTGGGTCAAAACATGTCTATCTCTGACCTGTGATTAAAATCAGCACAAAACTAAAAGCTCTTTTTTTTCCCTTTCTTCTCAGCATCCTGTTCCCCAAACCTGCAAACCAATACTCTCCTTTATAAAGAAAGCGGAGCACAGGTTCAGACTTAGGGAACCTGCAATTTAAAACTGCCTATTCTAAATTAGTGTAAGTAATTTAACATACTCTGTATCGGAGAGGTTTTCCCATCGGTGTTAAACACACAATTAGTGCAACTACCATCAGTATCAAAACCCAATTGTGCCCAAATTGTACAATTTGTATAGAAATTTTCTTTCTGAAAAGGTTCTTATATAGACAGTAATAAAACATCATTTTTTTTGAAGAGTGTCTGTACTGTCACCACTCCCTGTACAGCTAATGAGGCCAGGATTCAAATTTTTCCAAGGAAAGATAGAAATTATACCTAAAATTATCACTGGCACAGAGTTTCAGGTTTTGAATTCCACCATGTTAAGCAAAACATCCAGTGTAATACAAATGTACAATAAAAAGACAAGGCAGCAGAACTGGACTCTTATCTTTTCTAATGTCCTTTGTAATTTATGGTAAATTTATGAATGTTTCTTTTTTTTTCCCAGTTGGAATAGTGTAAATGATAAAGGAAAAATCAGATCAAAACGTGCATAAGAATGAGGGTGTGAGGTGTGTACCATAACATATATTCAAAAACTACTTCTTGAGATGATAACCTTTGCTTCTGAGTGGCAGAAATAAAAATAAAAACAATCCTGTTATTGCTGGTGCAGTAACTACGACACTCAGCTTGTGCCAAGTTATGTTGTGATGGTACAGGGAGGTGAGCGAATTAATGTGCACACAGGTTTCTCTTTATAAATAGATCACTCCAAATCAGCAAGGAACCAGATGAGGTAACATACTTACTGTTGCAGGCACTCATCTGACAAGACCTTACAAGCAGTGAAGGAGACAGACCACTACACACGGATCCATTTAATGTGACGTACTGGCCCTTTGCTGTTAGGTTTTGGCAGGCAAGTTTCCTTCTCTGGATTCCGACACCGCAGCTTACCGAGCACTGTGAAAGGAAGGATGCAGTCAAGCTAAACTTGGTGCTCCACACCACATATGCTAATTTTAAACTAGTTTGTTTCATGGTGGTTTTTTTTTAATTTTTTTTTTTTTTTTAATTATTAGTTCTGACAGAGTACACAGGCTCCACTTCATAGGAATCCTTGTGTTATCTAGTTATCAGACTCTAATATTAGTTATTAAACTCTCTCCACTTTTCCAGGCAATAAGAATATAAGACAGACAGTTTTTCCAGCAAGCAAGTCAGGAATAAAAATAACATGACAGTACTTATGTCCAGCCATGGGCAGAACAGAGCAACGAGATCTGGTATCTGAGAGAAACAATTCAGCAGGTTCTAAACAGTCTCTGCCAAGTCTCTCAACCCTCTCTCTTAGGTTGTATTGCATGAACCTGTAATTGCAGCTTCTAAATTCAATTTTCTAAATCATTTTGAACGGGGAGTGGTAACAAGCTTGCATTAAACAGGAAAGGAGGAGAATGTATTGCAGAACAATGCAAAGATTTGCTTTTTGGAATCTGTACCACATCTGGTAGAAAGCAAGCAGGTCATCACAGCCTGTCCTTCAGTGACTGCACCACTGCCCAGGAGGGGGGCTGTGATCAGTCTGGCTGCAGGCAGGGATGCACAGTTTAGCTCAGTACAGGCCTTGTGAAAGCTCCAGATGCCCCGGCAATTCACTGCTCCAAACAGCTCATTCACCCAGGCAGAAATCTTTAGAGCTTTTGTTGGAGTGGAGGGGTTTGGTTCACTGTTACTGAGGTTTGCTCACCTTGGACCATTCTCCAAAGACCAGCTGAGGGGGACAATCAACTTTTGCACATGCTTTACTAGCTGGCAATTTGGGCTCCTGGCAGGTGTCATCAGGGTGCTTCAGGAAACTTCCATCTGTCAGCAGCTGCTTACAGGACACTCTGCGGGTCTGAGTCCCTCCTCCACAAGTACGTGAACACTAAGGAGGAGAAGAATTAAACACAGCATTTACACCTGCGTGGACATCTGTGCTCTTGGAAAATGACATCTATTTTCAACAAAAAAATCAAGCAGCAGAGAAAATTCGTCTGTTAAAATATTTAATACATTAGAGATGAGGAGAACTGGAGTTCAAAAGTCAAATATACCACCTGAATATAATTCAAGCAAGTAGTAGAAATCTTAGAGAAAACCATGCATCTTATGCATAAGTCTATGTCCCTCACCAGTTAACACATCAAAAAAAAGAAAAGAAGCTAATTGTATTTAGAGAGCACAGGGAGAGAGATGATGTATGGAATAAGTGGCATCCAGCTTCTGAAATCCCAACAAGGACTTCCACCTCATCCTGTGACTACCCACTGGCACAGGAGTCCACAGCAGTGCTTTGGGGTTAGTTTGTTCTAATGGTGTAAGCTGGAACACTTGGAGAAGGTCAGGAGCTGCCTTCTGTGCCGGACAGTTTCAAGTCCCTGGCCAGAGGAACACACTCAAACTCCTCCTGTGACCCAGCCATACCTGCTGCCATTCCTCGGCGTGCCAAGCAGGAGGACAATCAATCTGGTTACAGGCTTGTAAAGAATGAGGCTTTGGCTCTTTGCACTCGTGGGCAGCAGGAGCAGATCCCCCGGGCTGCTGGCAGGACACGTCCCTCGTCTGGATGCCGACCCCGCAGGTCGCCGAGCAGCGGCTCCAGGGGCCGCTCCGCCACCTGTCCCAAAAACACGGCCAAGAGCTCTCCTTCAGCAACAACCTCACAGCGAGCAAGGAACAGCCTCACCCAAACAGAGCCCAGCAAAAAAATCCAGCTGCAGGCACAGGTATGGATCCATGGCTAAAAACATCCCTCTGGTTCGGCTGGAGCGCAGAATTATAAACTGGATTTATAAACTCGGAGGTAACAAGCAAATGCAGGATTTCTTAACAACAAAGTAATAAACAGTCATTTTCAGACAAAGTTAACGCCAGTATTTACCTTCAGAGTGCTCCTCTGAAAAAACAGCCTGTTGGCAACCTGCCAATGTTTACATCTATAAATGTAAATATGTAAATAGACCTTTCTTATATTTACAAAACTTCCTTTAAATGTGTATATGTTTTCTATAAAACATCCTGTTCTTGTTAACTTCTTCCCTACATTTAGCAAGAGCAGGTTTCTGCAAACACATAGAAACAATTTGCAAAGGATCTGGGATGTCAGAGATCAAAAATGGGTAAATAAGGCAGTACGCATCAAAATTTCACATATGGCCCTTTCAAGTGATCAAATGACCTAGAGGTTTTCTTGGATTTGAACTGGGTTTGTTCTTTCCTCAGAATCTCCAAATAAACATAAGAACTACGTGAGGCTACTAAAGAAGCATTAAATTAAGGTACCTTTAAATCATAATTCCATTTTTTTTTTCATTCAGTAAAGATAAAAAGTAAATATTCTCAGCTTTTTTTATTTTTGTGAAATATCCTCAAAATTTTCCTTCTACCACTAGGAGAGTTAAGGCTCTTTTCCCAGCTCTGGCAGATATTCAACACGGAAGAGATTTATTTCAGAAAACGTCCCCTATTTCATAGGGGATATGAAAAGAGATATGAAGAGTGGAAAAGGAGCGAACAAGACCAAAAAAACACCCCAACCCCAAAACCTTGTTGGAAACAGAAGCAGTGAAATTTCATCCCAAAGCACGACCGCAGTCCTGCAATCTGAACCCTTTTTCTGAGGAAGCCAATGTTTATTTAAGCCCCATTAACCCTTCCTTTGCCACGCCATGGTTTGATGGCTGTGGGGTACCTCGGGGGGCAGAGCTCCGTGTTGCAGGTCCGAGCCATCGGGGGCGGCCTCTTGGAGCTGTCACACAGGGTTTCGTTGACACCTTGTTTTGTCTCCACGTGCAGACACATGGCAATGGCTTCCTGCGTGCCTGCATTCGAAAGGAAAACACTCGTGAAACCGTGGAGATGGAGCCGATTTCTGTAACTCTTACCCTTGAGTAACACTCAGTAAAAAAGCTCCAAGCACTGAATTAGATAGCTGGCTTAGAAGTAACATCACAAGCAAAAAGGAACACAGAGGCAGTTGATGCATTTAATGCTCAAAAGATATTTGTGAACTATACCTTTACTTTACTTCTGTGATATTTAAAAGGCTTGGTTTTGACATTCTACTTCTCTGAAAACCAAAAACAAAAAAAGGGTTTCTCTATCAAGCCACTACCAGAGGCTGCATCTGCTGGTTCTGTAATGGTCCTAAGCCAGCTACTACCTCCATTGCCAAAACTGAGGTAAAAGTGATTCCTTCTCACTTACCTTGCCTTTAATAAAGAGCTAAAGATCTGCAAAAATTGCTATAAAAATGCAGAAAACTTGCAAAGCTATAGGCAGGGGAAACGTTCTGTGTTTAGTCAGCCATTCTCAGTGGCCAAGAGATGCAATGGTTTTGCTGAAGGCAGCAAATCTGACCCAGCCTAAAGCTTTCCTCACTCGTTACCGTTCTTGGCACCTTCCAATCTGCAGCTCTTGCTACCTGGATCTTATTACTGAAGCATGGAAGATTACTGATGCTCGAATTTCTATGAGTCAAAATGAAACGTAATCTAAGTTTCCTTTAGAACAAGACAGCTTAGTGAACACACATTCTGTGAACTACTTCTATTTTAAACCTACGCAATTATCCAATTTTATGTGTAATATTTTTTAGTATGAAAGCCTTCCTCGATTTCAAAGCTCGCTCACATGCACATTAAATACAAGAAGGCTGAGATGTGCCTGGGGCATTCTGTGTACCTGGGATGTTCTGCACAAGCAGTGCTGATGATCAAAATCCTATAGAACACAAGAGCTGAAATAATGAAATACCTATATTGTTTCCAGGTAAAAATGGCTCTTGAAGAGTTACAGTTACGTGGAATTTAAATCCATTTCCTTCTTATCGTTCACTTATCTTCAGTGATTTTGTAAGGACACTGATGACCATCAGCCATTCTGATTCCGGTGGGTGGGAATACCTGACACAAAGTTCCACCCCTTGGCCAACATTTCTCTCCTGTACACAAGCACTGTCATTTTTATTCATAAACCAAAGATGTTCCCTCCACCTATAAATGATTTTGACTCAGTCCAGTGTATCAGCCAGCTCAGGCCACAATCCCACTTGAGCCAGTCCAACTACTTCAGACACCTCAGCAGGGATAAACCAGCAGCGATTTTCAAAATAACACAGATTCTGATTTCTTTCAGGCTCTCTGGTACACCTCGAGCTCCCCTCTGGGATTCATTTGCAGTTCAGAAAGACCTTGTTCTATAAATGTTTTGACTACATCTACAAAGTGATGAATTTTTATAGAACAAAAGACCTGACCTTAAATATGACTGACAACCTATTTGGTTCTCTTGTTTCACAGTATTGATAATTACATTAACGTAGAACACACATGTGGTGGGAAAACTATTTTACTAGCCAGGCTGAGAATAAATATTTAACAACAAATACCATGACTGTAATGCAGACATGAAAATGCCCAAAGATGACAAAGCAATAAATATCTTTTTTGTTATAAAGCAGGTGAATCAAAAGTCTTCTTTCCAGTCAGTCCTCAAGTGTTCATTTAACGGGAGCAGCTTCCCTTTCCCCTGGCACAGGAAATGCACATTTGACTGTCTACAGGAGAGAAGGGAGTGTTTAGAGTAGGGTTCTGACAGAAACAGATTTGTCTTACCAGACAAATAATCAATTCCATTTCTAGCACCCATACAATCTATATTTTAGGTCAAAAACTACCCTATGCTACCAAGCTTTAGCTTCGCTGACCTCACCTGTGTTCCTGTGAGAAAACCATGCTCCAAGGTGATGCTGCTGCTCTGGAACAGGTTGCAATAGATAGAATCGTCTTAATAGCTCACACAAAGGAGGGGAAGGAAATGAAATTCCCTTCAGACCATCTGAATTGGCAATAAGGTCATGGGAACTTTTTATCTTGGCGTTATACGGGCTAAACTGGCCCGCCAAATGAACAAAAGGCATGTCATAGCAGGTGAGGGGGTCTGACTACAAATTGCCACCTGGAGCTCATTAAGCCATTCCTGCCTTGCAGCAGGACCTGCGCAGCTTTAATCACATTAAGAGAAGAAAATGTTGATATGTGGTGTGTTTTTCATTTGACTGAAGTACAAAGCACAAACTGCATTTGCAATTCTTCCCCACAGAGGGCCTCAATGAAAGAAAACTTGCACCCTGTTTTGATGCTGTAAGCACAAAACAGATATTAAAGAGTTGTTAAAAACCTACCACAAAGTCCCTTTCGGTTCCTTCATTCTCCATTTGAGAGCTCTATTCAATAAATAACTGCACTTAATTGATGTTACATTGACTTGAACTTATCTGTCAAAATGTCTTCACAATTAACCAGATTTCTCACCCCAAACTATAATTTTCCATTAGCTGGGAACTTCAATCGCTGATAAACTTATTCTATGTCAATTGGAAAATGGAAAAAATCTATTATTCAAACAAGCAAAGTTTTATATGTATGACTTTCTTGGCTTATAATATAAACACAGTAGATAATTTAACTAAAACATTATGTATGCAGCAGGGAGCACTAAGTATTTTTACAGTAATCTGATGCACTATTGTAGTAATTGCCCTACTATTCAGTGAAACAGAATATTTTCTATTTTAACCCAGCATTCAAACCACATACATTTACATTCTTTTACAATCTTTTCTGTGCGATGAAATATACAGTGCTTCAAGCTGGGTTAAAAGATCAAAATGCTTGAGTTAAGCTCAGAATTTTTGTTCCTGCATTTTTGAAGTATGAAGAAAATGGGGGTGGAAAGCTGCAGTGCAAACGTTCAGAAGGTGGATCTATTCTCTATACCTGGAGACGGAAGGACAATCATTTGTTTACATCAGATGGTCTCAGTTTGGTGGCTTCTTAAATATATGTACTATAAATAGAAAATAACTCAGAAGAAATGCCAAATTCCCCGTATCTTTGAGCATCTCTGTGCATCTGTTTTATACTTCTGTAAGAGAGTAAACAACATCTGCAGCTCATGAAACAAATGATACGAGTGACCAGTTATCGAGGTGACTCCAACACCAGCTGAGAGCAAATTGTCTCACCTTTATATGTGAGTCTCTGAACGGTCATTGTTTCTCTTAGAGCCCTTAAGTTTGGCTAGAATCCATTAATATTCTAAGAACCTCAGGTTTCTCGTAAATAAAATGGTGAACTTTGAGCCCTCGTGGTCCAGACAAAAGCCTGAAAACACACCTTGGCTGCACCCTGAAGTTACTGAAGCCACAGAGGCTACAGAGGAAATAACAGGAAGTGCATATGTTATTTATTGCTTAATCTCATTATTTTTAGGCCAATGTAATGACTTTAGGTGGCCCAAATAATCATTTTTGAAGCATATGGAGTATAAATAATAATTATAATAATAACTACGCTTAACCACCAAAATCTGCCTCTTGCAACTAAAGGTATATTTACACAAGAAAATGTTCAGTGATTTTTAAAATGGAAAACATCCCCTTAAAATATTGTTGAGTTGTTAAATGATTGACAACACTAAAGAAATGCTACAGATTACAACAAAAACATTTCTTTTCAGGCATACTCTTTATTCTCATAGTGACTATTAATTCCCTATTGATAGTATTATGAAAACTAAACTCAGGTCTGGGACTCTCACATCACAGCCAAAGTTCTTCAGATTTAAAAGAAAACAAAAATAAAAACAAAGAAACTAAACAAAAAACCATTCTGGGAAAATGAAGGCAAATTTTGAGATCCCCAAGCACACAACTGGCTTATTTTCAGTTTGGGATTTCTTCAGGCACTGAATAAAAAAACAGATCTTTAGATTTCAGAATGGTTACAGAGCTTGCTATGGGTATTAAAGGTGATGTCTGCCTATGACTAATAGGCCTCGACAGCTTTTATTTACACTCAGGGAAAGACTGATGAAGGAAGCATTAATTATGCTAAGAAGCATAAAACAACACGGCTGCTCTCAAAACCTCAACTTGTTTGGCTCTTCACGTGTTGTGTGAGAAGCCATGGAGGTTTGGTGCAGAAATCACACAAGTGACCCAAGAGCGGCGTGACTTCTGCTCTAGAACTGGAAAGATGGTGTTTGATAACGCCTGGCAAATCACTCTCTGTAAGTCTAATACCCGAAAAACCCCAATGTTTCCATCTGCATTTTTTCATCTGCTTTGCAGAGGGACCAGAGGAGACTGAATTACAAAGTCTAGTCTGGATGAGGATTAAAAAAAAGGTGCAAGTGACAAGCTCTGAAGCAGAGTTTCGGACTTTGCTCAAATAGTGGCTATAAAGCTTCCAGCCTACTCAGACCTTGCAGACTTTCCCCTCATTCAGAAAGAGTTAAGCACTAAGAAACGGGGGCAGGGAGTACTGAGGATACAGAAATCCACAGGAATTTGTTTTAATAGCCACTGCTAGATGCATACATACTAGAGAAAAAGTACCTAATATAATTTACATTACACTGGGTTATTCCAAACTCAGACAACATTTATTTCTTGTAACGAAAGAGTTCATCTAATTGAAATGAGATTTGAACATAAAACTTAGCAGAAATGGATCAGCTCCTTTGAACTACACAATGGAAAAATAGTAGACAGTGAGATCATTAGTTAGTACATTGCAGTGAGTTGGAAACAGAAGAGATGTCTGGTTCCCTTAAAAGTATTTATCGGCAGGTAATTTTTGGTCTGTTTGAAAGCCTTTGCCAAGGCAGCCAGAAGACCAGAGCTGATAGAAAGGAAAAATCACCTAACTAGCACAGCAACATGGGGGCTTCTGAAGCTGCTCATTGATAAAATACCCTGACAACTTCCCACATTTCCCAGGAGCATCACATAAGGAAAATGTCTAGACACAGCAGCAGTGATACCACAGAAGTCTTAAAAACACAAACAGATATTGTCTTTCAAACTTCTTCCAGTGAGTAATTTCTACTGCATAGCAAACAAATTGTTGGATTACTATGAACACCTATAGGACAGTTCTGGGTCAGGGAACTTCAGAAATTCATGAAAGGGTCAGAAGTCAACAACAGAATTCATACTTGGCTCCCTCAGGAACAAAATTAAGCTGAACACGAGATTCTGCTCATCAGTCATTTTGAAGTTCCTTCCAATGAAACTGCTGTGTTCAGTACAGGCTCCTTAAATTGCCATCAGCCTGCACACCACATGCAAGTTTTTATGGGGATGCTTCTGCATGGACAAACTCACCCTTGAAGATGCAGATTGCAAACATGCACATGTGCAACAGCAGGCAAAGGCTAGAGATTATTTCAGGATGCCTGATGATGTCCTCAAAATTCAAAAACCTTGGTATTTTAGAACGCCTCTGGCAAAGACATTAGCTAAAGAGCAGTCAAGTGGATTTAGGATGGCAAGAAAATGGTTGTACCTTACAAAAATCAGCTGAGATACCAGAACTACAAGTTTAGAATTAATGAAAGGTTTGTTTCTGCTTTACACTACAACCTCCTTATTTCTAAAAACACTTCTCTTATAAAAACGATGAAACAGACACTCAGCCCCAACAGCTGTCACTACCATCTCATGTTTATGCAAACTTACTTGGACTACAGCCTTTCCTCCCTTGCCAGCCATAATGCCCACTGCAGGCAGCACAGGGAATGGGATGTTCCAGCTGTCGTGATCACAGGTGCTGTTATTCCTGTGGATCAACCCCTCAGCAAACAGCAGTGTTAAATGATAAAGGAGGCACTATCAGTCACTTACCATCCTCCTGGTCCTATTCTGGGGCACCCCTCCCAGCTTCTGCCTTCCAGGTTTGAGCTGGTGAACAGCACAAAGGAGGCTGCTGTCTGTGAGCTCTGTCTCGCTCCCCGCTTCCAATTGTTTCTGTTTTCCCTTTTTCTACATTTTTTATTTCTTCTATGGGTACAACTGTCCTCACTTCCCACTGATGTCAGCAGCCCTGTCATGTATAGGTGTGTTCACAATTCCACTGCCTCCCCTTAACACTTCATAACTCACTTGTGTTCAGTCCCAGAGTACAGTAAGTAGTAGCAACACCAGCAGCCTCGTCTGGTAACATGTACTTACGACGACAGGGAGATTCGATTACATCCAGGAAGGAATGTGCCTAACTACTTGCAGACAGATGTATGGCACAGAGCTCTGTGGAGTGATACAGTGCACCGAAACCAGCTCCCGTTTGATCTTCACGCCCGTCAGGCTGGAAGCGAGTCTCCCTAATCACAGCTTTGTGTTCCTACTGTTGTGCAGGAAATGGCAGCATTTTGGAGGAACAGGAATAAACATGGGAATTTTTACTCTGAAACCATAATGCTTTCGGTTCCTAGGAAAAGGTAGATCATCAAAACATTCCCACCACTGGTGCATCAAACGTGCTGGTACCACAGCTGGCCTGGCAGCTGGCACTCCTGCAGCAGCAAGACTAAAGTTGCTGAATCAACTTCCTGCACCTTACTTAACCCAGTAAGTGTTTGCTGAAGGAAAAAAAGTAGTCTGAAATACTCTATTGGTAAGCAAAAATATGTTAAAGCTTGTAGCTGCAGGTTTTCCTGCAGATCAACACAGCTGCTTTAGGGTAACACCAACAGGAGAAGCAACGATACCAAACAATGCCAAATTCTTACAGCTCAGGATAAATTAAGAAAAAAGGTACCTCCAAGGCATGTGGCTGAACACGGAGTAAACCCAATGTATTCCCAGTCGTAAATCACACTGCCATCCTCAGCACGAGGGAACTCTGGTGTGTAGGGGACAGGATCACTGTCACAGGACACCTGGTGACAGGCTCGTTCCGTTGGTGGCTTCACACCTTCGCATTCCTCCTCAGGCAGCTCAACCTCGGCCTGAGTGAACGCGAGGAGGATCCGGCACTTCACATCTCGCACCTGGATGCCGCTGCCACACGTGGCACTGCACGGAGACCAGGGCTCGGGGATGAACCTGCAAACCATCACAGCACTGTCACTGATTCCACGTCACCGTGTCTGTGTGTGCACAGTTAAAACACAGCCAACGCAGAGATGTGTGTTTATACGCAGAGCAGACAATACTCAGTACTTACTGACGCTTAAATGGAATGCACAATCAAGTGTGTTAAGTCTTTCACTTGATTCTCGTCCCGGACCATTTGCCAAAATTCGCACAAGAAGATGTAGGAAAAGAGGAGAAAATCATGAGGAACAGGGAAAGCTGTACCCTTTTCTGAAGAAAAAGGAAAACACCTAAATCTTTTTTCAGTCTCCTTCAGCGGGGAAAAAAAGGAGAAACTCCAGGAAGATGTATCTATACAATATAAAATAGCTCCCCAGGTACAGAGACTTGGGCATATGCCAAAAGTATATTTGCAATCTGCTTCAATCTGAGAGGCCCTCACCTTACGTCATGCTGATAATCAGCAACCAGAGAGAAGAGAAGCACTTTTCAAACGGAGCCGTATCGAGTGCACAGCACCGCAGGCTGCTCTTCGGATTCAATCTTGCAAGCAGCCTCTCATCTTCAGTAAAGAGGTCTAACCAGCCTACAGTCCATCATTTTTATTAGAAAGCATTTATGCTCCTGATGAACTACAGTAAAATCTTGTTTTACAGGTCATGAATTTGTTACAATATTCTCTCACTTTGGGGGACACATTAATATCTGATAGTAATTTTCAAAACGGCACTAGAGCCAACGGGTTGAATTTCATTAATAAATTCATCCTAGGTGGCTCTGGGGTGTACTTTGTAAGAAATCAAATACAGAATTTCCTAGAACTTTTTGTCCCCATGAAAAGGCTGCAGTTGCTCTTTGTTGTGCGTCCAAATGCAGCTGATGATCAAAACACCAGCAGGAGATACAGGAGGATAATTTGACCAATGTTAAAAATGTATTTGGAAAGAAAGATCTAAATTAGGATTCAAAGATTTGGCCCTTATCTTGGATGCAGGATTATCTTTCCCTTGCCGCAGGAAAGCTGCCCTTACAAACACAAGAACAGTTGTGTAAGACAAAAATCAGTATTTACACTCTGCATACACAGTAAGCACAGAAAAATGTCAACAGTGTGGTTTGAGTCTGTGCACAGCTTATCATCTTGCCAATAATTTCTTGCCAGTATACACAGAGGAAGAATCAAACAGAAGAAAGGAGCACAGATGGCTGGATAACCTGTAAGGATGCTCTAAGTCAGTCCTTGGGATACTCACCCAGGCTGTGATTGGGACAGACCCCAAAAAAGACTTTTCCCCGTGGAAAAGACTATTCCCATTTCCAGGTTAAAAGGTTAGCTGGTTATTCTTTAAGGAGATGTTGATGAAATACTTTTGCAGCTCTACTACAAAGATAAATATATCTAAGCCCATCAAAGTTTCCTTGAACTGTCTCAGAATTTTTGTTGGAGCTCACTGGTCCTGAACAGACTTCACGAAAGGGCACGCTATCCCCAGCTCCTCGTGACACCGAGAGCCACCAGTGCTCATCCCTTCACAAGTCTGACCACCTTCCACGACGGCCACACTGTTTTTATTGGAAGGATACTGTCAAAACACTGGATGGCTGTGTCCTGCAGTGATCAAATCCGAGCAAATGCCAGGTTAGGCACAACCTGAGAGCCCACTGACTCCGATGGCACAGCTGGTGGGGATCAATGTCCAGATGCTTTTGATAGCAAATTCTAAGGAATATTCTGTGGGGAAAGCTGCAAAGGAAGGCTTTCTCTTACCCCAACAGATAGAATCAGCTTAACCCTGGAACATCACATCTCACAGTCTTTTCAAAGACAGCCATGCAAACCACCTAGACTGGCAAAATCACCCTCATCCCATGAAATGCTTAAGCATGAGCCTAACTTAAGCATATTAGCTGTGCTTTGAAGTCAACAGGACAATAATGTGCTCAGAGGGAAACTTGTGCTTAAGTGCTTTATTGGATCAAGGCCAGTGTGCATAGGCTTAACAGAATGATTACTTTCTTCTCCTTCTGCGCAAAAAAAAAAAATTTAGTCCATTTATACTTATGTACCTAATTGGAAAAATAAAACTGATGGACATTTATAGCTGAAAACAGTTGGTTGGTCTTCCAACCATACCTAAGTTTACAGTCTGAAAGTAGTAACTTCTTTTGGTAAAAGCATGACAGCAGCATACCAGAGATTAGTGTTAGTTTTGTGTACTGTTAGTTGAGTGCATTTAAACATTCCAAAAATCATGCATTTCAAAAACATTCTTTTGAAATCCTGTATAAATTAAAGGAAATTTTGAACCACAGCAATCATTTCACTCAGCAACCAACTGATTTATAAAGAAACTCAGAAAATTCTAAGCATTTTTTTCCTTGACTTATAGCAAGCCTGTATTAGAATTGAGGTTTTCCTGTTGAATATTAGTGTCTGGTATTTTTTCAGTGAAGTGCAAAATAAAAAATGAACACACAAAATACTTTTTATTGTATCTTGGCATTTGCTAAACTAGTCATGTGACTATTACCTATTGAAATCCTAAACTATAAAGCTTGTCTAAGGATGATCATGTTCAAGTCACACTAAGCACCTTCAACAGAAGCCAGTGGAGACTGCTAATATGAAAGCAGAGCAAGGAACTGACTGAACACTGAGAGAGCTGATTTTTATCTAAATTTTGAGTTCAGGCAGATGGGGTTTTTAAATTTTTATTTTGTATTGAACATGCAAAACCAAAGCCTGTGACAGGTCATTAAAGCAAACTCCATCAGCCTCAGATGTGAGGTATTTTGGCATTCACAGCATACACATGGTAATGCTTTGGACACAGTACTTCCCCCTGAAGTAAACTCAGTCTGCCTTCAGTGGGCACACACTCAGAGTCATCTCAGGTCACAATTAAGAAGCATCAAAGTGCTTGTACTACAATGCTTTGTAGATCTTCAGCAATTTATAATGGACAGGACAGTGGTAACTGAAAACTTTCTGGAATCTCTAAGTTCATAGATGAGACTCCTCTTCTGATTTAAAAAAAAAAAAAAAAGGGAAAAATGCAAATTTGAGCAGGTACAAATTTTTATAATCAGCCTTTTTACCCAGTCATTCTTCCCAGTGCTACATTGAACTAAAATGCTCCTGTACTCATCTGAGCAGGTATAAATAATGAAGACACTGCAGATGCAGTGGAGGGCATGTCCATGCTGCAGTGTCATCAGTCCAGCACTGATGGAAATGTGCATTCACCTGGCACATGCTGTAAAACCAGGTGCAGGATGACAGGGGAAATGAAGCAGTGACCTAAACTAATGATGACAAAACTGGCACAGAGCAGCCCAACTCAACTAAAACAAATCTGAACTGAAAACTGAACTCAGTGCAGCTCTCTGCAGCTTTCTGAAGTCTTGGAAAACATGGTGCCTCTTAATTTTTTATTCTCCTCATGACCATAGTTCCAGTTAAGACAGGAAATGCCTAAATGACAACAAAAAAAAGGCTGCTCTTGCAATATTTCCAGTCCAATCCTAAGGTACCAAAGGTCCTGGATAAAAGTCTAAAGAAGCATGTAAAATGCTGGCTATTGCTGAGCAGAGCTTCCACGATGCTGGCACCCAACCCCTTCCTGCAGCACCACCCTTGCCTGCTCTGAGCAGAGTCACTGCTGGTTTTATCAGCCTCAAGGGCAATGTGTGGGACGAAATCACCAGGCCATTTTCAGAGAAGGAGCTGTGAGAAATGGGCAATTCTCTGTCACCAAAGGCGCAGTGGGGACATGTCTGTGAAAGTGACTCCAATGCAGTAAGTGGGAACCTTTATGAGAAACACTGCATTTCACATCACTTTTTAGCTCATATTGCTGGAAAAATATATCAGTTTTTGAAAGCATTTTAGTTTTTCCCTAAGCCATGACAGAGAAAGGCAGCTGAGGTGTCTATTTCTTTAACTTACGAGTAATAAAAAAGATGCAAAAACTTGCTGGAGCTTCTCGGCGAATCCCACTGTAACTAAGAAGGCTCGAGGGAAGAACATTTAAAATAATGATTGGTATCAACTGTCATCACATTCCACAACTGAAAACTAAAAAGGTCAGACCTACATTTTTCTTGGCCTCACTTTAAGGACAGTCATTTTTTATTTTGCTAATAATAAAAAAAAAAGAGGCTTTTGAACATTCCCCCTCTATGTAAATTCAGGACACCAGCCGTGGTAGACCACAAAGGCAGAAGTATTTATCTTCCACAAGCTACTTTTGGCATATCCATCACTTGTGGGTTCTAAAACACAGCTGCATTTATTCTCTTATTCATTATCAACTAAAACATCACACAAAAGCATAGAAAGACAGTTGTCATAAAAGGATGGACTAGAAGTTGAGACTTCATATTGTGGTTTAAATCTGGATGACAACAGAATAACTAAAATTAAAAGTGATGGCATTTTACCAAGGAAATCACAAGTCTCCTGTTAGGCAGAGGTGGGCTATGAGCTATCACTGTGCCATGTCTAAATTACAGAAAACAAAGTTAAACAGATCTGAACCAGAGGGAAATCTTGTTATAATTTATTCTGGGAGAAGTAACAATTTATTGTCACAGCTTCTTTTTAAATCTTAATCACTGTCCCAAAAATCTGACTCTAGCTGGAAAGGACCAGAGCAGTTCGGCCATGAGGTTTAAAGCACTGATGGAGAAACTCTCTGGCTGCAAACCATTACTGCCCACACGACCAACAGACAACCTGCAAAAAGGAATGAAGTCAGGCATCAGTTATTTCTCATTTCTCCTTACCTGCCAGCTTCCTTAGAAGACTAAAGAGCGAGCAGTTGGCAGCAGTAAAATGAAACTAATGGGAAATCTGGCTCCAGTGTTAGAGCTGGATCCCAGGAGAGCCCAGAGTGCCCAGACTGTGAAGGCACAGCACCTCAGCAGCCCCTCAGCACAGAGGGGATGGCGAGAAGAGTCGCCGGCAAGAAGTGGCTGGAGAAACCTTCCAGACTTAGGTGAAGGTGCTTCTGGAAAATGTGAAGGGAAGTCTAAGGACAGGATGAGGATCATGAATGAAAGATGAAAAACATCTAGGTCTCCAAAGTGAAGAAGAAAAGGCTGCAGTGGAATATATGGGTCACAGCTAGGAAGGATGAATAACTGCCTTCACTGTCAGGACAACGCACAAGGCAGCCCATGGCAAAGTTTCTGGCTCAGCTCTATTATATTCTACACATCCTCTGAATGCTGTGTCCCTGCCAGTCCTCCCTGATTGTTCAGTCAGACTGATGCTGAAGGATCCTAAAAACCCAGAAACTGCATTAGCTCATGGTTGCCAGAGCAGGATTTTGTAATGCTAGAGATAATTTTCTTTATAGCTTTATGCTGAATCCTCTCTAGAAGTGACCTCATATACCTTCATTCTGCTATCCTAACACTTAAAAGGCATATTTGATTGCATCACCCCCTTGGACAATCACACTTTATTTTTATATCTTTGCTACTACCCTGCCTGAACTCAGGGCCACTGATCTGCAGAGTGAAATAACCACTCACAGTAGGCTGACACTTGACTTGAGAGGCTAGAGCAGTGAAAAGTTTGAACTACAGTCACCATAACTATATAAACACCTGTTTGGCAAGAGGTTTCTTCTGTGAGTCATTGCAGGTGTAAGGATTTTATTACTCATGATCACACCTGTTGCTGCATGTGTGCCAAAAATCAGGAATAGCTTGATGGAAGAAGAAAAATAAGCATAAGGCACACTCCGCTATCAGGGCAATATAAATCCAAAGTAACTTCATTAAGCTCATCTAAATGATTTCAAACTGACATTACCACAAATGAGTGCAGAATTCAACAAAGCACAATCAAATATTGTTCAAAATCTCACCGTATACAAAGTTAATACTTTTTAAAAATTTAAATACTTTAATACCTATCTATTGAATATATTATATATATTATATGTGTGTGTGTGTGTATGAAATGTACACAGGGGATATAAGGAATTGTGTGGCTGCCCTAACATACAAGGGTCAGGAACAAGTGCAGCTGGATTTAAGTTATGCTTTCATCCCCAGAACTTGCAAGGCTTAACCTCATCAGTTTTTAAGGGGACTCACGAAATCCAGACGTTATTTCACACATATACACATGTAAAATAGCACAACTTACCCCCATGGATGCAGCTAAGCACAGAGATCAGCAGGTTTTTCTCACTTACTTTATGCATTGGTCTCACCCCCCAAGGAAATCCTGGCAACCCTACAAAGTACCTCTTAAGTTTTGATACCACCACTACATTCTTGTGGTAACAGCTATGACCAGGATAAAACGAAAGTTATTTAATTTGTATCTGCTGAAACACCTCCACACGAATTACTTAGGGCTTAATTGGGCTAAATTAAGATCCCTTTGAACTCCTGGATGATATAGAGGCACTGTAACAGCATAGCTCTGTGTCATCCAGAACAGGAGCTCCAGAAGCAAAGCTATTGAGATGTAAAATTAGGAACAGCTCACCACAGGACTCATCTCCCATGGAAAGCCAACTGTCAAAGCAAACTGCATAGCAACAATCATTCCAGAGACCTGCAAAACACGCTGGAAATGTTTCTTCACTGTAAAAGGCAGTGTACTTACGTTGGCTCTTCTGAGACTGTTACGGTCTCTTCCATTTCATGGGCCTGTTTAAACCACGGCAATTTTGCTTCCACAGGACTTTTTTCTGACGGAGGAAAAAAGCCCAAAACATTCAGTAACTGCTCCAAAATCAAGGCAATATGTAGAAGTCAGCATTAGTCACCTCAGAACTTCACAGCTTACATTCCTTATTGATCCAATGCTTTTGTAGATATACTGGATAATAAAGCAAAATTTACTAGAAAACTTCATCACGCTGTTTGAGCTCCATTCTTTGTTTTAAATATAAGGAAAGTAGTTTGATTGTAACTTGATGAGCTGCTGAGTCACACTGAGAATGCTGACACATTTAATGAAAGCAAACAAGAAGATCCCAGGTGATGCACATGGAGTTTTGTTCCCATTTCAAGTATTATTGAACAACCCCTCCACCCTGTGCTAAGCTCATTAATTCTGGTTTTCCCACTTTGACCAGACTATATAGATTTAGTTGGCACATTCCCCTCATGACAGTCTGGCCACATTATCAGCAAAAAATATCAGCAGGGCACTTTTCCTAGCACCAATAATTAAAGCGCTTGTTTCTGCCAAAACTGAAAAAAGTCCCAGTAAATTCCAGCTTCTGGCATTCCTGAAAAAGGTTACCAGGGGCTTTTAATTCTCCGAACAAAAAATGTAAAACAATAACAGACCCAGACAAAATTCCAGTTACCTTTTGGCTTGTAGCACGGTATTGGCACGATGCACTCCTCTTTTATGTGCAGTTTGAGCTGCGGGTTGCAGCCCCCGACGTGCTGCCCGCGGTGGTCGATGCACAGCACGACGCGGTACCGCAAGCCCCGGCCACAGGTCACGGTGCACTGCGGGAGACAGCACAGCCAGCTCACCCTGCTTCTCCTCCACTGCTCAAAAGGATGCTACAAGCACCAAGGAGGTGCTCACTGAAGTTTTCCCACAGAGAAAGTATGAATCTGTCCCTGCGTTGCTAGGTGAATAAGGAAAAGGTTGATGCTGGAGAAAAATGTCCGAGTTTTGGGAACGCGAGGGATTTGTTGGGGTTCTGTGAAGCTTATCTGATTGGCAGCAGGCTGAAACAGAAGTGGCTGTGCACTGAGAATGCACTCTCTCACAGTGGTCATTTTCACCAAAGCTGGGTCAGGGGAGCTGCATTTTCTACACTCTTGTGTCACTGATGTCATTTGGATGAGCTAAGGAATTCCAGGAGTGCTGAGCTATCTGGCTGTATCAGATAACTACAGCCAGGAGAAGTTGGCTTCTGCTTTTGTTACTATAATGAAAGGTAAGAATGCTGGAAAATCACCCTTGCAGACTTGCCAGCCCCTGACAGACACGCCTTTCACTATTACAGCCAGTGAAATACTACATTTATCAAGAACTGAGACATAAATGACCTGACTGCAAAGGGGCCTGACCTCTGTCTCTAATTCCTCCTCCATGCAAAGCAGGAATTCTACAGGCATTCTTCTCCACTCAGACACATTAATATATTGAATATCAGGCAGGATTGCTTAGAGCAAACTCTTCCCAGTACTACTGATTATCTTTCAGGGCCACACTTTCCTAATGGTCCTGTGCTGACAAACACATGGTAACACAAGAGCAGAGGCTTTCTTCAGAAAACGAGAATAAAGGTCCAAATTAACTTTTCAACTTACTTGAGACCACTCCATTGCCACCCACTTAGGACAATCAAACAGATTGCAGGTCTGAATGACTTTGGGCTTTGGGGCATACATGCATTTCCATTCCTCCACTTGCAGTATCTCTCCATGAATGGTCTCCTCTACACACACAAAACTTCTCCTCTGAATTCCACCTCCACAGGAAACTGAACATGCAGTCCACGGGTTATGTTCCCACCTGGAAAAAAAAAAACCCTCATAAGGCTCTTTCTTATTCCAATAACCTCTATTAAAAATGCAAAATATTGCATCCAACCTTATGTGTCAATTAAAGCTCGCTGGGAGTTTGGTTGCTGGATTCTTACCACGCACAAACACACTGACTCGCAGACCAACCTTGCATTATTCCAGGCTTAAATTCACGTGCAAAATCAGAAGAAAAGTAGAACTGCAAATGTAAGTGTATTTCAAAACAAAACTGAAACTCTTATTCTCATACATAAGCTAGAAACCGTGATTATACTGAGTCTGATTACCGGAATGAATTTACTTGCAAATAGTCTAGATCATCTAAACGGAATATTTCTGACAATTAATGTACATGATCACATAGACCCTTATTACCATTGTCAAATGCTATCAAAGCATTTGTCTATAGGTTCCAATGACCCCCACACAATATCTCCTCGCCCTTCACCTCCCATCTTTTGCTTTCCTTCCACCACCCTCCCGAATCAAAGCCAAGCCCTTGGAAATGATTGAGTCCTGCAATACATCTTAAGGTTCATCATCTTCTTGTTAGTTAAACCTTATCTCTATTACAACTGCAGAGGCTCAGAAAGGAACATGAAAACAATTCTATCCGTTCTGAACAATGGGCTCGGCAAGCACTGCAATATCCCACCAAAATCAATTAATCAAGAGCAACCTGGCTATCACAAAGGAAGTCATAATATCAGAGTCAATGAAGCAAAGGCCTGTAAACCAAAGGCAAATTTAAGCAACCTACTTTTTATGGTGGAGCAGGTAAACCAAGGATATTTCCTATTCTAAGCAATTCATTAAGCTGCCTACAAAAACGTATTAATCATGCTTAAGCTCAACAGAAGGATGAGTATGAAACACAGAGCAAGCCATGGGGCATTAACCATGGAGCATATGCTCAAAAACATTCTGAATAAAGCTGTTTGCTGAGATACTGAAATCACATCACAGTAACAAAACACATCTGAAGAGCAAGAGTTACACTGGTCTTTGACTTAAATGAATGGCCAGTGTTAAGTAATTTTCTTTTTAAAAAATCAGGAACTAAAGAGCAATTAACTATTTAATGAATTAGCAGCTCATGGATTTATATATGTAAGGCTCACTGTGCTATATGTAATATAAGGCTTGCAAGTGTTTATAGCATGAAGTTTTATGGTTGTTTTTCTTTATCTCATCAGTTTCAAACACACTCCAGATCCCACACTCCCACAAGCATTTTCAAGATGGAGTGAGGTCCATGGCTACTGGGGAAAAGGGGGGTCTTGGGCAAGCAGTCAAGGAGATACTTTCCAGAACCCACAGCTGTCAAGGGATCCTCAACAGTCCAACAAGTCTGAAATAAATGGAGGCATTCCAAAAGCTTTAAAAGAAAATTTTCATCCTGGGAAATTTTTCTATTTCTTTCAAAAGAATTCTCCATCTGTAAAAATATTTCAGTGGGGCATTTACAACTCCAGCCACAGGAGAACTCTTTCAAGATCTTGTGGTGTGCACCACGACTTTCCCACAACTTCCTCGTGTGAATGGGAAAGCGGCGGTGAGCACCGCAGGCCTGCGAGGCAGCCTCCGCATGGCCCTCGTGTCGTGGAGGAGGTGTGATGCAGGACTGCTGCTCGAGGTGAGGGAGTCTGTGCAGCTTTGCTCCAGCACATATCCACGGCACTTTGGTTTTCCGCCTGCTTTGCAAGAACAATCCTGGGTCAGCATGCAAGAAACAGGTAAGGAAAGAAAAGAAAGCAGAGGCAGCGCAGGGTAAGGCATTCCAGCTCCTTGCCAGGCAACAGCACAAATCCTGCCGCACCGAAGCAAGACTTGCATCCACACCAGACCGGGGTCACCTCCTGATGCAGATAAATAAACTTTCAGCTGCTGTTTTCTTTCAGAAATTCCTGCAAGGAAAGGTGTTTCTGCATCTTTGTGGTGCTCCCTTAGGAGCCCTCCCAGTACAACACAGCCTGTTGCCTCTCTCCTCCCTGCTTGGCCGCCTGCTATTTTACAGTCCTAACTCTGAACATCACCCAGGAAGACCGTGATACCTTCTGACAGGACACACCGAGGTGCTGAAATGAGGTGGGCCTCTGTCTGTAGTTCTTAGTGCTTGAAATAAGAGAACCTGCCCACAGCTTTATCACAGACATAATCTATCTCACCACAGTGTCATGCAGACGTGCTGAGCACAGTAAAGCACAGAAAGGGGGATTAAATTTCTCTTCCAAGTGTTCTCCAAGCCCTAAGTGGTTCAGAAGATGAAATACTCCTGTAAATACATTAAGCTGAGTTCCAGGAGAGCTCTGAAGTACAAAGGAATTGGCAGAAGAAACGGAAAGGGAAGGACACAAAATATAATTAGAGAACCCTACAGGATAAAGCGGTAGAGGAAAAAAATCCCCATCTATGTATGAAACCCAAAGTGCCTCACAGGACAGCAGATCCACAAGGACAAATCACTGCAGAAATAAACTCTGACATTTATATCAGCTGTAATCAGTAGCTCCACTGAGCTGTGCAAGTCTATGATTTCATTCTTATTACTTCATATCTTTACTTCTTTAGAAAAATACACATTATTCATTACATGACATAATAAAGCAGAGGTTCAACTCAGATAAATACGCAACTAACTCATCAACTACAACTCTTTACATTAAAAACAAATGTGACTCAATACTCTTTAATCTTAACATTCTTTATAAAACATCTAAGGGTTCCTGAGCAGTTTTAAATCCTTGTAATTGACCCAGGTGTTTAAAAAAAAAAAAAGGTTACAAACTGTGCTCTGATGACCTAATTTAAGGCAATAGATATTCCAACAATTCAATGTCTTGAAAGTGACATGTCATCTTTGATGTCAATAAATAGACTGTAGATCTAAAGAGAAGAATGATCAGACCTCTCAAGAGAAAAAGAATTTCCAGAATCCTGTACACAGCAAGATCTGTTCTATATAATCTCATACATGGTCAAAATAAAAACCTTTCAAGACAAGAATTCATACACGCAGTTTGAAGATGATGCTCTTCACAGCACTACAGCTGGAAAAGGCTGAGGGGGACAACTGTTTATTTTAAAGACTTCACATTGGTATTTTCAAGAGGAGCATATTAACCTCTGACTGTTAAGCTAATCATCCAGAGCACACTAAAATAAATCACAAGCTTCAGAAATGTTTAAAGGACTGTTGTAAGCTTGCTCTCCTGTATAGCAAAAAAAAAAAAAAATCAAAAGATGTTCCATTATCTTAGCACTAAATTAGTAGATTTGCAGTGAAAATTGTGCTAAAGCTGACACATATGCTATCCTGATTATACATACCGAGGAAGTGGCTGGAAGTGATCATAGGGCATGATTTCTTTAAATCCATCACTGTCAAAAAAAATAAATATTGCATCATTATTTCTCATACCCAAGACTGTACATCAAGTACATACTTTCATGTGATCATGCTTGAAGTAAGCAATTCCCAATGTGAAATGAAGGAATCTTACTCCATTACACGTGAGTCTTATGGCAAACCTTGTGACTTGCAGAACCTTACCTTTTCTGCACGGATAAAGAACCATTCACCACACGGTTCCTCTATTTCATACCACCACAAAATATTAAATGAGCAAGCCTCCAGCAGAGAAATTTATTATCAGTGACCCTTTAGGTCTGTGTTACTTCATTAACAAGAAAATACTCACATACTCCTACCTGTAACAAAGACTGCTGAGGGATGTGAGTGTCAGTGAAATAAATGCATCATAGGATGCATTATTTATAAAAACAGGTCCTGAATGCTGCTTAGGACCCTTCTAGAGCTGTTTATTTGAACTGCATGGAGCAGGCATAAAGCCTTACTTCCAATGCTAAGAAACACAGTATTATATCCAGTAGTACTTTCCTTTTCCTGGCTGTATAAACTAAATTTGCAAGGTAAAAATATAATTACACCCTTTCTTTCCCCTAATTTTCCCATTCCGGCTTTGGAACGTTTGGCACCCATTGCCATCAAGCATTACTGAAGTCTTTCTGCTTCATACAGTGATCAACTCTCCAGGAAAAAAATCTTGAAAGTCTGCACATCTCTAACAGTTAGAGGTCACTATCAACGATTATGTTCAACAGGAATGAAAGGAAATGGACAGTTTAGCTATAGGAAATGAAATCCATTGAGAGTGTTTCCTTTTTTTGCATATAACTCTAGCTCAGCCAGCTGGCATATTAATGTGAGGTTCTGGGACTTGATACTGTGATGTTATTTTAAGATTCTTTAGCACAGCCAGGAAACCTCACCAGACAATCCAAAAGTTAGTTTGAAACACTGTAGTGCAATTCAATACAATTTATGTGTACTATAGCCTTTGCAATTTGGCACTAATATCCTGTGGCATTTGTACCACAAGGATATTTACTTTGAATTATTTTTTTTTAAATTCCTAGTTTTAAAAAACCCAAACAAATAGACCCAAGCTTTAATTATTAAATTGTCAACACTACAGTACCAACGAGGAATCAAACTTTCATGGTGGACAAATGAACAAACCAAGTTAAACCCTCTGCAAAACTTGCACTGACTGGAGCTTCTGTCTGGCTGTTGAGACGTTCTGAATGGCAGCACCAATAAATCCAAAAGCAGGCAAACCCTCTCTGTCTCCCTCACACAACCTCACAAGATCCTCATACTAGTGCTGTACTACTCAGCAACAGACAAAGCAGAATTAGCCCTTGAACAAACTGGCATTTACAAAATCTCTGCACGAGCAAAATCTTCTCTTCTGCAACAATGAAGAAGTGCCACAAATCTACTGGCAGAGGTATCAGCCTTTAACACGTGCAGTAACCAACCAAGCAAACACAATTGCTTCTTCCTTAGTAACTGCCTATGCCACACATAAATTTATCTGCCATACAGACCTAGATGGGCAGGGATCCATGTTGCATTCTTTCAGCTTGGGCTTTGGTTTCTTGTTTTCTGGATGATAGTGGCAGTAGTGGTCAGGAACGACACGCTTCAGACGGATGTCCACGCACTCAGCTGAATTGAGCTGATAACCTAACGCAGAAGCAAAGTTAATTTTTGTCATGGAGATAAAGTGAAACAGCCTTATCTCCCCACTGAATTAATTTTCTTACTCCTTTTCTATTTGCTTTTAAACAAGGAAACACTGGCCAGGAAATGCATGACCAGACCTTCATGTAAGGCAATTCAGCACAGCAATTATATTAACCTGTCTTAACACTGGAAGAGCTTCCAGCACTTTATTCTACTAAGTATAGGAGTAAAGGCACACATATTCCCTTGTGATGCAGGAATACTCGTACTGCACCAGCTCACCTGCCACAAGGCAAAATTATGAAGCCATATGGTTCTAGTACATGTTCCACAACTTATAGTTGCCCTCCTCCAAGGAGGAGTTACCAGTATGTTGGAGAGCTACATTACACAGTCATTCATGCTAAAAGAAATAAATACTTGAGACAGAAAGCCAGAGGAATTGAAGATGAGATCCAAAAACATTGCTAAGGAACTGCAGAAAACCAAGAAATAGGTTCAAGAACATTCCTAGTTGAAGAGCCAACAAAAGAAAACTTGAACTAACTGTTTGGTGAAAAACAAATAATAAAATATGTGTGGAGACTGGTTGCAAGAAGGGATCTGAGTTTTAGAAACCACTACGTTGATTTTTTGGCTAAGAAAAAAAGACTCATTCAAAAAAGCTTACTTGGACTTAAACTGAATAGAGGAGGAGGATGTTCTGGTATGTGCAAAGAAAAAAAGTTTTAAACCACAAGAATTAAAATCAAACCCAGTCAACAAACTAACAGCACGAGTCCCGGTGCCTACTGAAAATGCTAAGTATCATATATCAGTGGCTTCAGTTGTGTCTCTTGGCTGATCCAAAGTGCCATCATGCATGAGAGTGATAACCATAAAGGACTAAGCACTTCCAGTGCTCACAGCATCTGTGTTTCAGTTCTTGTAAGTACTGAAAGGACCCAGAAGAAATGTCACTTGCAAACAAGAGAAACAGTTTTTAAACACTCTTGCTCTTTCAAGCTTGACTATGCTTTCTGAGATGCCCCTTCCAACACGTGGAGATTACAGAATTAAATATAGAAGCAGCATCCAAGAGAGGAACAGCAATGCACTAATTCCAATTCCAAGTCTCTGCTGTGAGGAACTTTTTCTTTTACTGCCAGTACCAGACACCAAACAGACAATCTGGACACTAAATCCACTTTAAGATAACAGGTTAAAGCCAGGCAGCTGCAATACAACTTCCCTGCATACTCAGTAACATGCCATTCCTCACACTACTGCTGTCATGACTGAGCAGCTCGGTTTTCGAGCTTCTTCAGTTCCTGTCCTCCCTGAGGAGTGCCAAGCACCTCTGATAAAGGCACCCGTTTTATATTATAGGCAAGCAGCTACAAAGCAGGGCTTTGAAAACCCTGGGTAATTTCAAAGAGATTGACACGTAGCTATAATTTTCAAACCATAACAGCAGTCTGAATAAGGCTGGATTTGAGCCAATACCTTTGAAGGTAAATACATCCCTTGAGCTATCCAGTGTTTACATGCAGTCCTCAAAAGTAACCCTGATGCTTTATACTTCTTCCCTTGTCAGACAGGTTAAGGAAAAAAATGATAAACACAGTGTGATGGAATCATCAGAGGATATGCATTGCCACTCACAGCTCCAGCAAGGCTCACACTTCATGAGGCCGAGTATCTCGTAAGATACAGTAGTTTCCTGCGGGACTACACATCATACACACGCACTGTCTGCATTTCAGATTACAGGGAGGCGCAAGTGCCAAAACGGATGGTCCTTCAAGAGATCCCCAGGCTCTGCTTGTACTTTAAACATCTCTCACTCTCTTTATTCATGTCCCAAGTAACTATTTAAACCATATTTGCACTCTCCAGAAAATCCCTACATCGGTATCGCCCGCATCCCGGTCTGTTTTCCAGGTGACCTGGGAAATGCTAGCTGAAGGGAAACTGCTATCTTCAGTGTCAAACCCTCCTCCTGCAGGGAGCTCACACTTCTTCTGCAGAACCAGACACGACAAGCAGTGGGCTGGGCTGGATGAGCTGGAGCAGAGCGGAGCTACTCTTCACCTAAGCTGTAGTGCTTAAACCAGGAGTAGATGCTACAGCACTCCATGTGCTGCTCTAGCTACCACCAGGACTAAGTGTCTGAGATCAGACAGCCAAAGGTACTGGTAGCAGATGTTCTTTAAATTCTATTTACTTGTTCTGCTGTCTGTATAGCTAATTTCTCAACTAAATGTTCTAAAACTCTCTCTCACATGTACTACTGAGGCCAGAAATACTTCTTCATCTCTTGATTATTCTTATTTTAAAATCTCATTGTGTTTCTTTCCTTACTTTCCCCAAATATCCATTATGAGTTGCAATTTTCCATTTTGAATGTCGTATTTTTATTTCTTAGTCGATGCTCTTACTCAAATGAACATCTTTTGTGGAAAAACATGACTTCCAGTAACAACATGTAAAAACCCCTATGCTGATACCAGTTTAACCAACCTACTTAGCTGCTACTCTGTCATTTATTCTGCTGAGGAATTACCAGTGTGCAGAGAAACACAAACATTTAATCAATAAAAATGCAGAACAAAGGTTGTGAATCAGCTCCTTTTAACCTTCAGCTGTTATCACTCCTGAAGAATTGCCATTACTTACCTCCTCCACACGTCACTGTGCAGGGGAAGAACTCTGTTTGTCTCCACTGATGACTGATGGGTTGATAGAAGAAGAACTGAACCACGCTCTCTTTTGATCCAGAGTACCTGGTCTGAAGAAATTTCCATTACAACACACGTGTACACTGTACTCAGCTGCTCAGCCCATTTCAAAACACAGTTCATCCATAAGAGCAGTGCAGAGTAAGATGATAACAGACATAAAACCTCTAGAAAGTCTAGAGTAGCCATTAAATTAAGGTTCCCAATAGTCAAACATTTGAATGTTGCTTTGTTTCTCAAATTACTCAAAGTATTAATGTGACCATTTGATTACCTATCCTTGAATAGCAAAGGTCCTAGCTGTATTCCTTTGGTTTATCTCTTTGTTAGCAAAAATTTTAAAATTCGCTGCAGAAAGATGTCTATAAGTGATCTAAGAAATTGAAAAGGATTAGAAATGGTCAGTGGCTGGGTGAGCAACATCTGAGGGAGATCACAGGGTGCTGCTGGAAGCAGTGCTCAGGTTCAGTAGGTGGCAGTCTGCAATTGGATTAGCTCAATCCTCTGCACAGGGTCACTGTTATTCTCCCAGCAATATTTAAAACAAAAATCCTGGCCATTTTTACCATTAAATATCCTGTGGTACTTTCCACCACAGGAAAGACCTTAATCTTGTAACATTTTAATTTGTTTGGATTTTCTTAGCATAAATGATCTCTGTAATTAGGACTGTAATTAGAATTTCTTACTTGCTAGCTAAAAGGTTCTGTTGTGTTGCTACAACCTGATGGACGGCCACCACTGTGTTGCACGTACTTGCAGTAACTTTGTAGATTTGTACATTCACACACCCCCACCTTGATGATGAAATCTGCTCCAAGAGGTCCCTGGATCTTTATGATTTCCCTGTCTGTACTCTTCTGAAATTCAACAGTTGTATTCTCAATGACAAATGTTCCAGGAGCATTGAAGCTGTGCTCTCCCTTTTCTCCTTGTAGTGTTTTTGACTCTATAACTAAAGAAGAAACATGCAATTAGTAAAATTAAACATGTTTTTGTTTTCAAGAAAGTCAGAAAGCAATGTTTACAACTTTGCCTTGCAAGCACCAGCTGCATATGTGCATTAAAAACACACCCAGAGTATCTGTGAGAATATTAACTGCCTCAGATTATAGGCTGATAGATAATTGCAAGACAAGTCAGCACAGGAATATCTGTCTGAACACACTATTCTTTCATACCAGCAGCACTTCTGAGACAGTTTTCCCTACACCAAGTGCTTTGTAACACTTGGTAAAAGCAATAGATTGAGCAGCAAAAGCTGAAAGAAACTCAAAACTGAAAGAACCAACACACAGAAAAATTCCTCCATAATACTTCCACGCAACTCAAAAGCCAAGCAAGCTGAGCAATTGGTCTCCAGAGAAGCCTGAATGGTGCCAAACCCACCTGACACTCACCTCAAGACCTGCATCACTGTACCAAGGTCATTAACTTGACCCTGAGCATTTCCCACGTGGGGAACAAGCAGGGCCAGGAGGAGGTGGCAGCTGCAGCACGGGCCGGGGGAGGGACGGCCCCTTCCCAGAACAGGTGGTGATGAAAACCCTTTTCTGAATCGTTCTCTACTCCTTGGAAACACATTAAGCTAACAGCCCACAACCTCCAGAAGACAGATGAAGCGTTTTAAGATTAAATCACTTCCAGCTAACTGACTGAACTGTAAGCGGACAAAGCTCAAGGAAGATATTCACAACGGAGGCAGAATTTTGGGCTCTGTATAATGCAGCGTAGACACACAGCAAGATGCATGGCTTGAAATGCACTGGTCTGGTTACAATCCACCAGAGCACTGCATGGGAAAAGCATGAATCTCAGATGAGCTCAAGGCAAGCTAAAAGGAATCTTTTGATGAGCTATAAATATCCTTTTTCTCCCACTACCTTGCCTTTTTTGGTACTTTAAACAGAGTTACCTAAGTCAGGCTAGACCATTTAAGTTAAAAGCATCTGGTTTTACCTGCACTGAAAACATACTCTGAATGCTGCAATCCATTGTGAACTGTTTTCTCTCTTCATATTTTAAAAATAAATGTGCATTCTGGAGCACCCTCAACAAAGAGAATAAAGAAATTAAAGAATGAATTAAATTTCTTGAAAACGTACCAAAATTATCCCAAGCTTCTAAGCATTAGGTTCCACTGTGCTCACAGGTATAACAAAGATCACATACATGGCTGGAAGGAAGTTTCAGGAAGGATTTGTTTCTAGGAAATGACTTTATGTTAATCACAGGGTATGAACCTAGTGGTGAATCAAATGTACTTTGTCAAAGAGAAAATGTAAATCTCTGGGAATCAATGTGCCCCACTGTCCAACACATTTCCATTAGGAACAAATAAACTAATCCCTGAAAAAACCAAGTATTTCGATGATTAGTACATATTCCTGTTTGTCACTTTTATGTAAGTTTTCTTTCCTGATTGCATCACAAAACAACCCTTTAAAATATATGGAACTCAGCATTCTTGGATTAAGCTTCTGCAAGCCTTGATCCCAAACTCACACTGCCTAACAGGAAATAATAATGCATGGTGCCTGTTATTGTCTCATTTTGTTGAATAAGTGCAAAATCAGAAAATCTCAAATCTTCCAACTCCAAACAAATGCAGTAAGATCCTCAGGAGTACAGGACCCCTTTGAAATTTGCATTTAAGATCACAAGGCAAGGCATCCAGCTGGTGCAAAAAGATGATGGAAATGTTTATTTGGCGACCTCAGCTGCATTTCTGAACAGTCTTTTTACTAATTTTCTTAATGAAAAGAAATATTTTTGATGTTCTTCTAAGCAGAAACCAAGACTATTGTTCAGCAACCAACGACGCAGCAACTCCCTGCGAGCTGACACACGGCTACAGGAGAGCTGCCCTAGCTGTGGAGGCACATCATGTGTTTATCTGCAAGGCCCAGCTGCAGAGCCATGGCCTGTATCTCTGGAGGCCACACCACTGAAGCTCAGAACAGCTGCTCAGATTTTCCCTGTGTCACTCAGGGGGATGAGGAGCTATTCCACAGCACCATGGATGACCTCTGGTGCAACACATTCCTGCTCCGTAGTATCTAGTGCTTGTCATCACAGGCTTCCAAAACAGAGCAAAATCAAGCATTCAGTGTATTTAACACATACATAACATAATTATGCTCATTAGGGTGTGAGTCCTCCCCCAAAAACTATTCATTTGTTCATTTCAGAGCAGTAACTGGAATCAAAGGTTTGATCAACTGGTTTCCAGATAAGGTTTAGAAAAGAATTCACCAAATATTCATTTGTTCTGCAGAGCCCTGTTATACTAAAGACCTGGGAAGTTTGACTCCAGGAGTAAGCTTCCCCATCCTAAATCATTTCCTAGAGACTCCAGATGTGAAGCTCCCCTGTTTCTCTGCCCAACAGGACACTCACCAGCGCCAAAGACCTACAACTCTCCGTGTTTAGTTACTTCCCCTCCCTTGACAAAAACGGAAAATGCCTTGCCCAGCTGTGGATAAAAACCCTGTGGCTGAAGCCTCCCACGCTCCTGGTGGCAGGAAGGAGCAGGGCCGTGTGGCACAGGGAACCCACTGCAGGTACCTCACTGTGCAGAGAGATGCATGGAAGAGCTCCCAGGGAAACAGCTCCTGCCCCCAGGGCAATAAAGAGCAGGTCACGGTGCTGCCCAAAAGCTGTTTATTTTCTGTGATTCATTTGTGGGTGGCACAACGCAAAACAGGCATTCTTCTCAAAATGTCAGCAAGAGGCGACACTGCGCTCCTCTGAGCGTCTGTCAAGCACAGAGCAGTGCCCAAACCCACGGCTAAGTGCTGTCCCCTAACGCAAATCACTGCGAACAGGGAAAAAATTGACAAAAAGGAAAAAGTTTCAGTTCCTTTTAGTAACGTTTAACCTCCCTAAGTTCACGAACTCAGTTATCTAGCACTAGCCACTTGTAAAAATATTAGCTTCTGGTTTTCCTGTTTCTTCTGCTGGAGGATTAATTTCAGGGAACTTTTCAGTCTTTCTTTTGATTTTAATGCTCTTAAAACAGCTACCAGAAAAGCCATAATACAGTCCAAATCAAAAACAAAACCAACACAATGAAACATTTTATTCAGACCCATTTTTGTGCTAATTACTTGGTTATTTTCCACCAAATCTTTCACCAAACCCAAGCAGGCAGAAGTACAGGGGGGCCTTATTTGTCAAAAACCCAAAGTAACATCTTGGCTCTCTGATGAATCTGTTGCCTGTCTTAAAGCAGACACAAACAAAGTACTTAATCTAACCAGCTACAAAGAAATGCAGTCCTCACTCAAACACTCACCGCTGGTTGCAAAACAATGCTCAGAGCATTTGTTTCAAATCTGTTATGTGCTACATCTCCAACCACATTTCCATTTTTGATTAGTCCAGCAGCTGTGCTTTCCTGGAACAACACCAGATCATAAACCCAGGATGAAGCACCACGGAACACAAGATAAAGGGAAAAGTGCCAGACACTCCACAGTGCTCTTCAAGTTTTTGCTGTTGCTGCTGACTCTACTTGAAGGACAAATATATACTGGCAACAGGAGGCAGAATAAAAGTTTAACAATAAGTAGTCCCTGCTTCACCTGTTAAATTCAACTCCTCGCAAGCCAGGAAAAACATCTCAGACAAATGGAACCTGTAATAATCGGTGATTATTCTTAAAATCCTGGCTTTGATTATACCAGCACACCCACACTGAAGTCAATGAAGCTGCAGACAAAGGATCATTTGGTATCTTCTGTTAAGTGACAAACCCCCACGGACACAAACAGTGGGAAGGTGGAGAAGCACCTCTGGAGCATCAGCTCTTGGAGACCTGGCCATGAAGCCAGAAGCGATTGCCACCTCTCTCCCCACAACAGCTCTCAGTTGTTTTTCACCTCTGCAGTTTTAAGTTTAGGTAAAAACATGTCTAAATCCTCACAGATTTGCAAACAGATGTGCTGGTGGAAGTGGTTAAAGGAACATTTCACGATTCCCGTCCAGCTAGAGAGCGAACTAACAAAGGTAATGCCAAGCCACAGCTTCTTTACGGAACCACCCTGGGTAGGAAGCCAGGAGCACTCTGTACTTAGTTACTGAGCTGCTGCTGCATTCCTCAGGAGCTTTCCAGAAATCCCCAGGAGCCACTCAATCTAGTACTTTTTCCTCATAGAAAGCTGAAAAAACAACTTTCTTCTGCAGAACTACTTAAGAAAGTCCAAGAGTCCTGACCTGAACTGGTCAGGATCACTCCTTCACACATCCCCTGCAACAGTTTTAAAGGAATATTATTTATTTCAATGTAAGTTCAGCTTTGTATATTTTTTTATATCAGTGGTATATCTAGAAGTCGTTGTCACCCTGGAGCTGTTCTGAAGTGGGAGTTTTACTGCATTTCTTTTCTTTAAAAGAACGTGACAATATATTTTTGAAAGCAGAAAGACTGATGAGCAATTTTCAAATAAAATCCATTTTTTACTTCTGTTTACATATCTCAGAGCTGAAGGTCCTTTTATTTCTACGATCCAGACTACATCTGCCACTTCTACAAATAAAAAATTGTTCAAAGTTAAGTGAATAGCTCATTTCATTGCTTGGTATGGCAGCACCACTTACCACTGAAACCATTCATTCTCTACACAAACTAGGCCTGTGGATAAAGAAACTGCCATAACTACTGCCATCAGCCTTATAAGAAAATCCTGGAAAACAACTGTCTGACAGAAAAGCAAACTGTTTCTCATTGGTGGTATGTAATGGCCAAAAGAATGACAAGGAAACAGGACTCCTGTGGTTGTCCACCCTACTTCATTTACACCTAGATCGCTTGTCACAGGCTTCAACAGGGTTATGCAAGGGTTATTGATTCCACACATAATCCTCTGGAAATATTTTTTTTTTTGCATGTTGTTTAAGAGTGTACTGTATTCGACACCTTATATTAGTTTAAATAGAAGGAATAGAAACCACCTCTATGTATTCTCTTTCTTTTTACCAAGTAGACTTCCCAGTGTTCTCCAGGAGTATCTCCAGGCTGGATGTTAAAGGTGGGAAGAGGAATCAAGGTATCAAGGTCACTATCTTACCCATATTATCAAAGTTTGGATGAGTTCAGATACAAGGTTATGTTTTTATCTTCTGCCTATGTAAAAGTAAATAAAACAGCTCAGTCATACCAAGGTGTGCTGGTCCTTTCAGGGTGATTCTCACACTGCGACTCCCATGCGGCACAGCAATCACGGTTTCTTCCCCTAGGAAAATTAAACAACTGTTTTAGAAGTTATCTTTCGTCAGGGAATTTCTACATCACCCAGTTAGACTGAAAACTGTCAAATGTGTTTAAGAAAATATTTCACAGCTTTCACAATTTTTCTATTAAAAACAGTAAGTTATTTTATTAAGTACAGTGTACTGAGTCTGTTTGCTATGTTATACAACTATTAAGACCTACAAATAGACCTGTAAATCTTGTTTGCTCTTGGAAAATAATTTGCTATTAACAATAACAACTGAAATGTCAGTAGTGTATTAGGAACATATTTACACTCTGCTGTGCTAGTTTTATTTCCTAATCGCTGCATTGACATAAGGAATCTGCTAAGTAGTCCTTCCCTCTTACAAAAATCTGCAGCTGTTCAGTCTCATTTTGCCCACACCTCATTTCCTGCTGCAGGTCACAACTTTAATAAGTGGCAGGACTTACAGGAAATAAATCATCTACTTAACACTAACCCTTAACCAATTACAGACCAGTTAAGAGAAAATATATAATAGCTATAAGATATATGTTATAACAGTGTCTGCATCTAAGTTAGCACGTAAGATCATTTCTTCTAGCAAGAGGCTCCATTTAAAATGAACTATAAACCCAACCAGGCCCCAGACAGGACATGTCAATACAAAACAGCTTTTGGCTGCCTGAAAGGCCTCTTCATATATAAATGTGCAACACACTTACTTCAGTGCATTTTACAAAGGCAGAAAGTTATTGCTTTTCATTTCAAACGTAGGAAGTCTGTGATTTGCCCGAGCAAACTGAGTTACCAGTCAAATCAACAGACCAGAGACCCCCACGCCAACAAGAGCAGCGCTCCCAGAAAAGGGTTATCCACAGGGACACCCACAAAAGGAAGGGAGGAGCGTCCAAGGAGGAAAGCATCAATATGCTGTCACCCATTCCCATCGTGGCCCAAGTGGGCATCCTCTGTAAGGCAGGACCTGCCACACGTGCCCGCTGCACGAGGTGCTCTGTTCAGTGATGGAACTTCAGGGGCCATGCAGAGGAAGTTCCTTTTTGCAGATACAAAAAGTAATGTGTGTTGAAGGTCAGTGATACACTGGCTCCAGAATTACTCGTAAAACATTTAGAGGAAGAATAGTTGAGTTTAGTTTTAGCTAAAAAATAGTTGAAAAACATTTCTTTCCACTTTAAACCAGACCCCTTTATAGTAGATGCTAAATTATCAGCTTCTGGTTTACATCTCCTTAGCATAAGCATGATTTCCTGCCAAATGTTCAGAATACTTCAAGCAAATACTGCAATTATTTTTTCTGAAATAAACACCTTCTTATGTTACAGTTTTTATATCGTCAATTTCTAGGAAGGACATTTAAATATAACAATTTATTTTGGATGTAATAAAATACGAGCTTTATTAATTTCATACTTGGGTATTCCACCAGAGTGAAAAATACTACAGTAAAACAATAATACAACTAAAGAGCCCTGGAAAAAACATTAACTACTGAACCACTTAATATCTTTTTGCATCTTGGTTTTTCATCAGAGGAATTGCTAAAGATAGCCAGGAGGTAGTGGGTGTGTATATCTTTAAAGTAAGGAAATAACTACTGAATTCACATGTGCTCGACAGTATTTGAGAGAAAGCAGGTTTGAGGGGCCCATCCATCCTTACTTGGTCAGGAATTGAATCCCATCCTGATAACAACCAACCATCAGTCACAGCACAAAACCTCGAATGGAAGTGGGATTCTGACCAGCTCAGAGCACAGAAACTGCTGCTCTGAAGGGGCACCAAGGGCAGCCGGTGCTCCACGGACACAGCCCCGGTGCCCAGATGTGCCCAGATGTGCACACATGTGCAGGACTGCTCCTCTGGAGAGCAACCAGGGCCGTCCCGCTGTGCCTCCTGCACCTCCCCACAGGCAGCTCCGCTCGCCCCGGCAGACCCTGCTGATCCCTTTTCAGGATGCCTCACATTCCTTTAGCAGTACTACAGACATTCCACCCTCACCGAAGCGCTCTCTGATACGGTCCAAAAGTCTCACGGGGGTGCTAAATTTGGTGTTTCTCTGCGGCAGAGACAATATTACCACAAAGTGTTTTATTTGCATTAGAGATGACTAAGCTCACCGCCACAGCAGCAGTCAACCTCTGCAGCCCACAGACCTGTCAAGAAATCTGACAGCAGGAGATTTTTGTAACCTGACTGAGATAATTATGACCTAGGGCAGCCTTTCCTTGAGATGAAGTAAATTGCAGGAAAAAATAAATGTGGGATTTTTGGACTTCTGAACAGAGATGAGGATTTGGAAGAAATGGGACAGAACTGACCATAAGGGACTCCTCCTTCTCCTAGGGACAGCTTTGAAACAATAGTTATCATTGTCCAGGTCTGGCATCCAAAACTGTATATTCCAAAGGTCAGCGGTTCTCAGCTGAATGTAATTCATACTCTTAAAGAAACACAAGGCTCTGCAAACCCATTTAAAATGGTTTTGTTGTACACTTCCCATTAAATCAGTAGGGTCCACACTGCTAAAAGCAGTGAACTCTTATGAAAACATAAGGGGAAATTGCTGCCCTGAAATCTATACTGAGAATTTTTGATTACCTTTTTTTCCCCCCTTGTAGTATTTCTGTCTCTTTGAAAGTTAATTGCTGACCTTTGTCTAAAGCTGAAAACAAAATTAGCCCAAAATCATCCAGAACATGCAGAAGCACTGGACTCTAAGATCTGAGCTCAGATGAAGGCTCGCCTTAAAAACTGAGAAGCAGGTCAGACATTGTCTCTCTGTTCTACCACTGCTCCCAGGGCAGGGATTCCCAGCAGCACATGAGTCCTCTTCCTTTGCTCTCACCCAGGGACTCTCTCAGCAAATGTGTGCACACACTGCACACAGCACTTGCTGATTAAGCTCCCGGATTGCTTTTACTTTAGATGGCAAGGTTTGATCCTGTTTCTATGGTGTTAATGTGGATTTAGATTTTGGATCTCAATGAGAGCAAGATCAGACTCCCTGCTATGGTAAGACTGGGAGCTAATCCCCAGGATCAAAATAAAGGAGCCACATTCCTAAACTCAATCCAATTCAGCAGGTTTTATTTATTTTTCCATGTGGGCCATGGTGGACCCATTTACTGCTTCACATATGGGCCAGTTGGGATTTTTCCTTCTCTCCCCTCATAGCAGGCCAGAGGGTTTATTTCAGGTCTATAAAAAATGTTTCTTTCTATGTATTTGCTCAGAACTTATTTGCTGGTTCCTTGGTTCTGATCAAAGAACTTTGCGCTCTCAAAGTACAAACAATAATCCAGGAACAACTACAGCACACAGGAACTAAAAATCTCAAAATATTTCGAGTCTTACTGCAGTGGCTTCCCTCATCCACTCTGGCATCAGGCACAATTCCAGAAGGCACTGCTGGGCTTTGTGCTGCCCTGCCTGATGAAAGTGATCTGGGCAAAGCCAAATACACGCACTAAAGAAAACATACAAAGACATGCAGTAAGCAGCCCCTCAAGAAAATGGATCTTCAGGAAATGCAGTGCAAAATATGTAATGAAATAGCCAATGTTCTTACAAAGAAATTTCTTCAAGACAAAAGAGACCATGAAAGTAAAGAAGGAGGCTTCATACTACCAATAACAGCCCCGAGTAAACCAAATCAAACTAAACAGAATCTGGACTGAAACAGTTGGTGCTGCAGACCCAGCATCCACACTACAAAACTGCAGGTGCCTCGCTGGGACTAGTTCTAGTCTGATCCCATGGACTTTATATTCCGTAGTTGCTGGAGAACACCAGGTGCTTTTCTGGGACACATCTTCTGGTTTAGCTTCATCCAAAAAATTCCAGTTGATACTCTCCAGGCGTATAAATCTCTGTGATGTGAACTGATGAACAGTGTGTTAGCGCCGTGATGAAATTCACTTCAAAAAGCATGCTCCTTATCCATACTGCAGTGCTAATGCAGTGGCATTCCATCCCTCTCCACACACAGTTTTCCTGCCAAACCAGTCCCAGTTCCCTCCCCTGGCTCTACACATGGTGGCTTTTTCCCCTTCCTCTCCAAGTGTTTTTGACTCCATCTCCCACCCAGATTCCTTATCTAATCTCAGTCTTCTTCTCTTCCTCTTTCCCTTGACTCAGTGTGTCTGTACAGCCAGTCCTACATCCTCCACCCACCTTCTCATATCTGCCTTTCCTCCACTGCACGAACTAACGGCAATTTCTTCTGTTCAGCTCATCTCATCTTTCCCTCCCATGTGATCTCATCACTCCCCATCATAGGTCTGAAGCTCAGGAGATTGGAAGCTCTCCACAAAATCTCTTCTGAATGCCTGAATGTGAGGTAGGAGGCATCATGGAGTTCATCCCATGGCACCTGTTCCACACTGCAGTAAACCAGAAAGCAAGAGCAACCTCAAGGAAAAACTTTAATAGCTTATTTCTGGAAGAGCAACATGTTAATGTATTCTAAGGAGGCTGCACACATCTGATCTGTTTGCAGTTAGGGCTTGTAACAAGCTAGAGAACACTTAAAAGGATAAGTTTTCAGAAATCTCAGCTGTTAACATCCAAGAAGATTCCACAGAAACTGAAGGAAAAAGTTGGGGGTTTTTTGTAAAGGTTGTAGTAAAATATGTGTTGATGTTCACAGACATTGCAAAAGACTTATCCATGACCAGAAGACCATTGCTTGCCAAATTTCAAATCCCCAATCTGTGATCAATTCCAACAATGGGGGGATGTTAAGACACATTAAAGAAAATGTTTCAAGAATGTTTTGACAGTGGGAAACAACATGTTTTTCTCCTCTGTGTCCTTGGAACACGCTGAGTTGTTTTGGCTGAATTTTCCCCAAAACACATAGCACCTGGCTTGAGAAGTTTCTGACACAACTGTCGAATTTTGGCAAATAATCCTTCATATAAAATGAAGTATCAGGCAACCTCGACGACTGGGGTTGCTAGTTCCATGCATAATGATTTCAAAGGGGTTAAAAAAATGTGAGGCAGGAAGTTGTCACAAAGTTGAGCTGGATGATGACACAGTAGAGGGAGCTGTGCCAAAGGCTTCTCTTTAGATAAATGACCAAAGTGAAATCAGGTTTTTGGTTGAGCATGCTTGGGGATGATGGCACACAAACATGTGAGAAGAAGTGACCAATGGTATTTTACACAAGTGCCATAGGAAATAAAGCACATGGCAAAAGGAAATTCAAACAAATCCGTCACCAGTGAAAGCTTTTATAAGAAGCTCTTTAGCAAAACATTAAAAAAGGTAAAACTTGCAAGTAGCTTGCAGTTTGGGAATCAAATAAAACCAGATTAGGACAAGTTCGTGCCTTCAACTTCACCCCCCATCAAACCAGCATCTTTTCTTCTTCGCTGGTACCAGAACCAGAACACTTTCCTACCATTGCTTGCCAACAACGGCGCAGAAAGGAGATATGAGGGCCCAATCCCACAATTTTTCCGTTTGCACAAAGTGCAGTGCAGTTAATGGGAGTTCCATGCACATAGTACTAGAAACATCAGGCCCATGATATCTCAGTTCCCAGTGGGATGGTGCATTTTACAACCTATTACACTTTTTCGTTTGAATACCATTAGTCAAACCTTTAATCATTTTACCAGAATGTTAGAATCTGGCTTGCTGACAGAAGTTTAACTTACTTTGTCTTTCAAAGGCAATTAAGTGTTAGTGGAAAAAATAAAGAACTTTTGAAATGACTGTTCATTTCATATTTGCAAAACAGTAACCTCCCTTTCAGTGCTGTTTAGCTTTCTGATCAAAGACATGAATTTAACGTAAAAACATATAAAAAAGATAATAAAACAAAATTAGCCCTTCATGGGAAATTATTTGCTATCAATGCCTAAATGTCTTTGTTTTAAAATAAGGACTAAGATAACCAAGCACTTTTATTTTCCCTTATGTCTCTTTTTATACTAAAGTCTTTGGCTCTTGCTTTCCTTCCAGTTCTTTAATTTGCTTCATTGAACAGTAAAATTTACATCCTGTTCACAGCCTTAGGCTCCCACTCAAACACACGTCTGTCATGTGTCGATATTTTCTCAACACTAGTTCTGAAAGCTTCCAAATGACTCTTCGGAAGATCATGCGCCTCCCTTCACTGATATTTTACCACAAAGAAAGGATGGCTTTATTTCCACATTTCATTCACACTCAGGATGGTTACATGGAATTCATTGCATAGTGTTGAACAACTTGACCCAAAAAAGATTTTGGCATCGTCGCGATACCAAGAAAAACATCAAGTTCTGAATTTAGTAGCATGTGCACTGTTTTGCTTATGCCAGTGGTAATTCATTCATATCATCCAGCCTGCTGCAGTGCAAGATAAACCCAAAACTTGGCAAAACTGACGTCTTTCCTCAGAGCAGTCTTTCTTGGTCTTTAATTTTAAAGGACTCTTAAAGAGACACTGAATTATGACAGGAAACAATGAACCATGGTGGGGCATTCCTCATAACCTTCAAGGCAACGGGAGACCTTCCACCACGTGATGTCAGCTGTGGTCAGCTCTTACCTGAGCCAGAATACCACGAGTGAAATGAGTATTTTCTGTCACAAAATGACAGTTTCAAATCTCTTTTACCACTCTGTCTTTATTGTCCTTCCATCCTAAGCAGCAATTAAATGCAAAACCTTTTATTTCGCTTATCATGAACTATCCAGCCAGAGTCACCAATCCAACAAGTTTATTTTGGGTTGCCCTAGAACTAGCTATGGTGTCCCCATGAATCATCCCTCTCCAAGAGAATCTCTGTTGCTGTAGAACTGGAATAGACCACGCAATTCTGTTCAATTCCAGCTGACCTTCCCATCAGAAAGGGAAAGAGCTATTTCATGCCTATCTATCTATATCTAGAAACACAAAACAAATGCAGTTTAGAGACACCACAAAAATATTATCGGATCTACACTGCTTGTAAAGTGCTCTATGCTGAGCAGAAGCTCTGAGCATTTGATGTGGCAAATGAATAAAAAGTGTCCCTCCATGACAACACTTTTTCAGCTCATTGTGAACATTTGAGACATTTTCTCAGTCTTTCAGGATGAAAAATTTTATGAATTACTGAACTACACTCTCCCATCAATAAAAAATACCTCTAGTCAAAGCAAGGCAGAGGCTAACACTGATAGAGCATCTAATATGTAAAAAAGGCTCTTTGGCTTGTGCAAAATTGTACTGTGACTTCAAAAGCTGCTGTCACAAAACCAGTCACTTTTTAATTTAGATTGTCTTTCCTATACATGTGTATTGAATTACATAAATTATGCACCTGCACAGTGGTACCCAACACCCTTGCAGAGCAGCACATCACACTGCAATAAGCACTGAGATAACAAATAAACTACTGCAAGTTTCAGCCAAACTGAAGCTTACTGCAAACAGTGGCATTAAAAACCCCATGGGAATAGTTATTTATACTGCAGTAAGGTTTTAGCATGATTCAATATACAAAGCTCTTTCAAAATCAGGGCACAAGTGAAATCTTTGCAGGCTGAAATACAACAGTATTAAAATACAGGCACCTGTCAGAGGCAGGTGCTTCGTCCATTAAAAAGAAAACCTGGCTGCATCTGAACTTTGAGCACTGACTTTCAGAGCACCCTTCTATCCTGTGACTTTGCAGGAAGGTAATTAACCCCAAAGGCCCCATGTCCATGTGACAAATACACACTGTGAGTTCAGAAAAAAGAAAAAAATTATGTGAGGCAACGATTCACATGAGAAACACATGGGACTGTGAGACACGTGGGACACACAGACACTGTGAGATTCCAGGGAGTGTCATCTGTGAGGGGGGACAGCACCAGTGTCAGAGGTGACTCTTTGTGTGGAAAACCTTGCCTGTGGATCAAAAGTGCCACACTCTTCAGACTCCAGTAAAGGGTCTAATTCCAACACCCTTCCTCTTTTATATTTTACATTTTCCGTACTACTGAGACCTACAGAGCTGCTCCCAGTAAGATGCTCATTATTTTGAGAAAGAATGGCAAAATTTGTGCCAAAGACACAAAAAGGAGATTAGTCCCTTTCACTTTGTGTTTTTTGTACCATACAAGTAGTAACCTGCCCCTGAAATTCAACTGTCTTCAGACACCACAAGAAAAAAAAAAAAAAAAAAGAAAAATCAAAGTTAATTTGAAAACCAGGTACTTTCAAGCACAGGCCACTATTTCCACAAAACCGTCTATAAGATGTTTCCATGATTTGAAAACATTGCTGCAGCATCACATATCCTGCAACACGAGGATACTCTCTAAAATAAGATGTGCATCGTGATGGTTACTCCTGATAGAATGAATTGAGCAGCTCTATTAAAAAAAAAAAAAAAGCATATCTCAAATTCTTTCCTAGCTATACTCTAATGTGTGGTATCCCTCACGGAATTTCTATAGGCTGATCTAGCACAGACTTTAGAATTAAGTAGCTTTGTAAAACTGCAAACAAGTATATAGTTAAAAGGTCACTGCAATATGCATGCTAATGTACGAGCAGGAAACATAGTCAGGGATAAATTATCACAGGATCAATATGCAACCTACTTTTTTCTGGTGAGACATGTGCCTTAGCTTGTCCCCTCACAAGCCTGCACGTTGAGCCATCTCCTGCACAGATTCCACAGTTGTCTTCCTTGGCATTGCTCCCAAGTTGTCGATCACAGCCTACTGCCTGCCAACATCAACACCACAGTCAGAAGGAGGGCAAAGCTGTAGTAGACATGCTCAGGTTTCTGGAATTTTATTTATTATGTTATCCTTTTGATTTTATGAGCTGGCCTCATTCTATCAAAGCATTATCTTGCCATTTAGGATTTTAAAAGCACACTGTCATTTCCATGATTTTAATGATGAACCACAACAACTGATATATGAAGCTATTCAAGCATAGGAAATACATGAATTCATTTCCCACTACTTCTGTGAATGAATACCACTGAGCATTATTTTTTCCAACACAAGGGATAACTCTGTTATTTACAATTTGGTTTTCATCACCTGTTTAATTATGTCTGAGAAAGGATAAATGCAATTAAATAACCCAAGCTAAAAATTTAAAGGGCACTCAGCCTTTAGCTTCATAGACAAAGAGTTGAGGGCAGTGCTAATATTCTAGTGTCTTGGCCATTCAGAATTCAGCTGGCACTCGTGTAGATCTATTTGCCATTTACATCAATGTCAATTACATACACATTTGCTAACCAGCTTTTAAAAAACTTGGACGATTCACTTCTCACCTTTTGATTTTTTTCTGGTTTATGAATATAAGACCCATTCTATAAAACTTTCCAAAGATTATTATAAGAACACCCAAACTTAAACACTGCCAAAAATTCAAAAAGCAATTTTTTAAAAAAACTGTCAACTGAAAACCCTCCAAATCATAATGAAAACATTTTTCCACGCTTTTCTTTTTCTTCCTATCAGTCAGCTCCACAAGAAGGATGGGAGTGAGAATGGAAAGAGAAAGAATAGACAAAATTGACTAAAAGCACCTTCCTGCTGAATGGAAGGTAAATATTTGGCCTCACCCATCTTACTCTTCACCACTTCATAGAAGAATTTTTCAGAGAGTACCAAATGCTGAGCAATGTGGTAAAAAGCTGATCTCCAGCTTCAAGTTTTCCCCAGTCAGCCTACATGCCTCTTACACTCACATATCCCCGAGAAGGGCAGCTAATTTGTCATGGGTGTATATATTTAAAAAAAAATCAAAAGTGACAAATGGATAGAAAACCCTCTGGAAATTCACAGTTAAAAGCAGTGCTAGAATTCTGAAACTGGCCAGCACACGCCTCTTCCTATATAAAAATGCTTGGAAGGGGTAGCCTCAGCTGCCAAGATCCGCTGCATCCGCGCTGTGCCAAACCCGACACACGATCCCCTCGGAGAGGCGAGGATCGACTCCACGCGGAAGAGGCAGGGCCGGGGCTCCCAGCCCCAGCTAACGCACGCACACACAGACACACAAATCACACACACCCACTGCCAGACACGGAGAAACGCCATCTCCACCTTTCACATGTCTGTGGAAAAGAAAACAAAGCAGCCCCACCTCCCCCTTCTGCCCCTTTCCCTTATTTTCCCAATTCCCTACAGCCTGAGTTCTCTTTAGAGAAGAGCATTAATGGGGACAGATTACAGTACTGCAGCTGAGAGACCCGCTGCAGTGAAGGCATCTCCTTCCTAAGGGCTTCAGATTTACCAGAGAAACCTGCATTAGAAGCAAGAAATTATTTTATTCCTGCAGCTGAAGTGGATCTTAATCCCATGTAGCCGAGCAAGGACTTCATTTTTAAAAGAAATAAGCTGCTTAACACTAACAGTAAATCATTTCAGTTTTAACAAAAACTTAGTTGTAAAAATGAAGCAAATTAACACACGTGTGGACTCAGACCATCTCAGAACAGGTGCTTATTTACCACACAGAAGCCATGTGGGAACACTGTACTATAATTTAGGCTCGGATTACAGATTAAAATATTTCCACTTGAAGTTGTTTCTAGCATTACCTCTGGGTTCATTTTTGACATCCAGAAAATTACAGAAAGAAAAAGGTTGTAAACAGATGCCTATAAACAAGCCCATCTTCCAATCAGCAATACATTGAGAAAATAAATGGAAACTCCATTTAAGAAACAGAAACTGACTGGGCCGCTCTGTGAATCAGAAAGCAGATGAGATTTCGTGGGATATAATAACACGGTGCTCGACACATTTGCCTCAGCATTGACAACTCTTTCAGCTCCCAGCTCCACAGCAGAATTTTCTTTTCTGACCTTTGAAAACTGCTGTGCTTTCCCATTCCAATCCACGGAAGGGGTCTAACTGCAGATGCCCAGCTGACAGGGATGTTGCATGAACAGATCTCTTAAAGTTTCTGAAGCATGCAGATGGTGCAGTGATGGTGACCATAACAGTGGATGAGAGAGTCTGTATTTCCCCTGGGTAGATTTTGAAGTAGTTACTGCTCTCCACTGATACTCCTGCCCTTATTCACATAAAGATACCACTGGAATGTGGAGGTAAATTGTACTGCTCCAAGTATAATCTCTCTGCAGATGTCTCAAACTCATCTCCATTGCAGACTGTAATCTCCTTTTCTATATTAAAAAACTGTTTGTTCACTCATCAGTTAATTTCAAAGGGAAAAATAACCTGCACATTGTGATACCCTGCGTGGAAAAGTGCTGTTGTTCTTAGTTCAAGCTCTTGCATATTTGTACAGATCCTGCAAGTCTCTCGTGGGAGGAGGGCACTGAGCAAGCACTGAGCACTCGCAAGACCAGCCCATCAGAGCCCAACACGACAATAACAAACATCCACACTGAGCCCTTACACACAGTCCCTGTGAAAACAAACTCCCACTGCAGGTAACAACAATTACACAACTGTGCAAACACAAGGCATTATTGTGTCCAGCATGGAATGCAAGAGAAAAGATAATCAGCAGAGCAGCATACTTTAGAGGACTGTTTCATACAGTGTTATTGCTTATTTTTTAATAATACACAAATGTCACAGAAATAAAACAGGAGTGCTAGCTGCAAGGGACTTGGATGTGGGAAAAGGTTTACAGCTCCCCTGACAGCCAAGGTGGTGTGTTCAGCTAGATGCATTCACCCTCTGCAGATTTCCTTCCCAGATTATGTTTACATCGACTGTTACAAATACGAATATCAAGCAATGATATCCTGGAACACAACTTAGAAAACAACTCAAAATATAATCACAATTTTGACCTGAAGTGAGCACAGAATTCCAGATTTTGTTTAACATGAAGCACCCAAAAATCCACAGGCTTTTAAGTGGCAAGCCTCAAATTTAGAGCTAAATCAAGAAGGAATCTTAATGAGTGAACACTGGGATGGCACATATTTCAAACCTGAGAGTCCAGAGCCAGCCTTTTTTATCCATTTGTAAACCCTTGGTTGGGTATTTCTCAGGTAAGCTGAACAGCCACAGATCTCACCAAAAGAAGAGGAAGCTGTAAGGTATGACTTTGGGCATTGTGACACCAAATATTATGAATTTAAGGTATTCACATTTTAGCCAGTAACTAGTGGAAAAAATAGCGTTTGATGAAATATTTTGAAGACAGTACATTTGGTTATTTGCAAATAAATCTGCAATGAGGACAAGAAAATGATAAATGGCAGCACCACCTCAGCCAGCCAAAGGGGCTGATGATTTTCACAATTAAGGCATTTTGTAGGATTAATTTACCCCACATTGCTTGCTGTTTACAGAGCAAAGGGATCACCTATAAATATTACAGGCAGACTGGGAAAACATCTGCAGGCTTTTAGGGCATAGTCAGAAATAATATTAGGTGATTTTAACATAGGCTGAATAAATGAAACAAGCGATAACACAAACTGTGTAATGGAAGGATTGGGGCCCTGTGAGTTTAAGAAATCTGTAATCATAAATATCATCATCCCAAAAAATGATACAGGTATTGTAATGTGCAGGTTGTAAGTGAGCTCCTCAGACAGCAGGGAGAATATTCAGCAATATGTAAAAAAACCCCCAAACAATAAGTAGTAATTTAATTTTAAAAGATTTTTGAGGAAAATGAGCACTTTTTGAATTTATAAAACTGTCCATGATGGGGTACCTATTGATTTGGATATGGCAGGATGTTACTTGTCTGTTCTTACAGAGGAAAAAAAAAAGAAATACGAAAAAGAATTATATTGTTTTCTCACAAGCAGCTCGGATAGAAAGCATCTGGTTAAGCAGCGACCAAAACCACTCATCTGCTCCAACAAAGTTCAGCATGGCAGTGCTGTTGTGAAAGACAACACCAAAGGGTGTTAAATACTTTGCAGCATGCTTAGAATACTTCGTGTAGGTTCAGAAAGGCAAAGGATGAGCAAAAGGTCAGGGTATAAAATACAGTAATAGAGATGAAAGAGAAGAATGAAATCGCTGCTGATGTGCTAAAAGTGACTATGAAACATTAGGAATATTTTTGCAATTATGAATCCAAAAATCACTCAGAAGCTCATATAAAGCTGTTTCTTTAGGTCGTATTCAATTAGCAGTGTTTCAGCTGAGGAATTAGACTAGCACTAGGAAATTAATGTGGCATGTTCATTTTGATTTGTGAAGGTCCAAGGATAATCTGTTAAATTCAAGGACCTTCCTTTGTTAGGATGTTTATAATTAAGTATGACAAGAAAATGGACAGGACTGCAAGGTGACAGAATTTTATCTGAAATTCCAACAAAGCATCATGGTGAAAACCAAGGCAAACCCCAGCCTCACCCTCCCCTCCTTCCTTTCAGAGACTTCTCTCAGTAAATATAAATACAAACATGGACTAGGATTGCCAGCGCAGAGCCCAATACAGGCTCAGGTGTTAAAATTTCAACATTTGCTTGTTAGACCATTGCTTCAATCCTCCTGAACTGTGGCCTTACCTCAGCTGGCCGCTCACCTCCAGCTGCAGGCACTCCCAAAATAGGCACAGCACCACTTTTTTGCAGAACTGATTCTACAGCAGTGAGTTGTCAATTATAAAAATGTTACATTTTAATTATTAAAAAGTGTTCTCTAATGCCAGCGACTCAAGATTATATAATTCAAATAAATAAGTTGAAGATACACCTACACTTTATAAAATAAAAAATACTTATCTCAAAGATGAGTAAAACCAGACATCTGTGCGTAACAAGATCATGTAAATGTTAAGTGCCTTTATTCCTTTCAAAATCATGAAATCATATACAGCAATATATATAATTACATATAATATTTCTCTTTCAAAATGGGCTTTCCCCCTTCTAGGGTCCTCTGGAGCCAAAGGTCCAGGTATAGCCAGAAAAAACAAATATACTCAGTTCTCCTAATAGAAGCGACCACAAAAGAATAAATCACTGCTATTTTTATTTGTGACAGATACATAAATTCTATGAAACATTAAAACTGAAGCTGCACTAGTGCCATTATTTTTCTGCCTACCGTGTCTTAGACTAAGCTCTTTAGCAGACACGCCATTTAAATATTCAGCAATGTATTTGTTAAATACTAAATCATTTTCTACTTTGACTAATAAATTTATTATTGATACAGACTCTCATTTTTCAGTGATTCCATTTAAATGATTAGGCAAGTTTCTGTTTTGCAGTGTTCTATGTTTACTTGAGGGACTGGCACCTCAGTGTCAGGGAGTAATGCCCTTTATTAATGTGATTTTGTTTAATAAAATGAAAACGGAAAATCAATTCAATATCTCAATATGACATAATTACCATCGTTCTGCAGCTGCTGGACAAACCCCCCAGTGCTCAGGAAAACCCAGCTGAAGGCTGCTCTGGGTACTTTTCTATTCATGTGCTTCCACTGGCCTGGCCTTTACAAAGGATGCACAAAATGTGCGCTCCAGAACAGCCTGCAAGTGGAATTTCAACACAAACATACAAATGGCATTCAGTGAAATTCAGGTGAAGCACAAAACCCAGCAAATCATTTATGGGCATAACGTGCTTAAATGTGCTTCTAAAGTCCAAGAAGTGCTGTATTTCTGCTGAGCAAGGAACTGCACTGCAGAATGCACAAATGGAGATGATAATTTTACTTCTCACAGGAATGTGATGGAGTTACTGTACAGGAGATCCTTTCCCTCAAGGGCTGAACAGTCTGTAATTATCCCAGTGCATGCTGTCCACTGGTTTTTATTTTAGAACTGGCCAGCAGTAGCTCTGTTGGAGCTGTACCTCAGTAAGGGAACCCTGTGTTTGTTGGAGCACTGATCTGCTGATGGGTGGCGAAGGCTTTGTGGACCAGGTGCAAGTGCCTTCCACTGCCTTTAAAATTTGTCAAGATTCGCAAAACAGAGTGTGAAAGTAGACTATTACACCAAACATATCCAATTAAGTGATCTGATTGCCCAGCCACCAGGATACCAGTTGACTGCTATAAACCAAATTATTTATTTCAGCCTTACAAGAGATGAGAACTAAGATTAAAATGCAATAAAAACATCTACGTACTTCTAAAGGTTATCAGCATTGCACAAAATACAAGATAACCTCAGAATTACTTCTAACAAAAATGCCTTTTCCAAGTCTTATGACTTGACTAAGGAAGGACAGGTTTTATTTCAGCATTTACTAGTAAAAGAAGAAAACAGTGAAAAACCCTCACTTGCTAAAAAAGACAAATCTCTATTGTAGTTTATTAGAATCACTCAATAGGGAAAAATAAATTCCTCTGGGTCTTGGTAAGAGAAAAGAGATTTCTGGTTCCAAAAACACAGACACACCACAAAATCTGAAACCCAGAGAAATTGAGGTTGTGTTCCACTGCACAGTTGCATGTGCTACCACAGCACACAGATCTCATTGCATCAGCCTCAGCTGTTTGCTGCATCTTCCCCTGCTCTACTTGTCTTAGCACAGAATCCAGGCAGATGTCAGGACTGACTGTATCCACACAACAAATAACTAATTTTAAATACAGCTGTGGGAATTCACAGCAATAAAAACATGAACAAAAAAACTGTCATGTGAAAATCCTGCTCTCCCTTAGTCAATATTTTCCATGTCTCTTTGCCCTGCTGTAAAACCTTGCTGCCATTCAAAGCCCATCTATTCACTGACTTTGCAATCTCTGCTCACATCCTTCACTTTGTGGTAGCTTCAGCTTGCACTTTATTCCTACACAGATAAAATGTGTCCCCAGAGAGAACATAAAGAAAAAAGCTCCCACTGTCTCTTTCCCATGCTCATCATCCACAAGTAATTGATTCTGACAAGCAGAGGGAGAGATACCAGAACATCCCTCCAATTAAGCAAGTTACTTCTTTCTTTTTTTTTAAAATTTACTTTTAAAAGTAGCGGTGGAATCTCAGCTTTCAAGCACCGCTTTCCAACTCTGGTTTATCCTCATTGAGGATTTATCTTGGTCTGAGTCATGATTTTCTTCTCACATGGTCCTGTCTCATAACTCTTCAGTTATGTCTGAGCTAACAAAGGCCTGATTGTGGCAGGGGTTCTCACATCTCTGCAATCAAACCAGCACAGGACAGCAGCAGCCCAGACAAGCTGACACAGGCTTCAGCATGTGCTAATTAACAGAATAAAGCCCCTTCAGGGACCTTGTGCAGGCACTCAGGACCAGCAGCGAACCTCCCAGCCCATCCCCTCCCAGCAAACAAAGCTGCAGTCCCAGCAGCAGTGGTGAGGGGAGGGAAACTTCCTCTGTTTAAGGATTTTCAGTTCCTCACAGGTAAGAAATCAGGCAGTGAAGGCCAAGTGTGTCAAAATGCAAACCTCAGAAGGGAGGTGTAAAATAAGGCAGAATGATGGGCACAAGGAGACGCTCCATGATGCTCAAACTCCCGAGCCATCCGTACAGAGGAGAAGAATGTAAAGCAATAAAAAAAAACTCCAGAAAAAATAAAAAAAAATACAGTGCATAAAATTCACTGCATACTAAAGGGCTCCTAAAAAGACTTTCCACATATTTCTGCTGACATTTTATATCTGAAGGCAAGAGGCTAAGGAGTGTTCCACAACTCTGTAAATCCACTTCCATCAAATAAAACAAAGTGTTTCCAAAACCTTTAACTCTTACTACAGGATCTGTCACATGCTAGAGGAGCTGAGAGATTATGGGACCACCCAGTAGGAGCAAGTACCCTTTCCCACATGGTCTCCATTTAAAAAAAACCAGACACAACCAGAGGATAGGACACAAACTCCCAGCAGGCTTCTTGTTTGCGAGAATGCTTTCAAAAGTGAAATCAGTATCTGAAATCAAATTAATTTGGCTCCTTTTCTGGCTGGGTCCAGCCAAATCTGTCTTGCTTGGTGAAGTTAGCACTGGGGGATTTGAAGGTTGCTACAGCTCTACTTCAAGATGACACCCAAATCATGAGCTTTTCTGCTATCACTGCTCACATGATTTAGATCCCTGCCAGGCTGGGAAGTAAAGTCACATTTGCACTCAGCTCACTAAAGCAAAACAAAACTTGGCAGAGAGAATCACTTACGACCAAAGAAGTATAGATAAGAAACTGGAGATGAGAAAAAATCTACTACTCATCTGACAAGAAAGGATAAACTTACACAGTAAGAAAACCCTCCAGAGAGCATTCTCCGTAAGAAACAGTAGGAGAGAGAATAAGATAAGACCTGAAAAGAAACACCAGTTTCTAGCAGCAGTGGGAAGCTGCAAAAAAATAAAAACAAGTGATTCCAAAAGACCTTCTCAGTAAGTATCCTGTTATTATTAAACTGTGAGTAACCTTCTGAGAGTATCCTGTTATTATTATTTATTCATAAAGCACACTGCTGAATGCCAACAGTGTCATTGCAAGGGAACCACTGCACCAAGGTGGGCAGGGACATTCAAAGAGAGGTAAGTGCAGGCCTTGAAGGGTGGCTCCATGACCTGCTGGTCTGGGCAGTGCCAAGAGCTTCCATCAGATGAGAAACCAACGCCCTGAGGCTGGGGAGGGTGACACTGACAGGCCACATAGGATGTGGCAGCCCTATTAGCTCAGCCCCATCCTCCAGTGGGACCTCTGGAAAGGCAGCAGCATCTCCCAGCTGAGCTGCAGCTGGAGCTCCCCACTCCCAGTTTTATGGCCCATGTCACACGTGTGCAGTCACATGAAGCTCTTCACGTGTGGCTCTGAGAGCCAGAAAGTTTTGCTGGATCTCCATGAGTAACTCCCACAGCGTTTCTGGCCAGGGTCCAGCCTGCCAGCTCGGGTGCAGTAACATGTAGGCAGAGTACAGGCATCTACAGAGGGGCTCCTCCATGCTCCAAAATGTACTTTACTCTGTGCATTTTCTAATTAGTGGTACCCAGGAAAGAATGCCAGGTTTAGTGTAACAGCAGGCTTGACACAGAGCTACCTCCAAATCAGTTCTTCCTATGAATCACTCAAAGGCTAAAAAGGAGAAAAAGGCAAAGCAGACATTTTTTTTCCTAATTTGTAAATATTAAAAAAAGATTGTAAATGTTCATTTTGGAAAAAATGGTGCTTTTTTAACAGCTATTCAAGAAATAACTACTCAGACTAACATGTGTTAGAAACATGTCTGCAGTAACATGGGATGGAAAGGAAACTTTCCTTTCTAAGTCTCTGCACACCAAATCTCCTGTGCATCTTGGGCAGTCCTTGAACATATTTACATGCAAAAAAAATGTATCTACAGGAACCAAAAGAGAAAGTACACAAAACAAGCAGTTTGAGAAAGCAACTCTCAGGATGAAAGGAGTCAAGATTCAGAAGAAATTAACAGTCTGCTACAATATTAAGTTCAAAGCACAAAAAAAGCTTATTAAAAAAAAAAAAAAAAAAGGTGGAAAAATCTTCCAAGAGCTTACAGAAACTGTTTTCAATGAAAACTCTGACAGCTATTTACATCCAGCATAGGAGTGCTTTGGTGGTGAGTGATGCCTGCTCGCCGTACGATGACATGTGACACGAGAGGACCAGCATGGCAGGAGTGGATGGCGCTCCACTTGACATGTGGGATGTGTTCTGATGTCAGCTAAATTTATGCCATATGCTACGAAGCACAGTGTAGTGTCTGCCTTTTCTGGAACACAAACAACTTGCTGACACTAAATGGAAAGTTCACTGCAGGATTTACATCATCTTTGACCTAATTGTGACAGCCTAGGACAGAACTACTCAGGCTGCTCCTTAGGACTCCGGATTTTTTGGGTGATGCGTGTATTTTTTGTCCAAACATATTACTCCATATTAGGAAAATTATCACTGTAACCATTTCAGGTGCTGGCACAAGTAACACCCCATTCTGCATTCTGGTAGAAAAAAGCAGGTCTGCACAAATTAAAAACAAAACCCAAGTTGAGGCAGGGCCCCAAAGCAGGCAGAGTGACTGGGTAAATGTTGCCCACATATGTGTCTGACATGCAGATGTTTTTAAATGTCTCCACCCACATCCAGATGGGCACAGCAGGAACACATTATATGAAAAAATGTTTGGGGAGTTGTGCAGAGACTAGAAAAAATATCAGAAGTGTGAAAATCCAGGCGGTGAAGCTTTGACCTGTCCCCATTTAACACAACAGCCCCAGATATTTGGGTTGGTGGCAGAAGCAGGGCAGAAGCAGACTTAAACATGATCAAATGGTTTGGCTGAGTTAAGCCTCAAGCAAACCCAAAATATCTTACTAACTTTCCCAACAAACTTTTCCCTGCTCAACCATCTTTAGATTTCACTTCCTGTAAAGCCTCACACCTCCTATCCAGAGTGCAGCTCTGTCGTCTCACAGTTTTCCTTGACAGAGTTTATTTAGCTTGATTTTCTTGAGGAGGGAAGTGCAAAGGATCAGAACCGAAGCCGGAGAACAAGAATTCACCACCTCTGTAAATTCACGTGCTGCCAAGTTGAGAGTCTCAACAAGAGGCAGAATCAGAGATGCAGCCCCACCCCACCAGGAACCAGAACATGCATGAACGTGAAATCACACTGGGGAGGAGGGAGGTTGAGTCAACTTTGAGACAATTAACGAGCAAAACCAGCACCAGTCTCCTCACAGCAAGTCTCAGGTGCTCCCAGGCACTCGAGTGAAGGTACCCACATCAGCAGTGGGATGTGCTCATTCAGACAAGCTGGCTGGAAAAACCGCTGCCAGGTAACTTGATGGCTGTGCCAGTTCCATGTCAGAACCCATCAGACTGATCTTACAGCAGCAGTTGTGGAGAATCATGCTTGTGCTGTCCCTCCCTTAAAAGCAGTTGACTAAATAACCATGTTTTTCTGGGAAATATTAGATGTCAAGTTGTTTTCTTTTCCTGCTCAAGCAGGAGCGGCACAAAGCTCTGTGTCGGTTTCTGAGGAAGCCCCCACCTCCCACAGCCCCCTTCACAAGTAAGAAACCTCTCACTCTGCCCCCAAAAGAGTTTGCAAAGAGAAAAGGTTATTTAAATGAATCTTCATTTAAATTAATTGAATTTTAATTCAATTTTTTACCTCAATAAAATTAACCAACACTAAATTATCAAATATATACTTTAAAAAGCAGAAATTTTCAATTTGTGCAGAAATACCTCAGGAACAGCCAGTGACTTCAGGAAAATGAAGTGAAAACACTAAACTGTTTATGAGTTTCAGTTTAAAAATTGAGTAAGTCACAGCACAGGACACATTCCAAACATGTTTGTTGCAGGTTTTTTTCCTGGAGATGTTACCTCACACTGAACAATATTTTCGTGAAAGAATTAAAAAATAAAAATGGGAGATTCTCATCAACAGTGTAAGAGTTCCAGTTCCTGCTTCTGGAATGATTAATTTCTTCTCCACTACATCATTTATTCTAAAAAATGGATTATTTACATTTCCAAGCATTTCATATCATACATACACATGAATACTACAAAATGCTAACAAGAAACACTGAAAGCAGCCCTTTTAAATATTCCTCCCAACTCTTCTTCACGAAATTGGATCCACTCTGGGCAAAGAGAATTTTTTGCCACGTATGAAAGATGGAAGAAGGTGTTTGAAGTCACTGTGGGAGACACTGGCAGCCCCCCAGCACCCCGAGCAGAAGCCCTTGAAAAGCCCAGAGCTCCCTTAGACCCAGCCTCAGGCACAGACAGCAAAGGCTGCTGTAGATGCACCTCCCAGAAAAGGCTGGGCCATCCTCCTGGGTGAAAGCCTTTTTATTAGGATAGGAGCATCCCTAAGAACACGGCACAAGAAATATATTATTTGGCAAGTGCTCCCAGAGCTTCTAGAGGTATATCCTATTTCAAATAGAGGGTAACAAACGCTGCTGGATCCCACAGCGAAGTCCTACTGACAAACGCAGTCTCTCTGTGAGGAATTCTTCTGTTTCAGAGGCAGCAGATGCACTCTGTGTTGACACGACTGGCATTGGAACTGCAGCGTACACAGAAGTCACATAAAACCCACAGCAAGGTCCAGATCATATATTAACGTTGCTATAATCCATGCACCAGTCTTCTGCCAAATGTGTCAGATTTTCCTCCATAATAGAGCTATTTTTCTCACTGGGCCATATCCTGCATTTTTGAGTCGCACACATTTTAGACATTTAGCAGAGCAACAACCACTTGCAGAGAAAGACATCTAATTGCAATAACATATCCGTTCCCTATAAACTGCTCTGTTCATAAAACAAGTTTGCAGTATTGCTTTGCTAACGAGACATGGGCAAGGCTGGCAAGCCTCAAATGTTATAACTCCCTGCTTTTACACCAACTGCATAAAGTCAATGGCATAACTCAAATAATAAATATATCTAGAAATGTAGATTGCCAGTAAAAGATTCAAACAATCAGTTCATGCAGCCACAGCACTCACCCATACAACAAGACAGACCCCATACACTCACACCTGCCATTCCAGGCTGGATCCCATAAAATGTCCAATTTTCTCCTTAACAGAGATTATATGGGACTCAGAAAAGGAATAAAATGAACTGGAAGGCTCTGCAATTCATCACATCCTCACAGATACACTAAAGTTTAGAAAGCTGTAGCTACAGTAACTAGGTTCATTAATTTTTACGTGCATAAATAGAAGAGTGAACGAATTTTATTGACCTTTTATCTATATAGAAAAATATCCATGGCTAAGGCAGTCAGGAAGTTCTGTGGCTTCCTGAAAAGGTAAGTTACCTACAATCCATTTGACAGCACTCGCAGATACATCTAAACTGATAAACAAATGAAAAACCATCCCAAAGCGCCCACTCAAGAGCAAAGTGCCTCACAAAAAGGGCCCCATTTAGATTCACACCGTGAACATACCTGGCAAATCCCACTGATGCACATATCCAAGGATTCAACATTGCAGCGAGTACCATCCAGCACTTTTGGGGCAAGCTCCACCACCAAGTTGTTCCCCAGAGCTTGGCATTTCAGGGCACACGGTGCAGTAGGATCATTGTACACAGGGATCCACTCGTAAAAGTGCCCCTGGTATTTGACATCATTGTAGGCCGAGCACTGTTGTGCTCTGAAGTCACCAACATCTGAAGGGCAGTCCTGAAAACAAACCAAAAAAATATTTTTATTACACTAGGGAATACTTTGCACGTGCAGTAGAGTTATCTGGTGAATAACACAGAAGCTCTTCAGGCAGGCTTGGTTCAAGAACTGATCTGCTTTGACAAAGATGCTACATTACAAAGTTTTACTGTGTATATTAGAACAATTTATGCTGCTTAATCCATTGCTTGGAGTGCAAGTACAGATTATCATGCCTATTCCAGCAATAACAACATAACTGATATGAGAAGATAATTAAAAATGCTAATTTTTATGACACCAGGTAGTACAGTTAAAGTCTGGTTCTATAGTAAGAATTAGCTTCTAAAGGAATCTATGTATCTTAAGTGACTACAAGGAGATGTCTGATACTTATTATTTCTCTTTTCAGTAGCTTTTCCCACTGAAGGATTTCTGAAGGCTCTATAGTCATTCATCAATTCACATGTCACAATGAAATAGGGATTAATGCTACATATAAATAAAAAAATAAAATTTGGCTAATTAATTGTTCAATTCTGCTTGGAAAAGGGACAAGATTGTTATGAGGAAACACCAGAACTTTCAGTGCTTAGTCCTGAGGTCTAATTACAAAGCACCTTCACCTCATGGAAGCAGTAAGGCTTATTTTGTTGGTTAACATATTTCAAATTGGTAACAACTGATCATGTATTTCCAGTTCTAATGAGACAGTTCCGTACCTCTTCCCACACAGCGCCTCAGCACACACAGCTGAAAGACCAAACACGAGAACTGCTCGAAATAAAATGTTCTAAAACATTTCTTTTCCTACATAAAGCATTGCACCCAAACAATGATGTTAATATTAAACTACGGTGACAGCAATGGAGATGAATGCTGATTGATTTGAAAATAACTTTGGTAAAGCGCTGGCAAAGGAGTTTCTGTGTCAAACAATCCCTCGCTACAGACTTCATTTGAAAGTGTGTCCAGTGTCAAACAGTCCATACGCCAGACTGAAAGGATATTCTTCCAAGAATTCCAACTGCACATATAAGCCAGATGTGAGGCTGATTTTAACAAAGTTTTGTTTTCATTGGATAGAAGACCGAGAGATTGTGATGTGTCAGCCGAACTCATGGAACTCATTACTAAGTATTAGTTAACAATACTGATCCCAAACACAGCTTCAGCCTTATCAGCGAACTGAACCTTCCTGAATAAAGCTGACAAAATACTAAGTGCCTTATACAGGAATGGAGAGTCAAATACACAGGAGAAAGGTTTGAATTTCAGCCCAATGCCCCCACTGCACTCAGTTTGGGGTGTTTTTCACCGTGGCAAACAGTAGTCTAGAACTGCCTCTGAATTGGTTGTCATCTACAGAAAATACCTTCTAAAAATCAGCATTCCATTTACTGACCAACACATGGAGTTTTTGCAGCTGAGCACTGAGTAATTCACTGAGCTTTCCCAGCAAACCTTTTCAGCTCTGTCTAGTGCTACACCTTACAGTGACAATAATTCAGAATGATACTGACACATTTTGTATTATTTTTAATCTGGGACAACACTAGTTTGAGCCACATTTTTTGAAACTATACAATGATGGAATAAGACACAGGGAGAGCTTTACCTGTACAAAATTCCTCAAGTGAGAGCCTCTGCACATGTCAAGTAAATACTGTGAGAAGCCACACATATTTACTGCAGCGTCACTCCCGAGAAATTCACCAAGTTCGCACTGGTGTAAATGAGAATTTTGGCTCTGACTAATCTGTCACCTCTCATTTTCCATAATAGCAAGTCTAAAAAGCAGAGAGGACTTCACATGGATACCATATGGCTCCCTTCCACCGGTGCAAACAGAGGAGCAGCTAAGGATCGAAAAATAGCAAGTGGACGTTAGATTCAGGTAAAGTTAGAAGCCGTATTTGGGAGCAGTGGTACTCAGCCATGCACAGCTGCATTTTCATCACAAAGAATCTGTAAAACAGGCAGAGTGGTGGCCTTCAGCTGAGGTCTGACAGGCTGTTGTTACAATCCATTATCACTGGGTGTTGATGCGATGCCAAGACACAAACACCACAAAGTCAGGATGTCAGCCCATGGTTACTGCATGTTTCTCACTGATCCAACACAATGCAGCTCCTTCCTTCCACTCGCCTCCTGGCTGCTTCAGAGCAAGTGAATTCTCATCTCCCTATTCTCTTTTGGCATCTTCAAAGAACCCAAAGTGATTCTGGCGGCTCGATTCACATGCCAGCTCCACCTGCTTTATGTTTGAGCTCTGTTCAAAAGCAGGAGCATAAAAAGAGCATCAAGAGCGGGGTATCAAAGAGCTGAAATTATTATCATTTGCATTATATCAGAATTTGGATGGCTACCAAGTTCAGATCCCAGTCTTCCAGAGAACAATAAATATTTGTGTAAAGAAAGGAGTTTAAAGAGAACGACAGCTAAGCACAGAATGAATGCAATCAAGAAAACAAGAGGACTTGTAAACATCAGTTTAATTCCATTAGAGTGGGTTGGAAAAGTGAAAGGGAGTTTTAAAAACAGAAAGGAAAAGGCATGGCAAGGATGTGAGGGGTACACAAGGGGGAACCATGTTCGGGAAGTGGGCAAGGTCATAACATCAGACCACGATACGTGGGCCCCAGCCCTCACCCTGCTTGTGCCTCTCTTTGTTTTTAACCTATTTCAGACACCAATTCATTCCACCCTTCCCTCTTACCTCTCAATATTTCACGTTTTTTTCTTATTTTTTAAATATTTTTGCTACTAATTTCAGGATTTCTCCAATTTCTTAATTTCAGCAACAGCTTTTGTCTCACACTCAACGAGCTGAAGCACGGCCAGGCCATTTGTGGGTTCATACACTACATGAGCAGCTGAAGACACGTCTGTGAGGTCTAACACACGAAAATGTTGGCAAAAATAATCACACCCAGACCTTGCAGCGGAATGAAGCGTATTTATGACATGACTTATGAACAGATTAGACAGATCTGAAAAAGATGCTTTAGACATGACTACTATGCAGATTAAAAACACACACATATATATATATTCCCATTCTTTTTGTGACAGATGATTAAAAACTACTGCATCCAAGGGCTGGCTTCTTATGAAATGTATCTTTGAGTTTTGGCAGTGAGCACCCTGAGCCTTTGAAAACAAAGCTGACGTGGGAAATCTGTATCTTTGGAGGCCATGTTCATGTACAAAATATGAAGGTTGCATCAGACCCTGTGACTCTTGCCAACAATTACTGCACTGAAAAAAGCACAAAAGAGAAGGCAAGAAAATTCCCAGTAAAAATGATGACACCAAAGAAAGTCTAGCCTTTTGTCTAGTTTTATTCTTTGAATCTCATTTTGTTGAAACCCAGCCAGAACTGATGAAGTCATTGTTTTGTTTTCTTTCTGAAATTAGCTTCAGGTTCTATGTTTTTCCTACACAATTTTCGGGCCACTTCTAAGTAGAATCAAGACACCTGAGCTGGAAACCACCCCAGCCAAGGGAGCCTTATGGTGCATCAGCATTATAAATATAAAATAAATAAATGAACATATTAGAGAGAAACTATGTAACTCAAGGTGAAACATTATAGTCTAAAGTAGATACAGTACAGCCAAGATTTTGTGAATGGGATAAATTAGCTGGTTAAGTGGATGCTGGGACAATTAGAGATGAATGTGTTGAACAAGTGTGAGCATTATCTGCATGTAATAAAAGTTTATAATGGAATTAAACATGGGGCTATCTTTTACAAAATAGTGTTTTTTCTGACTCTAGAAAAATCACTCAGGCAAAAATATAAGTGACTTTTTGGCACACAAGAATGTGAAATTTATGGGGAAATGGCCCAAATAACTTGTTCTGTGAATAGGACCCTAAAGGATTAACTTAAACACTTCCACATAGTGCACATCATAGCATTAGAATGTAACACTATATACAAAAATTGAAATTTAAAAAAAGGGGAGCAAGAAAGACTGAAAATCTCATTGAACAACATACAATAGATGGTTTATTTCTCTAAAGTTTCTATATTGAAGGCTGAAAGCTCACATGCAGTTTTAGGAAATCATGCACCTGGCATCTCAGTCATGATAGAAAGATAAGCAGGCTATACATATACCTTAATCTTAGCAATTATTTTGTTGCTAAGACCTTGAATTAATTTCTTGATTGAAATATCACTAATATTATTCTGGAACTATGCTTGAGTTCAATGAACTTACTACTATTCCATTACAAATCCACATGAAACCAATTTTCTGGTAAAATGATTCTTGTTCTTTTCATTAGAATGACACACATATTAAGTTGTGCTTCATTTGTACTCCCCAATATAGATGTTAGTGGTGTAATGTATCATGTAGCAAAATTACATTTGCAGACAGCTTTACACTGGGTATTTATACCGAATGTCTCATGTGGTTACCAGTAATACCTATTAATATGGAAAGAAGCTAGTATAAACTCTTAATTTTCAAACTACAGTTTCACTCCTAAAGTGAGAAGCATTGATTAGAAATAATGCTTTTGGGAAAATTATATAATTTGAAACTAAACTGGCCTAGTAGTCTCAGATTTGCATTAGGTGTAAGGTCCTGTTTCAAGGTTAGCTCAGATCTAATATGGGATTTGAACTCAGCGATGCCAGTTTCAAAGATCAACTGTATTAACAGTGGAAATCTCATTAAATAGATTTTTCTCGGGAGTTCTTCATTATCTGACCCATAATCTAGGAAAAACCATTCCTGAGAGATTCTGACTGTATCTGAACTGAAATGGAAACCTGATCCCTTTCAGACATGCCCCAAAAGCAGAACTGTAAAGGCAGTTTCCTGTCTGGAAATTAACATTTGAATCATCATAAATTCAAACAGATTCCCATACAAGGCGCCTGCCACTTATCGCTTTCAAATAAGCCCTAAAGTTAAAAAACACGCTCCAGTGACTTCAGATAAACTCCCTGGGAGTTCAGAGAGGATATGGAAATCATCTTAATTTTCTGAATGCTGAAGCACAAAGTGCCTTCATTTCCATCAGCTTTTTACTGCATAAATCTTGAATCCAAGATGACCTCTTGGTACTGCTGCAGAGAGCTGCAGTGCACAGCACCCAGCAGCCAGACGTGTATGGCTGCATGCAATGCCTACAAACAGACATTTAGATAAGCAGTGGAGCACTCAGGGGCAGTTTGCTCATGGCTTACACCCTGACAGGCTGCACATTATCTTATCACACAGCTTTTAAAGATCACGGTATTTTTTGCAGGTAGCATTTTTATTTACGAGCTCAGGCCGTCATTCACCAAGCTGCTGGGCCTTTTCTTCTCAAAGGGCAAGGGACAGGGTTTGTCTCCAGAATCTGATTTCTGCATGCACTGGGACTGATTCATTTATCACTTCCCCTTGCTTCTGCCAGCAGGAACTTCGGCTGCGAGCCGCTGTGGTGGAAAATCCATCCAACACCGAGGAGAGGAGTGTAGAGCAACGCAAGGTGTGAGCAAGCCTTGTTCTCGAGGAGGGCAGGAGCCAGCTGGCACACCAGGCACTGTGGGTGTGGCAAACTGAGAAGCAGGAATGGTCAATTCTCCTAGGAGATGCACTGGTTCAGTTTTCGCTGGGCAGTATTTACTGGGCAACTTCCAGTGTCAGGCGGCTTAAGGAGAACGTGTCACGCTCCACAGCTGCCTGCTGCTGGCAAAAGTCATGGGATTGGCAATGACTGAGCATCCCCTGCTCTTGCCTGGGTATAATTCAACCCGAAGGAAATTCAGGCCTCACCTTTTAGTATTATTATTAATTATTTATCTACCTGCTGTCTTTTCTGGAATAGATCATATGACTGCCACACTGTGCTGTGAGGTAAGCCATGCAAGGGGCTGAGGGCAGACCATGAACCACCCTGAATGTGTTTGCACACACATTATCTTGATCAGTGGCACCACAAAGTCCTGCCTGAGCTGCTCAACTTGGACAGCCTAGGCCTGGGGTGAAGGGCAGCAGTGGTTTAAACAGCACAAAGCGGGACTACAATCAGTGGAACACGAGCCATGAAGTTCGCTGTACGTGAATGGTTTTCATAAAATGTGTCCATAAAAATAAAGGGTGATTGCATCACAGCAACAGCAACTGCATGGTCAAAACTCCAGCTTCACACTCACTCATGGAAATCATCCGTGCCACTGCACCTAAATGTGCATGTGCTTGCATACAGACATATAAAGATCTGGGTTTAGGCAAACAGAGGGAATGTAAGGAGTAATTATCCCATTTAAGATGTGAAAGGGACCCAGGCACCCCTTTGCTCACATGAAGAGTGCCACCATATCACTAATGATCACAAATGATCCAGAGCTCAGTTTAATGCTTCATCTAAAAGACAGCGCCCCCAGGAAAACCACTTGCTAGTTTAAGACGAGGACTGATTTGTTAATCCTCCAAAACGTGTAACTCTCCTAATAAGTGATATAAAACATTCTGAATCACAATTGGCACTATAATTTCCAAAGAAAATGTCCATTTGGGAAGTCTAAATTTGAGACCTCATGGTGTCATGCAGACTGAAATGTTTAAAAATGGTAATAATGATGGAAAGAAAATTATGCACCATAAGGTTTTAAATAAGAAGCAGCATTTCTTAAACTTTAACACATTTTTTGAATGAGTAAAACAGGATTAAAGGCCAGACTCACATTACTACTGCAGGTTTTGTATCGAATATTCCGACCTTCACAGTTCCTAGAAAAAAAAGTAAAAATGGTTACACTGTATAATAGCAAAACACAACCTTGCTTGTTTCACAGCTAGTTATTCTCTCGAAAATTAGACTTTTATTGCTACTGCCCTACCATAATCTGGACTCAAAATACAAGGTTTAAATACAAAGGGGATCTGGGGATTCAACTCGTTACACTGCTGTCTCTCTTCAGCAGAGCACGTGTGACTTTCCCTGTAAGCCAAATTTACTGCAAACCTTATGAAAAACACATTTATTTTGTGAAAAAGGCATCTCCAAGCCTGATCTATGCTGATCACAACCAAGTTATTTCTACTAAACGGGATGAGACCTAGAGCAGAAGATTAGAATATGTGATTCATAATTTTAAATTAAACAGAATTCTCAGGCACTGCATGCATGATGTGCCCAATCCATGTGAATCCTGAAATCCAGGCAACTCAGATCCTCAGTCTGTTGTTAGTAGCTGAAATAACAGGCATATAATAGAGTCATGGTTATTTATTGTGGTCTCATAAATCTGGGGAGGTTGGTTTTCACACTTTTTTTTAAAGATGCACTCTGCCAAACTTCTCAATGACGAACCAGCATTTTAGCACTGTGTAAGATATTCTTCTATGTTAAAAACGGCAAAATCAAGCCTTTGAAAGAACTGAAAACATATTTCAAATGACTGGACAAGAAATTATAATTAGTGATTGCTCTAAAATCAGGAGTAGTGTTTTGGAATAATCCCTGCATACCAAAAAGACGTGCCTTACATAAAGAATGCGTGAACATATAGCTGGTAATTTACATCTCTTGGACTAAATTTGCAGCTTCTTGCATGAAAATTGATAATAAATAATTTTTTTTTTTAATAATGTGTGGAAGGGATTGAAAAATAGCATTTGAAAAGGAAAAAAAATGGATGCCTGAAGCAAGAATTCAACCAGCTCAAATTACAAGTCTCAAATTTCCAATCTTTTGCAAGACTTACTGCACCACAACATGCAAGTTAAAAATGTTTATGATACATACAAATGTGAAAACTTTGTTTCACAGTTGTGTGTTTCCTGGACATTACTACAAAAAGTCAAACATAGAAAAAACCTTTTACACTATATATTTGTCAAGGTATGGAAAACACATGTTTTTCACAGGGGAACACATTAAAAATATTAATAAAACCACAGTGGAATTTATACTGCTAGAATTTATGGAGCTTGGTTCACAGTCCCTAACACATTGGTGGAGTATCAAGGCTTCTTGCTGGAACTGTTACTTTTCTCAAAGATCTTTGTGCATTTTTCACTAAGCAGTGCTCTAATCAATCATCCTTCGCTCTGTGTCTCATCCAGTTTGCCCTTAACTAGCACATCACACTCCAAACCTTCTTTAAGAAGAAGTGACTTCCTGGATAATACTGCATTTAACTTAGAAAACCTCAACTAAATAAAAATTTAAACATAGTCATCAGTTTTGAAAATGGTAAGAATAGTTCGAGTAAAACAAGCAGTTATGGATGCCAGCACTGATGCCTCAAAGCTGGCTGGGATCTCTTCTTGCCTGACTACAGGCCCAGTGCATTACTCCTGCTTTTAGGATTGTACCAAGTCCTGCATCAGCCCACTTTTACTGCTGAGGTAAAAGGCTGTCACTGCATGTGCTGCTCTCATCAAGCCACACTAAGATTCACCCATGGAAACACAGGGCTACCAGGACCACTGCAGAGAAGGAACCAGCAGGGAAGAATCAGAGAATCACTTCAGTTGGAAAAGACCTCTGAGATCAGAGTCCAACCTGTGACCCAACACCACCATGTCCATTTAGACCACGGCACCAAGTGCCAGGTCCAGTCTTCCCTTAAACACCCCCAGTGACTGTGACTGCACCACCTCCCTGGAGAGCCCATTCCAGGGTCTAATCACGCTTTCTGTGAAGAAATTCCTAATGTCCAACCCGAATCTCCCTTGGTGCAGTTTGAGACTGTGGCCTCTTGTCCTCTCCTTCCCTAGCAGAAAGCAGCACTGGATGCATCCATATGAGCAGCAGGCATTTGAACATTATGTCAAGTCATGTCCAAGTGCAGGCTGATCTGTACACAGGTAATTCACCACTTGAGCTACATTTGAGAACTCCCCTCCCCATTTGACCGCACTAAATAAATCATTCCTGCTACTCCACAACCGTATTTCATAACACGTTGAAGTTCAGAGTGAGGGCCTAAGTTATTTATCTATTACAAACATGTATTAAAAGCTGTATTTTGTAACATTTAATCTATCTGTACACAGCACTTGCTCTCAGGAACAGAAGCAACCAGAAGAGGATTGGAAATGTGGCAGAGCTGCAGAAGAACACACACACACCCACCCATCAGCACGTGGCTTACCTGCCATTTAAACACCTCCTCAGAGAGTAGGAGGCTCCCCCTCCACAGGTCCGTGAGCAGTCACTCCAGGCCCCCCAGGCATCCCAGGAATCATCCTTATCTTCATCTGAGCGGGTAGTTCTGGAGCTCTAAAGGGAAAAAAGGGAAAAGGAAAGGAGAGGAAAAAAAAAAATTATTTGGTCTATGTTTTACTGCTTGGCATTAACAGTACCAATTATGCTACTTTGCTGCTTATTTACCATATTTCAAATTTACTATTTTAATATATAATAATCATATGGGAAGTCTTTGAAGATCCAGTGTATAGGAGTTTTGCCTCCTGGCAAAGACCGGCTATGCCCAAACACACTGTCATTCCCAACACCTCTATGCCCAACACGCTGTTTAGGAACCAAACGAGCTCAAGCACACAGACAAGGCATCATGCTCAAACACACAATGGGCCTGTTCCAACAAAACTGAGACTTCTAGAATCCTATATTACACCCAGCTTAAGATCAAAACACCAATTTCTCTGACCACCGTGGTGATACTTTGCACATAAATATACCGCTAACATAAAGAAATGGCTTTTGGCATCATAATGAAAGCCAGATTGTGGATAAAAGTGAGGCAGCGTGTTATTTTTCTCAGGTGACAGAGAATACTGACCAATGTTTACTCTGCCCAAAAGCATTGCAACGTGAAGATTTGGTCCAAGCTTTAATGAAACAACTATTTACAGCCAATTTTTTCATTCCCATTGGCTTCAGTGGTCAACTTGTCCAAAAAAAAAAAAAAAGTAAATTGCTTATTAGAGGATAAGGATCTCTATTTGACCACTGAATTGCAGAAATTGGTCTAACAACATCAGTGGCTCCTTAACTTTCTTGCTCTTATAAATTTACAAATTTTACAGTCGCTTACCGTAAAGCTTTAAAAGCATTCTCAGGCCAATCTACCATTCCAAAAACGATAGAGCCCAGCACTGCCAAGATCCCCGAGGAATTTTCGCACTGACGTTGGTTTTACTCTGTATCAGAAGCCAGCTCTGAAATGTCTGACACTGAAAATGGAACCAACTGCCTTCAGTCTTGACAAAAAAAGCTCAGCACTTCCCAACAAGTCACTCAGCCCATGAAAATAAATCAAGATGAACAAGAGTCATTTCTTTCAAATTTATGGGTGCAAAATTAGTTTGTCCTCTGCAAGCCCAAAGCAAATGATTGGGTTTCAACATGTTGAGAAATTATTAAACTTGTGATATTAAAAAGGCAACACATGCCACCCTTTTTTAGAATAGCTAGCTTCTTTTGACAAAGCAGTGACAATGCCTAAAATAATCCGAACTTCATCATTGTATTAAAACCAGCCACATGATATTAACAGACAGAATGTCATCTAAAGCCCTAAACAAAGCCCAGTTGTTCACTTCCCAAACTGCTTCGATGAAAGCCATTGTTCTGAACTGTATCTAATTAAAAAGCTGTAAATACTACGACGATCAAAGCAGAACTTTATGCCAACAAAGCCTTCTTCAGAACCATTGACTAATTCAGTGCCCACAGTGTTGATTTAAGCTCCAGCTAGTTCAAACTATTTGTCCCATGGGAAAGAGTTAAAAGCAGCTTGCACTGATTTAGTAACTTACTAGCAAAATAATATTGATTTACTAGCTGTCTGGTTTCATAAACTGTACACATTACATTTGTCTTCACCATGGTACCAAATTGAAGTAAGATAACAAAAAGATCACCAACACCATGATTTACACCAACAAAGCCTTGGAAACTCATTTAGGAATTAAATTGAGAGCTAATTGCAATTGGACACAACAGGATTTTATTGTACGTCAGGACTGCATTCACAGCTTGCCTGACTTCAGCTTTTCATGTTTTTAATGTCTTCAGTCATAATTCTAACATGGTTCAGCAGTGAAACTTTGGACCATATTAGAGTAGTTTTTCCTTTAGTGGCTTAATTTCACAACGGATGAAGTGCAGCATAATTTTGCATGTTCACTGTGGAAGTATTCACGTACCACACAAACATAAATGGGTGCATGGACGTGCACATGTGCACCCATGATGCAACGTGATGAAGCCACAAGTGCTGTAGTGAATCCAGACAAAATAACTTAAACTAGGTACAACGAACACAACCTAGATGGTTTCTTGCTCTTTACACAGATCTTTATGTCACGTTTCCACTGGACCCAGCCATGCTGGAAGGAGTTGTACCACATGTGAACACAGGCTTAGATGCAAACATCGCAGTCAGAGCAATAGCTGAGGATCTGTACAAAGTTTCTGCAGAAATCCAGTTTGTATGATAAAGGTTGACTCAAAATATTTCATCCCAATCTAACTCCTTTCGAAAGCAAAAAAGTCACAACACTAAACACGGACCTGGGCAAGGATCACTTGAATCGGGGGGCAAGGGAAAATAAACTCTGGAGTTTTGAAGCACTTGGTGACACAGACAGAGCCTCAAAGACTGAGATGACAGCCTGCCAAGGTTTCCTCGAGGTCTGAGGCCCGGTAATGTGCAATCTGAGTTCTCTGCTGACAACCCTTAACTGACAGAGACAGTCTCGTCCATAGAGAATTTTACTGAAGTGTGGCACTGGTGGATTTGAACAGAGGGGAAAGCGTTAGTGCCAGTTTCCCTCCTTCTGTCCAGGGCTCTGTTTTTGCTTCTGTCACATATGGGCACGTACTGTAACACCACGTTCTGCAAATTATTCGTGTGCATGTGTTCTCAGGCCACACTCGCCTTGCAACGTGCTACTCAAAGTAACTGAGTATAGCAGAAGTGGGCACTGAGGTAAAATAAATGAAATCCAGATGTTAACAGGGCTGATCACGACTCCAAAACAAGGGGATTTTTACTGTCACTTGCAACACCCAGTAAATAACAACAGCTACACTGACACAAATTACAAAAATCAAACACAGCGCCGTCAGATGGAGAAAAAAACGATTATTTGGCCAAACTTTTGTTTGGCTGTTATGAAGGATGACATAATTGTCTTGAATTTGGTCATGCAGACTTCAAAGGAGAAGTGGTGCCAGAGAACGAAGGTCAGTTTATGCAGTTTTATTATTATTCAGACATCCATTACATAAGGCTTGGATATGTAAATGTTTAGCATTCAGCATAACAAAGATTCAGCTTCTCAAGAGAAATGCTCTGATACCTTAAATGTTTGTTTTACAGAGTTTAAAGCACACAATTTTTCTTTAAACACAAACAAACACAAGGCGAGTCCACCGCATTTGACACAAAAGTTCCTGCAGCAGTATGTGCAATGAAGGAAATGCTGAGACCTGGCACACAGATTCACCTGCCAGAGTCCCCAGGTGACAATCCCTCCGTCATGCACACATCAACACAAATCCTGCCCTGCAACAGCCCCTGAGCACCTCCCCAGGGCAAGGTGCCCAGCTCTGCCAGGTTCTAGAAGAGATGCAGAGCAACCTCTGGGCAGCAGATGTCCCAATGTGACACAGCTCATGATGGATACACGAAAATCCTCTGTTCAAACAGGTTAAAGTGATACGGCTCACAAAATAAGTCTTTGTCATTTCAAGTAAGGACCTGGATATGGAGCAATATTTACCAATTCACCTGCTGCTGTGCCAGTGTCACTGCAGGTCTCTGGGTGGCTGTGCTTTTGTTTTTCTCATGGCTGCTTACTAAAGTGGTTGGTGTTAATTCACTAAGGTTTGCCAAATTCCAAAGGAGAATCACCAAAAGGAGTTCCACTGGCACAGTTAGAGCATATTGCTATTTAATAATGCATTTCTTATAATTAAATTTCTTATAATTAAATACAGAATTTAGGTTCTTCAGATTAAACTCATCCAAGGGAAAGAACCTCCTGAAGAGTATAAACACCACTCTAGTACCACTGAAGGCCTAAATTAAGCAACACCCAAAGCTCAGTGCTGGCCCTCCTCCCAGGAGTGAATTTCATCCCTGATGGTGTTTTGAACAGAGATGAAGCATTTCCTTTTCATTGCTTCTTCCCACTCTCACAACCCATAAATACTATTAACACTGTCCTGACTTTCAGAGTCTTCCAAGGCCCAAGGTTACGTTGCTCTTCACTAATCTTCACGTGCAGCACTGCACTGTGCCGCTTCCTTCTCCTCATACCTACACCAGCTCCAAACAGAGGTAGCACAAGGAATTATGGCACTGAAGGGAAAATATCCTGCCTGAGCAGCTCTGTGATGCATTTCCCAGATTCTTCTTTCCAGACAGTGGACTTGGTGGAAGAGGTATCGAATTGCACTGATGATTGTATCCGTGAGCAGGAAAGAACAAGTATTTACCTGCAGATAATGACTGGATGTGCTATTCAGCCTCAGAACTGTATCCTTCACTTTTAACTCTGGCTGTTATGTCTAGAGCTTTGCAACAAGCTACATTAGAAGTCTCTTTCACTGCTAAGGTCACATACAAAAATGATTTACACCTCTATTTTGTACTCCAAGTGAGGTGTAGAACGCAGATTACAGATCTAGGAAAAACTATTTCACTTGTGGCAGCAATTAAATTGAAGAACAGTCAAAACATATTTCCAGACAAATAAGGATTATTAATAAAAGATCTTGCATTACCTAGTTTTAGCTTAAAAACTTCCACTTGTTTCCTTAAAACAGATTTCAAGATATTACCTGATATATTTCTACTATTGCTGAGTGCGTTATATATTACCTAACTGTGCACTGTGTATGTCATTGAGTTTAATAAATCTTTTACTTCTACGTACCAAAGTAAATTATGTATTATTCTGCATGTTAAAAAGAACGTATCTGGAATTTTAAAATCCTGGAGAAAAGACAATGCATCATTATTTCAGACTGATGATAAACACCTGGGGGTAAATGCAGCTACTTTAAGGAGATGTTTAGAACCAACCAGTTTTTAAATTGTTAACATTATTTCAGTTACATTACCCATTCCTTGCACTTGGCCTCAGCACTGCAAAATGGAACCTGTGCCCCATAATAAGAAGAGCATTTCAGAAACACAGGCTGGTAAAGCTCAGTAACAAGGTGAATCACCAGCAAGGAATCAGCCAAAAGGCAAATCGACTTACTGAGATACATGAAAAAATACATCTGGGCGCTCATATGGACTTTAGACCTCTCAGTGCTCTATTCTGCAATATATTTTAATTCTACAGAAGTTTTGAATAAATTCAAATTTTGTAAAATGAGGCATGCACAAGTGTCACACACAGGAAATATTTACAGCATAATTCATTTTCATACTAAGCTACAGGCGAATCTCAGCATGTTTTTCAGCATTATACTGCATCCAGATTTTTCCGTTGTCAGAGTGTTGCAAAATTTCATATTGACAGCACAGGCCCGCGCTGCAGGAGTTGTCAGGACAGAGCTGGAGGTTTTGGCAGGTGGAGCAGGGATACTTGAGGGTTTTGGCATCCAGGAAGGGATGAAATGTTGCTTGGCTGTTTGGCACCTATGAGCTAGTTGAGGCTTTTGGCACTGAAAAGAGTCTGTATCACCTCCTTCCTTCTTTGTGAGCAGTAACAGAGGGAACATGGAATTTGTGGGCATGGAGAAGAAGTCGTGGTTCCCTCCCTAACTAGTCCAAGCAGAAAGCAACTGCATGAAGAATACCTGACACCTACAGCTATTTCTGCATCTAACTGCTGAGGACAGCACCTACACGTTCCTGCTAAAAGGAATCAGCACTGAAGCACTTAAAGCATAATTAAGTTGCTATTTTTCAATTTCTGAGTTAATTACATTGCTCAGATGGGTTTACAGAAACTCCACACAAATTCTACTTTACTTGCTGCTGACAGGTTCGATGACCTACACCAGAGTCTCAGGGTACCTTTTAATTCCATTGCTGACTTCGACAAGAGAAGCACTCGCTTCTGGCCTCTCTGAGCAACACAGCAAACTGTTTTATTTTCCTGGGTGATACTCCATAAATTACTATTTTGACAGACAAATGTCCAGCAAAGAGAGAAACCCTTTTAAAAACCCTGATAAGCACGTCCTGCAAATACTGGTGCATTACATCACTGACAACCTAGGCTTAGTTGCCCAGGCTTACATTCGTGCTTGCCCAGCCAGAACCACACAAGCCCAGTATCTGCTTATCTGCAGCAGCAATTATCATCCCACATTCCCCAGTATTAGAACACAGAGAAGATGCTATGTCTTGAGAGCAGGGAGGAAAGCTATTCACTAACTTGGCTGATACTCAGGCAGGTAGGCAGTCCAAGTCTCTAACCAGCTTTTAGGAGCTTTTAGGTCCAACCATCCAGGACAGCTGACCAGGAGCAAAAATATGAAAGACTTGTCCCTGAGTTTCCAGTATTTAGTTGTCTTCCAAGATTTAAAAGTACATGTGAATACATAGATGGAAATACACAAATCTGAACCCGCAATGCATATCCATTCCTCTGAATCTGCCCCATGTGAAATGGAAACTACACTGAGAAATGTTTAGCACCACTCCAGTTCCCTCCATTTCTAAGTGGTCTGGAGAATTATAACTTGAAGATTTGCACGTGTAGCTGGCAAACAGCTCAAAAGCCACAGAACCTGGAAAATACACAGAGGCTCTGAAAGGAAACATAACCAAAAAACCAATATAGATTTTAGCACACTCTGCCCACTTTCTCAGTAGCCAGCCTGAAGCAAACATTTGCCAGGGCTTGGAAGAAAGATAAAGGCAGAATTTCAAAATAGGCAAAAAAGAAGGAATGAGATACTTTGAAAAGTTTATTAGAAACATGAAGTTCTTTTTTAAAACATCATTGATTATATTAACATTCCCAATGAAGAATTTAAAAGTCATATCCTAGTATGTAATAAAATAATTTATAACTTATCATCACTAGAAAATATTCTCCACAATATGGTATTTAAATACTCAGTCCTTGCATTTGGTTGTGCAAAGAAAACTTGGCACAGACACAATGAGAGCATTTCCACAATGCAAATACAATAAGGAGCATTTAGACTTTCTCTTTGCAGCTTCTAAGGTTATGCATTACGTCCATTTTACAGATGAGAATCTGACCTCAGCAAGAGGGATGAAGTGCACTGTGAGAGCAGCACAGCTGAGAATTTTATCTCGGTGCCCAAAGGCAAATTGGCATTTGCCAATCTAAACATTGCCCTTTCAAATATGGGTATCTACAGCAGGTATAAAGTGTGAAAGGGAAGACAATCTTCAAGACATTTTCATATGTTAATTATCTCTGGGCCTACTTATAAATTTGCATTAACACCAGTCCATATATTTCCTGGAGCCCATAAAATAGTAGTAATCCATGAAAGCTTTACTGAATGCATATTCAAAATTTGCACCTGGATACACTGGATTTTTCCACCTTCACACGGCATACCACATGTTCCCCATCCAGCACAAACAGTGTGACAGGTCAGCCAGAGTCCAACGTGCAGAATGCCTCAGGTGCATAATAGAAAAAGAGATTCCAGTTTCTGGGAAGTATATCTGGCATTATTTTTTTTGAATTAACTTATTAAATGTATTTGCAAACATCCAAATGAAGGTTCTTTTAAATGCTTTACCATGCTGCTTTAAAAACTGGTCTCACTTCAGCACATGCAGTGGAAAAACAAGAGTAATGAAAGGAAGGGCATCATGTCTTTGAAAGGAGAGGATCATCAGCTTTCGAAGATCACACAGGGGCACATTGGTGCCACTGTCAAAGAAGCAAAATCTTTCATGGTGAGGCTTATTTTTCAGGGTTTTTTTCCCCATATTCTGATGCCACATGAAATTGCAGTCCTGCTTCAGTGATCACGTATTTTTCAAGGCTTTTAAATAATGCTTTCCACGTAAAAGAACAGTACAAACAAAAAGAAATCCTGTGCACTTCTCCGAGGGTCAGGTACCCATCACAGACTCATCTCCTCTTGATAAAACACCTGTGCTGGTTTAGGACTCCTCATGTCCTTCTTGATGTGTTCATTTGATGGAGACCCACTTGACAGGAGCTGAGGAAGTCATTCCAGGGTGGGGACAGCTACGACAGGAATGCTATCAACTACTGAAGCTCTACCTTAAAATAAACGAGGCAGCAACCACAACCACCACCAAACCTCTCTCCTGTTGATCTGTGGTGGCCCAGGCGGCATTTGCCCAAATTTCCAGTGCAAAGCCTGAAGTGTGAGGGAGGCTGCTCTGCTCCCATGAACGCTCACACAACCCGAGCACGCTCCCAGCACACAGCAGGTCGACACAACGGCACCGCTTGCTCACACAACCTCATTAATTACTGCGTTAGGCTGAACTGGTTGAAGGGCTGATTTTCCAAGACTCTTGTGTACAAAACTTACAGACAGGTTATGGGAAAGTAAATAAAGAGGGAGTGTGGGCATTTAAAATTACTTACGGTGCACACTATTTCCCTCACAGTTTATAACATCATAAACAAGCTTTATTCCATCACAGTGACACATGAGGTATTTGATTTAAAGCAATACCCTAAAAACCATCACTTAAAAAATACACAAGTCATGTGTATTGCACGTGCTTTTGAAAGAAAAGTCATGTTTTCATTATTTGGTTACAACTCTTTTTTTTTCCTTTTTTAGGAAAATGTTTAGAGAATTTACAATGAAAAAACCCCCACTGAAACCAATCCTTTTTCTCAGAAAAAAATTACTGCACCTCTAACTTTTAAAAGAGCCCCAATACATATATTCTAAAAATTTGTTTAAAATAATTTTCCTGACTTGAGACACTGTCTGCCAAGTTCCTGCTAGAAGCAAAATTTTATGGCTAACTGCCAAGCCTATGAATAAAAGGAGTTTATAGGGGAAATACTGACAGAAGAATAAACTATAGCAAGAGCAGCCAGTATAGGAAAGTCTTTCTTGTGCATTTTGTCTATCCATAATCTGCAATATTCGTAACTCTGGATTATGGGATATTTCACTCCTGCCTGCCTCAATTTCATACCAAGATTATCCATAGTGCCAGACCAATGATTCAATTACAGGTATTTATACCCCGTCACTGAGATGAGGCATCCAAACTCCTCATTTGTGAACAAGTGATTCCACTCATGCCTCACCCTGCTATTCAATACTACATGTAGCACTTTTAATGGTAATATCTCCATAAAAGTAATGCAAAGCAGATCACGGACCATAAGCAGATACAGACTGGCAACAGAACAAATGTCAAACGGAAAAATATTAAATACATATTGTTAGATGACAGCAATTATACAAATCCTAATTTTTATTTCTATAAGTGGAGCTAAGTTTATAAATTTTAAATTTCAAAGGAATTGTTTTGTTAATGTATTTGTTACCCCTGATTTTTAAGGTAGATATCACTTTTTGTAGAGCCATTTTAAATTATATATTGAAAGAGAGGATTTACTAAGCCTTTAACTGAAAAGCAGTCTGACTGAAATTCTGCCCAAAGTAATTCTAAAACTTGTCAGCCTGATCATGGTGCCTCTTTACTGTGGCATAAATCAAATTTAGCCAGATGAGTTTTCTCCTCAGAGAAAACAGTTCTTGCCCCTTTAACCATGAGCTGATCTTTGGGTGATATTAAACAACGGCATAACTGATCCAAAATCAAAATATCATATTCGTGTTTCTTTTTATTACTCATGCTTAACTTAGAGACAAATTTAATATTTAAGTTTGCTCAGCTCCATTGGTTCCAGCTGATTGCCTGCCCTTGAGGAACAGATTCATTCATTGTTTGGAAGGGGTCGCTTTACACAAGGGCAGCCCGACCTGAGGATGTTTGGAACCTCCCTTGGTGGGCACCTGCACTGCTAAAAGGGGTCCTGAAGCTGCTGCTGCCCTCTCAGAGGTGTAACTTTTGTCTGATCTCTGGTTATTCACAGTCAAAAGCTTGTACCAATTCTGACATCTCAAGCTTCCTCCAGCTATGCTCCCCCACAGGCACCAAAACGCACTTGAATTCTTCAGGAAGTTTTTTGGGGTTTTGTTTTTCGTTTGTTGGGGTGGGGTTGGTTGTTGTTTTTTGGGGGGTTGTTGTTGTTGTTTGCTTTTCTTGGTTTTGGGTTTTTTTTAGATAAGAAAAAAATAAATCCCAAAAACCAACCAACCAAAAAAACCCCCAAATATTAAAATCTCCTGCCTATATCTCGTCTTGCAGAGAATCTCAATATGCAGAAGTTCTGAGGGCAGATTTTGGATATAACTTATGTACAGGTTAAAAAAAGACTGTTGCTGAGAAAAAAAAGGTCCACGTGCAGAGAACAGTTTCCCAGAAATGTATTCTATGTGGGATTAAAAATGTAATATTCTCTTGTCATTCCTTTCCACTTTGAGTCAAATAAAATATAATCCACCGAAACTCATTTGATATCTAGTGAATAGTTTTCCTTTTATTGATTTTCTAGCTTCCAGCTTGGGGAGAAAAAAAATCCGTCTAGGGAACAGTTACAATGGCAGCACAGGTCTAGATCCAATTCCCAAAGAAGCAAGAGAAAAAGCCACTGACTTCAAATACAGGAAGATGAGGGCTTAATTACACATGTGGGGTAACGACATGTATTTCCCCCTTTTGGAAAAATGTTAGCACAACTTGCTTTCTCTTCTGCGTCCAAGTTCCTGGCTTTTAGTTCTCCAAAGACAGGATTACCCAACAAATAGCATTCATGGGAGAAAAAGACAATTTCATCTATCTCGAGCCTGACTCTGATTTCGTTCCAGACCTCTACTACTGTGTGTGTTTCACCAGAGTATCTTTAGCACTCGGCACAGGGCAGCAGGCCTGGATATGGAATATTAGCACGACTCTTTCCATATCTGCTCAGTGCCAGTGTTTCCTATTATCAGTCCAATATTTTATGGTTATTGTATGAGCTTCCCAGCAGTACCTTCTCAAGTTCTGTAGCCTGAAACCTCCATTAACAGATGCTAAATACAATAGTTGTTTTTCACTTTTAGATCTTGTGAAAGCCCATAAAAATGAGTGGTCAGTTTGTCCAATTTTCTGAAGAAATTTTCCAAGATTTGAACGGGCAACATATAAAACCACTAAAAATACTCTTGGCAGCTCATTCATTTGGATTATGTTCCTTCTGCCAAGCCAACTAATGAATAGCTTATTCCAAGATAGGACTTCCGCATGAATTTTTTGTAGTAAAGGTAAGAATATCTATTTATAAAATTCCCTGGTTGCTTGTATTTGAAGGGTTTGGACAGGGGAGGAGTTTTTGGGGGGTTTTGTGGGTTCTGGGTTTTATTATTAAAAGGGATATTAGCATTTCGACTTAAGGAAAATTTGTGTAAATAAATTAACCAACAAAGTCCCTTTTTGTTTTTAATTCTGCCATATACTCTGGTAAATGAAAGATAAGCAAAATATCACTGTCAGGCACTTAGTGAGTAAAGCTTGATATAAAAGCCATTGAAACTGGTGGAAAGTATCTCACTCACTCTGTTGGGTTTCGTGTAGGACCTACAAGAACCCCTGAATTCCACGTCAGACACAGCCCAACTACAGACGTGGATGTGATTTCTTACACATATGGGCAGATAAAGATCAAAGAGGGGAAAAATCTCCTACATACTTTTCTCAACTTCATTTCTTTTACCAGTCTCCCCTGGCTATAAAGTATCTGTTTAGAGTCTAGAATTATGCTTCTTCAAATGCCCTCAGAAAAGATCCACTTAAGAATACATTTTTACCCACACACACATGGATTTTAAATGGTGGTTTTTGCAATATCTTTAGCATAGCAAAGTTCCTTTTTTGGCATGAAAGAGAGAGATCTTTTATGTCTTTTCCCATATTCCATATACAAATTTATTTTGAAAGCCTGAAAAAGCTTCCTGCTTGGTTGCGCACATCTTTTTCCACTGAAATACATAAACCTAAATTAATTAAGTGAAGCTTTCCAAAGAGCTGGGAGATCAATGAGCTGTGCAGCCCACAACACACAGTTAACAGATTTTATACGAGTACATTCACTGTCAAATTTCAAACACTTTTGAATGTTCCACATTTTATGGCATTACTTATTTTTCTTCTTAAAATAGATCCTCAAAAGAGGCTTTTTTTTCCTTAAGATCTTGCTCACCATTTATCAGTCAACTCAAAGACCACAACATAATTAGTTTATCATATTTATCTCCCTGAGCACAAAGGGAGATCAGCACCCATATTTTTTCCTCACTGATGCACTACAGCTATAACTTCCTTGGTTTTTCCATGCACATCATTCCACTCTATTAGGAATTATCTGAGTAGCAACTCATGGGTTGAAAAATAAAGAACAAGCTTCCCAGCCTTTGTGGAGATGACAAATAGCTAATGGTAAAAGTATAAATTTGGCTTGTGACCTCATTCTCCTTTCCCCTTTGTATGTTCAAAGCCAGACAAGAACAACAAACAATAAGGGAAGCTAACTACAAGGACGAGGAAATGCTGGGTTTGGAAGGCTTTGCAATCCAGGTCAGCAAATAGATTTAAAAACAAGCTAGGCAAATATCCACCAGGAAAAGTTCACCTGGATTTGATCCTGCCTTGGAGCCCAGGTACTGAGCACGGTGTCTTCCAGAGCCATTCTCCCTCTGATCTGTCCCAGATACTGCGGTAGGAGAGAAGGGCTGAGGTACAGCTACTCTGAAGAAGCAGTCAGGATTCAGAACACAAAAGTAACGAAAGGCCTGGCACTGTTTTCATCCACAGGCCTTGCAAGGCTCATGTTTGGCTTGCAGACAAGGTCCATCTCTCAGCTATCTGTTCTTTCAAAGATGTGTGTCCTGGCTTATGCCTGCCAGAGGGAGGTCATTTCCAAACACTCTATCTCACGATGTATTTCCCACTTTAGGCAGCATCCTTCAAATCATCTAACTACTGTTTTGCTCTAGTCTTCCATCACAAATCGACTTTGTGTTTCTTATTTAACATAAAAGCAGCTTGGATGAATCAAGACCATACCATTGTCTTCTGGAGGCTGGCTATATATACCTATTCCCAGATGGTCTGTCTGGAAACAAATATATTGCACACCCAAAACTACTTCTCTTTTGGGGCTTTTAAGCTTGCTGATGAACTGTTCCTGCCCAATTTAGATTGTTAATTTAAGTCCCAAATCCTCATTTGCACTATAAATACCACCTATTGTACAGATATATTTTCTCATTCTCTTGGCCACCATGGATCAACAGCTTTCTTTAGAAACTCCTCATGAAACACCAGGAAGCATCATTAACGCAGCTGCTATATCCACATTCATCTTCACTCTGCTTCACCTCAGCTCTCAGCACTTGCACGTGGCCACGTGAAGGTATTGGGCTGCACTCTGTGTTACACTGGAGAGCTACAAAAGTCCCAGGGGAAGAAAAAGGAGTGAAGAGGGGTAACCACCTAGCACTCGTCTATTTTCTAAATCTGAACTGTTGTGGGGGCCAATCCCTGCCCTTCTTTCCTGACACCCCTTGTTACAGAGGATCTGACCTTAAGTTAGGCTTTACATTTGTGGTGTACACAATCATAAACCTACGGCACTACTGAGCCAAAGACATTTGCCTCAGCACTGCTTTTCTGTACATTCTGGGGCACCAGGTAAATCTGGATTGGTCCCACTGCTTTTATTTTCTCTCACTCAAATAGTTGATTGCTGTTGACACCTGGGTCTCCTGCCTTGTGGGCATCCATGCTGCTAGAGGGACAGTTTAACACCATCTATGCATTGTTGGTCTGGGTCTTACAGCTACACAATCAGAATTCATCTTAGATGCCAACAGAGGGTTTTGAAAACATAACTACGAAAACATGAGAAGGATTTTAAATCTACTTTGTGTAATTTGGCTGAAGTTATCATGTTGCAAGGAGATCTATTCATAGGCAATCCTATGGGGGTTTTTTTCGCCTAGTTCTCACTAGGGAATGTTTTGGAAGAAAAGTATAAAAAGACATTGTTTCCTTATTATATAATACTCCTGACTTATGCCAAGAATATTCTCATCATAAGCGTGTTCATAATCTCAAAGACTGAGCTATTGCATTACTTGTGTCTATACAAATAATGGGCTTCTAAAAATACGATTCCTTGACAGTTTTTGAAAGGTGACTTACATATGATTAAAAAGCTGTGTGCTTGTGTTTGCATTTCTGATTTGTAAATCCTATCCAGTAATTAAAAGCAGATCTCAAGTGTGTCTGCACACATACAAAGTGAGTACAAATCTAAGTCAGAGATGCATTGAGGGAAAATACAAAAATCCAATTTTGCTGGCACATAACTGCTTAGACACTACCAACAATTTTCCCAAGTAAGAGAAAGTTCCTCAGTTAACAGTAAAACTGATCATGTTTTTAAAGGAAATCTCCTCTAAAATTGTAACTGTAAAATGCTAATAAAGGGATTGATAAACAAAAGAGCACTGAAATGCACCATCACACCAACCATATTTTGATAAAACGCATGAATATAACACCTGAAGCAGCTAATACATGCTTTGTTGGAAAACAGGGATAAAGCACTGATTTGCTGATTTGGGAAGAAAGACAGGCTGACCATGTACTCTGACCTCTTGTAACACCAGCAACAGAATTTACTCTTCCTGCTTTACTGAGCAACACAACTCAAATATGTTATTTCTTTCCAGTTTTTCAGATGCAGAGAAAGAAGCACATCCTGAGTTGGACTGAAGGGATACTTTTCAATTGCATAGCTAACAATTTTTATTATATCCCCAAACCATAATTCGGAACCCAAGCTATTCCATAGTTCTTGACTAAAATCAAATCTCCCAGTACAGATAATTTGCTTGTGTCTCTTAAATGCCACATTTTTTGCATTTACAGTTATGAACTCATTCAAATCTGCTCCTTACAAACAAGTTTGGAATAAAGAAGTGTTTTATTTAACTGACACAGATGTCAAAGATCTCAGTCTGTCAGTACAAACCCTTTATACAAAGTGAGAGAGCTGAAAATTTACCCGGACAACAGAGAAGTACTAAACAAAAAAAAAGCAGAGAGAAAAAAAAATTTTTACTTTCCTGTTTTTACCATATTGAATGCAAATGTTGTCCTTGTCCACTATGCAGAACAGGAGGCTCACACATTTTGATGGAGCTGGGCAAAGAACAGATTCCTTACCAAGACTCATGACTAAGGAAAATTGGATGGGATGCGTAGACAGTTAATCACACTTCTGGAAGAATGCGTGGCAGCTTTAGAGGACAACATTGTGTGCATTATTTTGCCTCTTCAAAGGAATAACCTTCAGCTGGAAGAAAAGGGGCACAGTTTGGAGGCTGGCAACCTCACTGCCAGTCATGGTTGGGTACCCAAGGGACAAACAGAGTTTAGAAAATGCTTATGCTCTACCTCTTCCCCTGTTTTAGCAAGACCCTGGAGTAGGGACACTTTGCAACAGAGTAAACCACTGCCTCCTTCATCCTCCTGGCTGAGTTTGACCAAGAACTAAAAGATAGTGAAAGTTAAACTGCTTCTCCAAAACTGCTTTTCCATCCCTTGCAATGCAAAAACCTGTGTGCAAAGAGAGCGTTTCAGGTTTCACTCTTGCTGCAATAACTGCTCCCTCATTCAACTTCTGGGCCTAGCTGAGAAACTGGGAAGCATCTTCAGCAGCAGAGCAGAGAGCTCTGTGCTGTGATCGTAGCACACAGTGCTCTAGTAGCCCATCTGTGTCGGACGGAGCCAAAATCCCCGCTCAACACCGACTGTAAACCCAGCTTGTCATAACGTTAACCTCCCAAGCGAGAAAAAGAATTGTCTTTAAAAAAACCACGGTCCTTTCTGCCAAGCAATCCCTTTAACTGGCCCAGTTGCTTTGCATAAATCCCAGCAATGCTAGGGGAAAAGCTCCGAAGACTGACTACGCCCTTCGGTAATTCAAAACCACGGAGCAAAGAGATCCTGTTGTAACGTACGTGGTATTCCAGGATTATAATTTTTGCTTTGAGCCACCTTTCAACGTAGACCAAATGGAAGCAAACCTCATTCCAGAGTGCTACGAAGCCAGTTTTGTGTCTCTCACAATTATGTTTGAAACCATAATGACAGATTACAGGAAATGAACATATGGACAGGGTGATTTATAAACACTTTTAAACAATGTAACTTTTATCAGTTCTGCTACATCAATCACCAATCTAGGAACAATTATTTTTTTGTATAAGATACTCTCAAGAGTGGTCAGGACAGGATTTGCTGACAGCCTATCTTAAAAACAGAATTATGAATTGCCTTCACTTTCTGTGCCAAGGTAGTGGTTCCATACAGATAAGGGAAATCGTGTGCTTCTCACAAACACAAGAGCACAAGCAGAGAACCGAGAAAACTTTGCTATGCACACCAGCAGAGAGGCAGCCCTGTCAAATAAACCTGGTGCCACACTCCAGTACCAGGTGTGGCTGGGAGTGGTTAATGGTGGTTATAAAACTGTTTAACTTTTGCAGAGCATTTTATCTGGTAGGTGTAACTTTAAAATCAAGATTTACAGAGTCAATAATTCATATGATAAATGGATATAAATGAGTGGCAGATTTCAAGTAACTCTCATTAAGGAAGCAACAAAGGGAATTAGGAAGTAGGTACAACTACTAATTAATAAATATAAACAGCTAAGGTGAGCACTTAGTGGTCAGTAAGGATAAGAAAATAATTACAACTGCATTCACAAATGGTGAAACTGATTTTGAAACACCCTCCACAATTTTGGTTGTTATATTTTTATAAATTGTTAAAAAGCTGAAGGTCCAAAAAGTAGTAATAAAAATGGCCTAAGGGCTGCGACAACATCTTACCTATGAACCTTCACAAGCAGAGAGAAGACAGGATTATAGTGTTGAAACTGAAACTGCAGGAAGGAAACTTAATCTATAGATTTTTAACACAAAGATCACTGCAGCTGGAACCATGCAGCAACAACAGGCCCCCAACACAGCAAAATGTGTCAGTCAGTGGCTTACACACTTAAGGCTTCTTTCTAGAGAACAGGAGTAATCAGAGGATGGATCTACCAAACTACCTGGTATGAATCAAAACATTTTAGAGGAAAGGAGGGGCACATTAAAAAATCAAAACCAAAACCAACAAAACCACAGGAAAAGAATAAGACTCTACAATGTAATTCATAGATGACTTCAAGCTCCCAAATCAAAATTTATAGCTCCTGATTTCAAGAATCTGAAATGGCTCTCTGCTCTTGAATATCAGATCCTATATGTTGGATAGGCAGAAACTTAAGAAAACATCAATAAAAACTACTTGTACATATATATATTAAAAAAATCTGCCTTTGCCATAAAACAAGAAAACCCCATGCTCTGAATCATGTCAGAATTTCAGAAGTGAAAAAATGTGTTCAAAGAAACTAATTTTCAGTACAGTCTATGTCCTTTACTCTAATCATTGTTACTAGCAGCTTCTCACCAAGGGAACTACTGGGCCAATTAACTTATAGGGAAAAAGAAAAAAAGAACAGAATTATCCATGTTCCTCTGACAGCAAGGAGACAGCAGTATTTTAACGGAGCAGCAGAGGGCACCGAAGCATAGTAAAGCTCAAATATCCCGGTGAAGGGAAGCTGCCTTTAGGTGACAACACACGTGCAGCACGGACAGGTGCTCAGGACAGAAGATCTGGCACCCACTTTGATGCCTGATGGGGAGTGTTTGGGTGAATAACTTCCTGACTCAGTTTCCCAAACAATAAGTGAGGTTATGTGCAACTTACCCTGACCCCACACAGGGCAGGTTTGTGTTTCAAAAGTTAATGAGGATGTGACATTCACCTAACTGAAGAGACAGCTGGAGAGAGTCCAGTTAGTAGCCTTTGAGAGAAAATGCTAATTAGACACTAAATAATACCCCTGCAATATACTCTTTACAGCAAACACAGACAGTCACAATGCAAAACCAACTGTACTTCAAATTATACTTTGAGTTTTACCACTTCAAGCAGTCAAATCACAAGGTCTCACATATCAGGGCATGAAAGCCAAGTGTGTAATACTTCCTTTGGAGAGCTGCCCAGGGCAGAATGGCCTCACTGCTCTTCTCTTTTGCCTTCAGACATGTTCCAGCAACATCCTCTGCCTGTTCCAAGATGACCACCAGCTAAAGGGAAATATTTAACTGCAGCTGAAATGGTCAATAAGAATATAGCTGGAGAAGAAAACTGAAGAAAGCTGTCATAAGTAACCTAGTTGGAGATTCTGAGTTTAGTTATAAACTTGAAAGAGTAAGCTTCTTGTTTTCACTTTTTATCTCCAAGTGCTGCTATCACACACAAAAATCAAAATGCAAGAACAGCTTGCAGTTGGCCAGTGCTTTTCCACATTAAACCTACACACACAAAAAAAAAAGAGTAAAATATGACAATCTGTTTTAGCAGGGAAGTGGCTAATAACCTACACAAAAAAGGGTGAGGAGGAAGACAGATGTTTCTTATTTTCTTTAAACTGTTTTCAACCTTCTTTTTTATGTGCTTTGGTGAAAAAGAAAAAAGAAGCATTTCTATTTCTATAATGTACAGCAACCTCCCACAGAGACGGGCATCCCACAGGAAATTTCTATCAGTTATCCGCTACCTAGATTTCTGTTCCATGAACTTGACTTACTTTGATTCAGAAAATTTGCATTTTCTGAAAATGAATTATTCTGACATTCATTTTTCAGCACTCCAATCATGGACTGCTGCCCTGCAGCCACCACGAGCAAGCTCACGCAGCCCCAGAGCGGAGCTGATGGGCTGTGAGGACACTTCTCAGACTTTATACAGTGATGCAATACCAGTTTAGCCACAAACGAGGGCTGGCACACAAGCAGTTGTCACGGACTTTGTTGTGAGGCCTCCCCAGAATGGCAGGAAAACAAGCAGGCAGTAGAAATCCTTTTACAAGTCCTGTCTGTTCTGGTTTTCACTCTGAACTAACTCATGCTGCTGGGTCAGGAGAAGACCCTATCCTAGCCCAAAAAAGGAGATTTCTCAAACAACATGCTCAAAGGATAGCTCTGTCTGCTCTCCATCTTCCTCTGCAATAATAATGAGGTGAGAGAGATTTGCAGCCTCTCAGACCATGGTGCTTAACCCATCTGGAGGCCTTCGGCAAGCAGCACACTTTGGGGCAAACTGGTGAAGATTAAAGCACCACGACTGGCTTGCAAGATGGTGAAAACAACAAGTGCTTTCTCCATGTGTGAGGTAGGGGCTGCAATTCCCTAGTGACACCTTGCCTGGGAAAGGTTCAGGGAGGAAAGCCTCCAATAATCCTTCCTGTGCCTGTGCTGTGAGCCACACACCAGCGACTGCGTTGCTGGGTCAGTCTGCTGTGTATTCTTTCCATTTGACAAGGGTAAACTACTCCAAAAAGCTGTTTGCTTTCTTACTCTGCATGCACCCAGAATATATTAGCTTAGCCTTCCCAAACCTCAGCTGAACTTGTGAGTCAATTACCAAAGTCGCTACTAACCTTTCTTCACTCAGAGGATAAATTGTGCAAGCGTGGTATTCAGATTTCAAAGAAATATCAGTTGTACAATTGCCCACAAAGTCTCTCCCGAGTCATCAAAGTAAGCAAGAGCAAAATCTAACATTTTTTTTCTGTTTTACGAAGATCATCACTGCTCTTCAAAGCATGCTTTGGGATTAAATATTTTTAAAACATATATACAAAACCAGTTAATTACAAATTCCCACACGTAAGGGTTAATCTGAATTTTTAAAATGTATTCTTATTCAAGAAATGCCTTTTTCAAAGAACAGTGCCTCCTATCTCTCACAGACTTCTAAAAAGCCAACTGTTTTATTTCAGGAACAATGACTCCAAGTTTAATCAGGTGAAAAGAGGTATTTCAGAAAGTTGCCTGGCTTTATTCTAATTACACACAAAAATTGCTGTATGTAAGTGGAACAATCTGGTTTTGAGCCATTTATGGTAACCCATCAGCCAAAGCCTCAGCTGAATGCAAATCATCCACAAGACAGAACACCAGAAGTGGAGATATGAGATTAAAATAACAAACTGGGTTATTTCACTTTTGTGCTGTCAAATAATGCTTCTTCCAGAAGCTTGTTTAAAAGCTGTGCCCTTAAAAATTGCTCTGGGTTATGTTCCTGATGATTTTTGGCACCAAACCCAATGTTTCTCCATATTAACTTATTAACAACGAATAGAAGTAAATCACCAAGTTAAGGGAAAAAGTACTTGCTACGTATTTTGAAAGTTTATAAACCATGTTGATTCCTTCCCTTGGCTTCTCTCCAGAGAAATTTACGGCGGCAGCTGAACTGATTTACTACCTGCAGGAGATTTTAAGGTAGGTCCAACTTAGACACAAACACGAAAGCCATCCTGGTCTCACCGTGAGAGCTGTACTTGCAGAGGAATGTACAAAGGTGCTCTTGGCAGAGGGAAGAAAGGCTTGAAGGAACTCCAGGAGAGGGAAGACTATCAGTCCTGGCACAAGGACAAAGCAACTCTTCTGGCCTGATGCTGCTTTCAGGGCAGAAAGAGCATCTTTTACAACACTGGGCTCCTCCTGCTCAGTCACCACTACACTGTCTGCTAGAAAATGTGGGTCAGCAGTGGCATCTCCAGTGCCATTCTCACCATGAACTGTACCTGAGATGGGGGAACAGAGAAGGAAGTCAGGGGTATTATATAAAAAGCTGAACTACCTTTCATTGAAAGAAGATGGAAAAGAACACAGATGTTTAAAATAGCAAACGAGACCAGCTCTTTGGTCTGTACAGGAGAGACAGAGGAGTGTCTGGGGCAGAGAGTGTCACAGCAAGGCAGTGAGTGTTACAGCCTGCAGGAATAACCAAGGGCCCAGGACAATGATGGTGTTGCTGGGTTAAGACTCCCAAAAGCCTAAACCTGTACCAGAAAGCCCCCTACAAGTTTCACAACTGACTCCAATGACAACAACATTTGTTTCTTAAAAGGAAAAAAATGAGAAACAGCTGTCCCTGGACTTCAGAAGCAGGTGTGATGCATCACTTCAGACAGAGAAGAATGAAAAACCTGATGGGGAAAGTTATGTAACTTGCAAAAAAAACCCCAAACCAACACACCAACCAAAAATCTATGACGAGTACAGAATATTTCATTTCAACTCTGTCAAGCATGTTGTATTTTTTCCCCTCAGCTTGCATATCTGATTCTTAACTTTTAATTAAGTAGCAAGAGAAATAAACTTTCCATTCTTCTTTGAAATGCACATTTTAGTGAAAATTTATGTTGCCGTATCTCAGTTACAGCTTCCATAACTTCTTTATTACTTGAGTTAATTAAAGTTAACTTTTATTAGGAGGGTAACTTAATAAAAAAGAACCGGTGAGATAAAAACGTAATTGAAATAAGAACCCTGAGATGGCCAACAGCACAAATTACAAAAACACAAGAATGCCGAGCTAAATTTGGTAAGCTGAACTTCAAGGTGACAGAGCAAACAAAGAACCCACAGTGTCCACAATTTGGCTATGAAAAGCAGTACAAGAAGCATTACAAATCTTTCCCTCTAACCTATTGAATTACATGTTTGTCATTCCTAATTAGTTTTGTCATTGAATATACACATGGAGAAAAGATTTATTAAAGAAAAATAACCTTAGGTACACAGTGGATCATTTATTCTAATTAAACAGCATTCCAGACAGAAATACAGTTTCAGCTATAGCCCATTTCATCAACAGAGGATGAAAACAGTGCAGATGAAAGGACAAACAGAAATACAGGCCCAATTCTACAATAAGAGCAATGTGGGGGTTACCAGAAGGAACAAGGGTTTCCTGAGCACAGCAGCGATGCAGCTTTCACTCCAGCTACTTCAGCAGCTACCAGAGGGTTACGGGAGGTCCAGTATGAAAAGATGTGGTGCACAGCTACTCCACTCACACCCAGTTTGTGCCCCTGCCTGGGGACAGAGCTAGGAGCAGCTAGCAGGAAGAGGCACTTCACTGGGAATAAATCTTATGTGAACTAGGGCTCCCCCCTCCAGTATCCTCAGTATTTTGTGGTCTTCTGAAAATACCATCATTTACCAACATGAAAGCAACTACAACAACACGCTTCAGGCACATTCGTTTTAGAAGAGAAACGTGAAATCTGATCTCTGGTCTCAAAAGCAAAAATTAAGGTTTCCTGCATTTCGCTTTCAAGAATTTCCTCACCTTACTCGAATCCTAAACATCCCTGACCAGGATGAAGTATTGTTCCACCACATCGGAGAGCGATGAAGACAGCAGCGTTGACCAGGATCTCCTCTGGCACACCAAGCCAGCAGAATGATTTCTGCCCAGAGCATTAAAAAGCTGTTGCTCTAATGGGCAGTGTGACAGCACCAGAAACACTCCACGGGCTGGAAGGCACTCGGAGAGTTAAAATAATGAGCATGCATGAGCAGCACTGATTCTTCTGTCACTGCCACTGGGTTATAATGAAGCACTTCTCACACGTCCCCCGGCAGCTCCAGCTCCTGCACAACCTGACAGCAGGTCGTGCCAGGAGGGACTACCGTAAAGCAACCCAGAGCCAAATTATTACTTCACACTAGCTCGTTCCACCTTAAATTAGTGGGATCATTTCTTTAATGAAAGTTTTCTTGGCTTCTGTTGCACTTGGGAGAAAATGGATACAATAAGCGGGTTAATACACAGCATGGTTTAAACACTGGTGCATGTTATGGCTTCCAGGCTGCAGTAACAGCTCAGCCCACAGAGCATCTACCAGAAGTATCTACCCAAATAACTTTAAAGGGCTGTGTTTTCATTTTGCAGTAATTGCAGCTTTGGAATCATTATGGCTCATTATAGCCATTCCTGTTCAAAGAGCCTAAACAATTCTGGATGCTGCAGACCCCACAGATCCCCCTTTAGCCATTGTGTGGTTGCCTAAACATGCTGCAATATATCATTAATTCAACCACTTTCACTCTGTAATACCAGCCAGGCTATTACAAACATAAAATAATATATAGTGTTATTAACTTGGGAAACAATTAATAGTATATAATCCTTCAAATTTGAAAGGTTTTTGCTTGCTTGGGTTTAACTGTATCTGCAGCAAGCATTCACTACAACAACCCGTACAAGTTTCAAAAAATGACACAATATATTAACACAAGACTCATTAAGATTAAGCTGACAGAAATCAGCAGCTAAAACTGGTGAAAAGGTATTTTTGAATACAGCAGAAGTCAAACAGCAAGAGAAAAAAATGCAACCAGCCTCGTTGGTAAGCCCAGCGTCGATGTAGAGACCTGTTATCAGGGCAAACAAAAATTCAGAAAGGGAAAAGTGGGTATTTATTTGGAGAAGCTGATAAGCTAGTGAGTACAACTAAAACGCCATCTTTCCCACCATATTAACAGCTCTTTAAAGGTTTTAAAAACTTGACTGAAGTTGATGGTCACAGAAACAGAAGAGGAGGAGCTTTTTCCTGGTACATCAATAGGTGTGCGCAGGCTTTTCTTCTCAGATGAAGTCAGACTGTTTCACACTTTGGAGCAGGAGATACCAAGGCAGAGGAGTCCAAGTGCACAGTAACAAAACTGCAAGTGAAAAATGTTATGAATGCTGACTGCATGGATAGATCTGTGCCTCTAGTAGCATCTTTCCTTCGCTTTTTTTCCAATTCTGCACAGAATTTTTGAGTTTTCCCTCAGAAAATACACAATGTGAACGCTGCTCTCCAAGCCAGGGTGCAGTATTCCCAGATTTCAGCCCTACATCTTACAAGCAGGCCCTCCATACCTCCAGCACAGACATAAACAGCATTTTTCACAGCACTTTAAGTATTACTACTCATTATTATTCGCACTATGCTTTGCACAGATGTGATAAACCATGATGTGGCTTGTAGTCACAGACAGTTCAAGGGTATAAATGCTGGTCTAGCAGAAGTTCACAAAGCCATGCCCACTTCAGGGAGCAGCACTTACATTCTGACATGGTCAAACAGGAACACTGAATCTCTCTGTAACTCCTTCAGCAACTGCCTCCATTTTCAAGTCAATGTGATCACCAGAACTGATGGACTCTACAACTCCCAAAGGTCTCTGCCTAAGGGGAACCACAAATATACTACAAAGGAGGGCACTACAAGATTAATGATCTGTCCTGTCTCCTCGTATTTCCTTGTTTGGGCTCTCACCATGTTCCCCAAGAAACACTTGGAGAGGTTGAAGTCATTTCAGCCACAGAAGAATAGTACAAGGATGCTCAGCTTGGTTCAGCCTCAACTCCTGCAGCATAATGTCCAAGCACAGTACAAGCACTATTTGGCAAGATCCAGCCACATAGAATTTGAACTTGGAACATTAGAAAGAGTTTATAATATTAAATTCAGAAAGAAAGCCCAAGGAGCAATGAAACAGTAAACTGGGATGGTGCATATTTTCCTGTTATATGTGAAGCTATTTGCTTTTACCATAAAAGGGACTTTGCATATAGCTCACGAGGAACTTGCACACAGCCACGCTCTCCAACGTGCTCCAGCCAATAGCAAATTCCCTGCAATCAGGGATGAGTCAAAGGGAAAACGCTATCCAGAGCCACGCGCCAACAGACGACCGATTATACATCGGTCCCACAGGCTGCTTTGCAGCCAATTTAAAAACCAGCAGCATCAGAGCCAGCCAAAGCAGCAAACCAGTGCCAAGTCAGTGCTATAATTGTTTGTGCCATTAAGCATAAAGAATGCCATTGCTTCCTAATCTTATAGAGGAAAATGCAGCATGGGAAAGATGACAATTACTATGTGATAAATTAGTTTAAAAACCCTATGCTCTCATTACATCACTGCTCACACATGAGAAAAGGCATTCTGAGGGTAGTCTTATTTTTAAATTTTCCCCTCCGAAGAAGTGAATTATGACATCATGGATGAAGCATATTTTAAAAAAAAATAGGTTTTCAGGGATGGTTCCTGCTTTGTTTTCTCCTATGAAGCCACATAACATCACACATAAAAATAAAGCAGGAGTGAAACACGAGTACATTTCATCTCTGAATTTGGAGAAGGCATTCAGCCCTGCCTAGTGCAAGGCTCCCTAAGAGAGATACTCCAGTAAGCCAGCACAGAATAGCAGTAAAGGACCCTTTCTCCATGCATTAAAAATACTCAAGAATTTTCCACACTATGCACAGAATCACCTGATGGGAGGAGCTCTTTTGCCTTCTTTCTGTTCTGTTGTTACATGTACTCATCACGGGTGCACTGCTCTATTATCCCTGTGTCTGGAGGGAATCAGCAGCCAAAGTGGGAATGTGTTACAGGTATCTACTGGAGTAAGGGTGTGCCTATTAGTGCCTGTGCTCTGTGAAGTGAACCACAATGCTGCTACATTTTTATATGTCTGTGAGTCTGACACAAACTATAAACTCTTCTCCAAAGGGAAAGATAAGATGAGAAAATTTTGATGCCATAAACTGAAGTCAATTATGTTACCTCACCCTTCACCATAAACAAGGAAAACATAAAAAGAGCAAAGGGTCCTAAAGAATCTTGGCAAATTCAAGTTTCAAACAGAATACTTACTTACGTATATTTCTTTTAACTTAGAAGTCTACAAACTCTACGATGACATAAAACATTTATTCTTTTTAGCATCTAAGGGGATAGGAATCACTATCTCGTTCTCCTCCAATTCTTTCAGGGAAGTACAGCATCTCTACTCACTTTGAACCAATAATTCTGGAATAAAAGACTCTAATCCCTATCACTATGAGTCATCCCATCCCACATTTTTCAGCACTTAGGTGCGATACATGGTTTGGGTTTTTCCCCTTGTCAGTCTGTTCCACTGTCCCTTTGAAAGGTACTGCAAAACCTACTCATTTTAAAGATTGCATCTTGATTCATTTCCCTGCAATGTATTTTTATAGGTGTACTAGCACCACAGTTCTCCAAGCTCCATGGTCAATAGACTTTGGAAAAGAAACAGTTTTGTCTTTCTTCTCATATTGTATTGCAGGAAACCCTATCACCCTCCTGAATCAAAAAATATAGATCTGTATCCTACAATCTCTAATATGAGCTCCCACTGATTTCAATGGCTATTTTTGTTCTATCAGGAGCAGCAACACCCAGCCCTTAGGCTGAGAACTCTGGTATCAGTCCCCAGTCCTGCTGGAGCACTGTTCCTGTCCCACAGGAAGAGGTGCCACATACAGTACGTTTCCATCCTGCCTGTATTAATCTTTATTTCAGCACCTACTTAAGCAGAAATGTAGATAACAGCGTTGTGTTTGCAAGGAGCAAGAACCCAACCTCTTCTTGGACCAAGTGGGGGTAACTGCATACAATTTTTATTATTCCAAAAACAGAGTCCCCAGCACTCAAAGATCCATGCCTCCTTCCTTTCAGTCCAAAATCTTTGGTAAAATCCTGTTCTATACAGAGGAATTACGACTGAATTAGAAATCTGCAGAAATATTTTGCTGTCTCTGGAAATACCAGGACCAATTTCATGATCATGACAACATTTACTACTAGAGTGTCCATGTAGCTATTTGAAGTACTTTCACAATCGACCAAAGGCGATTTTCCAAAGGTTACTACCAAGGACTTCAGTATTCAGTTGTTCCTTACAAAGGCAGAAAAACAGCAACTATCTCAGATGTTATCTGTGGGGGTTTGATACCTACACATGCCATGCACATGTGCAAAATACATGCATCTACTCAAGCTGATAGGCTCACCCAGTGAAACCTACTCAAGGCAGTTAACACAGAGATTATCCCTCAGCTTCATGCCACTTTTCAAAGCAAACAAGCAATTGAGAAGTCTCCCAGGTCTCTAAGATACAAAATTGAGTACAACCCACAGCAGCGCTGCAGCTGATCTCAACTGCTGGATCATGGCTGATCCCTGCTGCCACAAACCTGGGAACCTCCCCCAACAAACCTGGGAACATGGACTTTAGAACTGAAATGCCAGGAAGCAAACTGTCAGCCTGGAACCTCCCATGCTCTCTGTATCCACACACAGGGATGTGCACACCTGAAAACCACTGCTATCCCACTGGCAAGGGAAAACCAAGCACGAAAGTAACATCCAGAAATGCATAATGATCATGAAAGCCCCAAAGACTGCAAAGCTCCTTAAGTCTGGACTTCCTGAGCCTGGACATATTGAGTATTTGCCCAGCCATTGGGTTCTACAGCTCTTTCACACACAAACTTTGTATGTTCTTATTCACATACTCAAACCAATGACTCAGAAACCTTTGGTCTAAAAAGAAAATTATTTTCTTTTAAATTCTGAAAGCATTACATCATATTGCTTATCTAAATTATTTTATAAATTCAAACATTAGCCCTGTCACAATCACAACATTTATATTTAAGGCTCTTTTCAGTCATAGCTTGTTCATTTTGTTATTTCAGTAGAGTTGTCTCAGTGAAAACTGACTTCACTCACTCAGTTCTCCATGAACAAAAGCTAACTATTAACGATAAGAGAGAGCTGGTTTATAAATCAAACTGAAGCCCATTAGTGAGTGGTTTTGAACAAATATATGAACAACTACTGCCTTGAAGTCAATTCTTATTTTCCAGACAATCTCCAAGTGATAGTTTTAAAAATAAATTACAGAGATAAGAGAAATGTGTTATTTAAAAAGAAATCACGAACAATTATGTACTCTCTCCTCTTAGTAAGACTGCATAAAAAAAAAGCTCAAAAGCTTACCCAATAATCCCACGTATGCAATGAAGGCCTGCTACTATGAAAAAAATTGTAGCCACAAAGGTCTTTTCAGATTAATTTTGCCATGAGCTGGCAAGAAAGGAAGGTGGCTCTAAACAGCTACCTACACGTCAGTCAATGGGTTACATTTCTAGATGTGGCTTAAAAAAAGGTCTTTTCAGAGAGCAGTACAAAACATTTGTCATTGAAACAGCCGGAAATCCCCAAAAATACACATATACACTGCCTCTGGTCTTCCATCAAGGACTCCTAACATGAGCCTGAAATGAACTTAGCATCCAAGTAGACTGACATCAATTCCTTTCAATTTTACCTGCACTCTTTGGTTATCAGACCATACCTTGGCAGGAGGGGGTGTGTTAAATGCCACATCTGTTTCTAACTGACATCTAGTACCAATCTGATATATTTCATTAAAAATTCCGACCAAATACATTCAAAGCTTTTAAAATACCAGTTTCAGAAAAGTTAAAGACCTCCCAAGTCCATTACCCTGCCATTTAGAAACCACAGCACTTCCAGATTTATAATAAGCAATATACACTGATGTTTTCACTCTCATGATATAACCCACTAAAAATCTTAAAATAATGCAAAATAACAAGTATACAGAAACCAGTTCCATTGTCTTTATTTTGGTTTAATGGGGCACAGACCTCTAGAAGGGCAGTGTTCAGAGAATGGTTTAAGTATTCTGTAGTAATGTAAGAGACCTATCAGCTCTGTGAAGCACCACCCAGCCCAGGATCTCACAGCACTTTAGAGAAGGACTATCTAATTACACAGAGGTGATAGGGATTAACAAATCCTCCCCTGCCCTGAAGTCCTGCAGGGATATAGCACACAGAGTTGAGTTTACAGTTGTCTGGGTCTAAATTTGGAAAGCTTAGCATTTATCACATAACATAGGATCCAACCCTTGGAGTTCTGCATCAGTGCATGAGATGGGCAATGCTGAACACATGAGGGAAACTTAAATCTTATACTGAGACCAGACTCAAAAAGGATCAAGCAGTGAGGCACTGAAAGCCAGAGAAGCTCCCCAGACCCAAAGAGCCCCCCAGACCCAGCTAATTTGCTCTGTCCATTCAGAGCCACCACCTATGAGAGACCTGAAAACAAACACACAGAGGATGTGTCAGACATACTCCTTGTTCAGGCCACAGATGAAAAGTACTCCTAACAGCTGGCCAATTTTTAAGCCATCCATTTTATGGCTGGCAAACTCTTATCTCAATTCAGCCTTAATAGTGATTTCTGCTCAAATCTGAGCAACCACAGAATATCCTCAAATGACCTTATCTACAAAGTGAAGATTTCTAAGCAGAGGAGATCTGCTACTTGTGCCAAGTGGATCATCCCTTTTTCTTCTGAAGGTGCATGTTGCACATATCAGGAGGTTTCTGAGTCAGTTAATAAATGATACAAAAATATAAGTATTTCCAGTAAAAAAAAAATTACAAGTATTAACAACTATAAAGTTATATTAAACCATTTAGAAAAGTAAGAAATGTTTATTTTCATATGATTCCCTGCTTGGCAGAAATGTGGAGTACCAAAATCAGTCCCATAACTAGTCAGAATTATATGAGAGCAACTCATTGGCAATACATCTAAGATAAACATAAGTCTTTTGCTCCCATGCTTCTGTGCTACCTTTTATCTTAATTGTGACTTTAGGCCAAAATACTGCCAGGTAAAGTAGAGGTAACAGCTCAGGCACAGGACATACCTGTCTGGTAATTCTGAATGAATGCCTGATGCTGTCTCCCTGCAGCGTTATCAAGGACCTCCTCCACCTCAGAAAATCTGTTCAAAATTTGTCTCCAAAGTAAGAACAAAAAGGCTTTTTCAAGGAAAAAAAGCTATTGCCCATGCTCCAGCAAGTTCAACTCAGCAAAAATATTTGAACAGTTTTAATCACTCTTCACAAAAGTCAGATTCAGCTGACACACAGCTAAGCTTTAGTGTCTCATGGCTAGGAGCTGTCACCCTCCTGTCTGAAACCGGGTGCTTAACTGCACCTCAGAAAGACAAAAACAAGCCCGGAGACCCTCTGGACAAAAACCCAAGGCCCAAGGGAAACGTGAAATTCAAACACACAGCTCATGGGGGCAGAAGATTTAATGTACGCAGCTTATACCTTGATATAAACCTTTCAGGATACCAAGCAGATCCTTCAAAAAGTGAAATGTGTAAAATATGGTCTAACTGCACTGGAAATCAGCAGCGCCCCAGCTCCTCAACATCCAGCCTTAGAGGCAGAGCTGAGTCCAAACGGAGCCACACTCAACCCTCTGCTTTTCTAGACCTTCAAGGGCACAATCCTGTAATCACTGCACACATCAAAGTTGCAGCGCAACAGCCTTCAAATTGTGAGCTACAAAATGCCACACATTTACATAAAGAAAGAGGAAACTGTTTTATGATTTAAATGACACTCACTGAAGCCATCAGAGGAATTTCCACAGTAACATCCCAATGCTTTTGCTTTCAGTAGTTTGGGACCAAATCCTTAGACAGAAAACATAAGGCCAGACAAAGGAGCTGAGATGGACAAAAGGAGATAGATCTGCATAATACCATGCTTAATGAAACTGGAATTAAATTTTAATAAATTATATGTATTCTCAGTACCTTCTCTTTTTTATTGCTCACCCATTTTTGTGTCCTATGTGTAACCTTTAAAGAGTAAAATAAGCATTTTCTTGATCCACAACAATGATCTTTCAACATGGTGGTCAAAAATTTACCAGTCAGGAGGTTCAGAAGTTGAGTTTTATTAACATTTCCTATTCCGTACAGGGAATAAGAGAAAGTAATTGATACCTTCACTTGTCGCACAAAAAATGAATGGCTTCGAGCAATTTTCATTTAAGAAATTACATCCTCTGGACAATACTTAAAACAGCAGGAACCATCCTAGTGTAAGCATATAAACCTATAAAGTTACAGAGCTATTGCCAAACCAACTTGAACAGTGTATGGATGCATTTGCATTCCAGCTCACTGGCAAAAAACGGCTGGAAATTTTCTTCATCCATGTCATCCATGAAATGCTGGGTTATGGAAGGAATTTTATTTCAAACAAAGAGGTTAATAACTGTAAGGATTGCTAAGAAAAACCATTGTACCAAGGAAAAAAACCCAATTGAGCAACGCACAAATACTTCAGCAAGTAATACAGGTTAGGGACGTCCCTGAATCTTCTATAGTTTCATAAGCTAGTTGCTAAATATTTATTAAAGCGCACAAGTTCACATGCACAAACTGGTTAAACACTGGAGATACCAGTCCTGGCTGCCAATGTGTTAAACAACTCAAACACACGTGCATGAGCAGCACGGGATGCATCTCCCCACAACTGGTACTCCAAAAAATGCAGTTCAGGAATGGAGCTCCTGAGGCTCCAGGTACAGACTTGTGACAGCACCACATTTCTATAAATGCTTGTGTGTCACAATGAGGGACACCAGTTTGTTGCCCCTCTCAAAACTGCTGTTAGGCAGCGACTCCAGAACTTTCTCCATTATTTTCTGAATGTTATTTTCTGTACTAGACCTCAGCAGTACCAGCAAGCTAAAGCTGAGTTCTACATTATCTTATTTCCAATTATTAGCTCCAAAAAGAAATATTTGCTGACCACATGCATGACCATGCACTTCATCTTACTGCTTCCATTTTCCAGGTCATCCAGTTGTTATTGCATTGTTCTCATCTCTGTTGACAGTTCCTCCAACTTTATCTTCCCTTCCATGAAGTGTAATGATCCCAATCGTAATTTTTTTTTTGTCCCACACATTAATGAAACTCTAGTCCCAGGGAACTCTGTTGGTAACCTTTTTCTAGGCTAATATTCCTCTTTTGGCACTGTCAATTATCATCTTCCTCTCCCATTCCTTATTCATATCCCACTTCACACACCACACTACATCTCCTCTAAGGTAATTTTCACTATGGCATTACATCAAATAGCTTTACCAAAGTCTAGATAAATGAGGCCTCTATTCCCCTCATTTAAGGAGAACAAAAACAAAACCAAAATAAACCCAAAACATAAACAAAACAAACAAAGAAAAAAAAAAAAAAAAGGAAAAATCCCCAAACAACTGAAAACCAAACCTGATCAAAGGTATAAAATGAGTCAGGGTACATTTGATCTTTCAGATAAACCTGTCTTCTTTTGTTTTCATTTATCTTTCTGTTATTAATTATTTCTTCCTCAGAAAGCATTCCAAAGCCTTATACACTTTAGATCAGACAGACACCGTCATGGTTTCCTGGCTCTTTCTCTCCTGTGTATTTCAGTTCTGCATTAGTTATTCCCCAGCCATTTGGGACCACCCTTGTTTTGATGGACTTGTTAAAAATTCCTGCTATCAGAGCCATGATTTCATATGCAGTTCTTCCAAAATTCTTATCAGATCCCCCCAATATGACTGCATTGAAGCTCTAGGAGTTTTGCCACCTTCTTCAATTATACTAAATAATAATCACCTCCCAAAGACAGCAGTATACATTATACCCTGGTAAAATTGCATTTACAGAGTGGTTTACATGATTGCTACTAGCATTGTTTCATGTAAAAGTAAACAAGTATTCCTTAAGAAGTAAGACAGTTTTTCACTTCAGAATAACAGCATCTGGATAAGTGTGTGCAATGAATATAAATAGCCCACAGAAACATTCTGTCATGGTACAGAGAAAGTATTTAGGTCTAGAAACATTATTTTAATATTGCACAGTGTAACTTATTTACCTAAGATACAGAGGGAAGTTACATAGGGAGTGGGAGAGTAAATCCTTCTGTTTCTGGTATTAATACTTCATACCCAAAGCAGAAAATGTCACAAAATCCTATACAAAAATGGTCTTTAATAGATAGAGCTGACAGTAAACACAGGTTTCTTCTAGAAATCTGTTTTAACATGATTATTAAATTTCAACCAAGAACCAAGCACATCCTTCATTTTAAATCTGAAAATACTCCTCCAACTAAATCCACGCTATTTATGTAAACTAATAGCTACTCCATGTGGTATAACTGAATTCACATAATCTCTAACTGTACAGATAACAGGGACACAGCAAGGTCGGTCTGCACTACAAGCACAGGATCAGACCCCAAATAAGCAACAGTTTATGCAGACAGCCAGCAGTCTTAGATTTAAAGATTTTTCAGTTAGACCCCCTCTCCTTTTTCAAATCCCATTATATTTTTGCTTGCTTGTTTCCATCATATTCCAATTTTAAATTTACAGCAACGTGAGACCGGGCAACACGTCACCGTACAAATCACCCGAGACTGTGGTGCTAGCACCACGCTTCACCTCAACATAATGTTTGCTTTAGGTGGACACTTTGTTGTTCTAAATATGCATTACTTATAGTCTGGAAAAAGTGAAAATTATTCTAGTAGGAAAACAGCTGTCTGTGACTGGGGAGACCCATTAGGAGTGCTCGGAGACCTGCCTGCGAAACACGCGGCACGCTCTGGGCAGAGGAATCAGGGAAGAACCAAGATCAAACCAGACAACGGCAGAAACTCCAAAGGCAAAGCAGTATTCAAGAAATTCAGTCTGAAGAACTTTGAGTTAAGTGGTAGTATTCTATAAGCAACATATAGGGAGAGAAGTGAAGAGTGAGCAGGTTGGCTAAGAACCTGCGAGACTCTGGATCTCTTCAGAGCACTCCTAGGTGGGAAGTGTTGTAATGGCAGATACCACAGAAGTGGAATCAAACCATAGGGAAAAGAAAAAAGTAGAAAAAAAATCACATCCTGTGACAGGAGGTACTAAGTTCCTCTCACAGGAATATCTGTTCTTTTCAAGTATTTTAACTTTTTAAGCACTACCTAGAATTAGATTTTTTTACTATTATTTTGCACACCAGAGTAAAGCAGTAGATATCAACAGGGATTTCACTAGCTATCCGCCAAGCTCACTAAGAGCGAGTTTGGTTGAGCACAAGAAAGGGTAAGAAGGAGACAGTCACAAGATTTGCAAGGCAATCACTTATTTTTTTCTGTTCTCCTACTTAAAACAAACATTTCTATACTGTTAGCGCCATCAAGGAATGAACAGGTTATGCTGTTCTTGTCCTGTACGATCTCAGCCTCTTAAGCTCCAGCTGCACCACATGCACAGACACCTGCACCACACACACAACTTCATAATAAGATTTTGTTGTCATTTCCACCAGCTAAACAATAATTAGTGACACTACCCTGCAGATAAATCAGCTTTCTCCTTGTCAGCTGAAGTCATTTCAGATCTGGCCTTTCCACCTCCAAATCCAAACTGCTACCAAAGTGCAGCTGCAAAAGTCATCTCTCCTCCCTCTCTAGGTCCATCTCCTCCTGGATTCTGTTGGTCTCCTGCCAAGTCATTTTCGAGTTGCTTGTCTTCACCTACAAGATCTCGCATAGCAATAAATAATATAGAAATGACCACAACGTGCTGAGGAATTACCAAGTCCTTTTTTAAAGAAAACAGAGGAATAAGACCTTAGATTACACCCCTCTCCATCAATTACAGCCCAGTCACAATTCACACCCGACGTCCCCCTGCAGCTCACACCCACCTTGCCCATCCTGTCCCTCCCAGACCAGAAGTGCAGTTTCACGGACTCCCCCTGCTCCAGCACCCCACAGGAGAGCGGCAGATCAGAGGGAGATTACAGTTTGGAGATTAGACAGTCCAAAGATTAACTAAACACTAAATAGAAAAAAACCCCCAGGCCTTCTGAGACATAAATCTTGCAAATATGGTTCCACAGAGCACAAGTCCAGATTCTTGAATAGTTTATTATTCTGTAAAATCTTCACTGTAAAAGACTGCATATACTTGAAATTTGCAAAGGTAGCAGCTTAAGTTATTTCTAGTCAGCTCATAAAAATCTGTCTTTAGCACTTTTTTCCTAAGAAGAAAGAAAGAAACCCAGACATACTCTAAGCTTAGTGAAAAGATAAGATTCTGGATATAATACCAATATGACTTCACCTTTTACTTTTTAAGGGTTCGAAACAATACTGGATGAAAGTTTATATGTAAGCATAAAGGATCTGCCAAAATGAAAGTGAAAACCCAGCAAATTATATTTCAGACACCTTGACATATTATGCACCATACACGCTGTCAGCTTCACTGTCCTTTCCTTTGCTGTAGGCCGAATGCTTGAATACCAATCTTATTAAACTACAACTCTGAATTTATCCACTATATATAACATTCCAGATGTCGTACCAGCTGGGAACAGGCCCTTAGGCCATCTTTGGTTGATCTCTTAGTCGCTTTCCAGCTTTTGCCAGGCATTCATCCAAAAATATGAAGGAAAGTGCTAAAAACAGATGTCAGAGTTAATGTTTTTTCTTTTTTTTTTCCTTCGTGGTAGGAAACACAGAAAACTTGCACCCTACACCTATCCTATGAAATACGAACGTTGTCAACAAACCGTAAGTTAATTTTAAATTAAATCACAATGTAGCAGAGTTAATTCTTACATTATTTTTCTGACAACAGGCCAGCCTCCATCAGTCTGTTCTTTGAAAATATTATGCGGTCGTTTGGATTTTTTCATTAAGTTGGAAAATCTTCTGATGTCGTCAATCTGCAAAAACGGTTTCGAGCCCCTCATTTAAGAAAAATAATGGTTAAAATGTAAACTAGATTGATTGCAGTTCATGGTAAGCTTTATGACGAGGTTGGAGTAATGGGAGTTATTAAATCAGTACACATCTGAGCTATGAAAGAGGAAGACCTGTTGGCCCCGCCATATTACAACAAATTATTTCAACTTCCACTCACTGCAATACGAGCAGGAGATGTTCAGATCTTCCCAAGAGGTGCTGTCTCTCTTTGGAGTCCTTACAGGAGCTTAAGCATGGAATTTCAAAGATGAGGGCTGGAAAGGAGGTCCTGATCCCACCAACACTTTGGAACATGTGCATCTTCGCTTAGGGGGGCAGCTCTGACATACACGGGAGTCCTCACAAGAATTCAGTTATGTGAGCGCGTAAGTGCTCGGGCTGCAGACTCCGAGGTCTGTGCAAGAGGTCGTCTGTTTTATCTGCTCTAGACAGGGTTCCAAATCTTCTGTCCACGCACACCAGAACATTAACAAACATATGCAGAACCAATTCTCAAAAAGCCCTCGAGGTGCTGCCAGCAGAGCCCCCCTTCAGCGTGCAGGACCTTGGTCTCTCATACAGCAAAGTACAGGAGACCATTTCCATTGGAATCACACCTTACAAGGATGATAATCTCGACACCCCTTGTAAAATTAAATTTGGGGCATTAGCCTGCATTTAAAGGAAGTCACTTAGCTGCATTTAAAAAGGACTATTTCTAAGAAATATTTCCACCTTCCTTTGCTTTGCTGCGCATTCATTAGAATGCAGAGCTGCAAGTATGAGAAAAACAGACCATCCTATAGCCTCAATATTGAAGAAGCAGGAGAAGAATGAACATTAACTGGCAAGTT